>OY728133.1:771658218-771883218 GCA_963277665.1 Viscum album
AATTTGAGTCTCATGAATTGTCCATTCCATTTGTTTTTCATGTAATCCATAACAGTGATGATATTAAATGTTTTTGAGAACATTTTAAGATTATTTTAGATATTTTAAATATTTATACATTTAATTAAAGATATATTTCCCAGGAAAAGTTTCAATAGTAATATTGTTTTTTTCTTAAATAGAATACAATGGTGTCTTTTTTGGACTATTTAGATATCCTAAAGTAATGTTTTTTATACAAATTAATTTGGATTTGGATGTGTTATTTTACAACCTAACAACAAATTTTAATGAATATAGTGTGTAAGGATATCATAGTGATACCCATGAGTTAGGGAATGAAAATGATGATTCTTTCAAATTAATGGTTCAGTATGATGTGATGATATAATTTTTGGGGAGATCCTAATGAAATCAATAAATGATAGAATGCAAGTTCACCAAAAAAGAAAACATTGATGGTCCTACGTTGTGAGATTCAAACAACTAGAACTTCTATTATCTTAAATCACCAGAATTAAGAATTTTTTTCACCCTAATCACTACTACTAATCCGCACTTCTCACACACTCTTCTAATCAACTCACACATAAACATTCAAAAAAAGAAAAAATGGTAAAATTAAAGTGGACACACAAAGATTATTTGGTTTGGACTTTCACCATACATCTATGGTATAACACTGTCAAATATTTATTTCATAAGAAATACAAGGATTATAATTATTGTATCAAAGATATAGAGATTACACTTAGTCACTTCTATTGATCCTTTAATTTACTCCCAATTTCTAATCAAAAACTAGTTCCGTGTCTATTTTATAGAGGTTTTTAACCGATTGAGTAGGTATCACCGCCATCTGGAATTCATGGTCAACCCTCTACTAGATTATTTATTATCCTATAGCCAGCACCACCTCAACTACTACAGTTAGTAGACTATTTATAGATCCTCATCTAGTTAACTGATTCAATCCAGGAAAACTTTTGGTAAACTCATACCATTGTGAATAGCCCATCTGAAGAACACCGTCTTCTAATAAACTTACTCGTATGTTGAATACATCAACCATTGTTTCCTTGAAAATACAGAATGTCTACTATAGTTCCTCCTTCTAGTAAATTATATCTAGAAATTTGAATAAGGATTCACAATACTAACAATCTCCCACTTAAAGACTACTTTAAGGATCTCTTCAGCATCCTCCAACACTTAGGAAAGGAACACAACCTTATTCCATGTGCATGTAGTGTTCTCTATTACCTTCTGTTAACCTCTATCCAACTAAGGCATAGTGCTTCCAAAATATTTCTTAGACCAAGAAATTTATGAAAATGTCAGCTAGATTTTTCTTCCCAGCTATCTTTTGCAGCTCTAACACCTATTCTTATGGTATATTCTATATGAAATTTAATTTTTGGTAAATGTGTTTTGTTCTTACATGAAATAATGAATTAAAATCAAGGTTAATTTCACTCTGATTATTACTTAATAACACTCCTCCTTCCAGTACCCTTTCAATATTTTTCAGTAATCACATTAACTAGACTAAATCCTTTTAATATTTTATAGTGGATTTCTATTGGAGACTGGTGGTAATACATTCTCTTATTTTTGGTTACTTTTCTTATGTTCTTATCATGGGGATTCACTGTGGTGATGTTGTTTTGGTTTAGGGTGTGAGTTGGGATACATTTTGACAACCCTTTGATGTGGTGTAGGTTGATTTCTGGTCTCATGGTACGTTGGTGGTTTTTAGGTGTTTCCTCTTCACCTTGTGGTGTATATTGAGTTATCAGAGCTTCTTTGAGGTAGGTAATCCCTTATTTCTCTTTATTTTGTATCACATGGGAGGGTTTTACTTTTTTTTATCTATAATATATAGTTGTACTTAGTTAATCAAAGATAAATAATTCTCTAATTAGTAGTGAATGGAGAAAAGGAAATGATTCGCATGATTTTATATCTTTGATATTATTGTGATATGATGGATTGTATGGACATGATTCCTCACTGAAAATTATGGTCATTAGAAGATTTTTTTGTGCTGGATGATGTGTGTTGTAACTAATGTGTCTATTTTGATTATTGTGATGTCACCCTAAAAATTAAAATTGGAAAACCACTTATATTTGGATAATGAAATGGTTTTCCTGGTATTATGTATTTTGTGATGAAACCCCTAAAATAAAGAGAAATGTGATAAAAGTACCTTTCTTAAATCCGTAAAATTTTCTTTGATATGTTGTGATGTGTGGTTGTTCTTTTGGGGTGGTGATGTGTGTTTGTGATGTGATGTGGGGTTGATGGGTGAGATAAATCGGTGCTTTGGGGCAGTGAGGTGGTGGATGTTTGGCCTCTCTTTGGGGCAGTGAGGTGGTGGTTATTTTTCCATGCTTTTAGGGAAACAGGGTGGTTATTGTTTTGTTGTTCTTTTGAGGTGGCGAGGTGGTGGTTCTTTGGTCATGTTTTTGGGGTAGTGAGGTGATGGTTGTTTGGGTGTTCTTTTGGGGTGTTGAGGTGATGGATTGTTTGGCTGTGCTTATAGGGTGGTGAGGTAATGATATGATGGGCATGATGAACTACTTGTGATGTGTGTTTGTGTTGTACTAGAATCTTGATTGGTGATGGAATAACTTGTTTAATAATGATTGAAATGGATGGGGTTTGGTTTGGTTAATGGGATGTAAATGGTTAGTGAATGAATAAATGATGGGTTGTGTCACATTAATGATTTTATTTTGAGGTATTTTTATGTTTTATTTTGGTCTCATCTTGATTCCATAGATTTATAAGATGTTTTTTCAAAAAAAAATATTTTTTGGACCCAGCAGTTGGTGGAGCATGGTTGGAACACGGTTAGGGGAAAATGTGCACCAGCCTAGAAGGAACTGTGTTCCCTAGACATCAGCACTATCTAGACTACAAAACCTACCACGGGGGTGTGCACCCTCTCCAGGAAAACCAAGTAGCTAGTTTCCTCTTAGATAGAGGAGAACACATAGTTTCTGCATAGTTTTTCAAACTATGAGGGATAATCGTATTTCCTATCCAAGTCATTAAAAATAATGAATTTACCTTTCTACTTTCCCCCAATTTTAACACCAAACTACCCCTAATTCGAACTATTTGGGATTTCCAGCCCTATGAACCACCTCCTCTCCATCTTTTCCCCCTTGAAATCCAATTTTTGGGTGTATTTGGTGTGGTATCTTCAAATAATCATCAAGTAAGCCTATCTTATCTATATTTCATACTTTTTCTAGGGTTATTATTTCCTCTTTCTTGGTTTATTATCTCAATTGTGGGTTGGTTTCCCTAAAATGGTTTGAACCATGGTTCTTTCCATTTAATCTTGGTGTTTATGGTTTGATCTTGGCTTTATAAGCTCCCCTTGAGGTGTAGTTGTGTTTTTCTATCGGATTTCAGAAGTTTCCAAGCTTGAGGTAGAAGATTCTATGCTTTAGAATTATTATATGATTTTGGTATTCTTTACTTACTCCTTAAATTTATTCTATGGATTATTCATGTGGTGTGAAATGTGTTTTTAAAAAGTTTTTGAGGTGTGTATGGACTAAAAGATGATTTTATAAATAAATTGAGTGGGTATCATGTGTGATTCCTTATTGTTCTTCTAAATTGAGTTTTGTAAATGGTGCAAGCATTTTTTAAAATTTCTTTAGTGTGCATATGGATTTGAAAGAGGTTTTCCTTATAAAAATTATTGTTTTTTATTAGTATTTATATTTCTTGGTATGCGTATGTGAAAGTGGTGATCTATGAGACATGTGAAATGAAAATTAAGCATAAAAGGAATCCTGGGTATCTAGGTGAGAGCACTAGGACTAGTATACTAGTTTGATCGATAGGGCTGAGGCCTGGTTTCCTCTAGAATTATTGATGCTACAACACTAACTAAACTATGGTGATGATTTTAGACCACTAGAACTTTGGATAGATTCATCTCTAGTGGATCATGAATGATAACACTATGGTTTATGGTTATTATACCATGTTTCATTGAGATATGAGGTTCCTAAGGTCCCACTAGTGCTAGTGCCTTTAGGTATTGGTGGTGATGCTTTTGTGATGTGGTGCATACTTTCATCATACGGTGGACCTTGACTTCATTTTTATTTCAAGGCATGCTTCTCATGAAAATATTTTCCTTCGAATGTTTTACTAAAAAAAATTACAATTTATTTCTTAAAACTTTAATGTGGATTTGTGTTATAATTTTATGGTATGGAATATATTTTGGGGTGGAATTATACTAGGATTTGGTTCACACCCTACATACACCCTTGGGTATATGTAGATTTTTTTATGTTTGACTCAGGTAAAGGAGAATGTTCTATAGTGGTGATGGTGGATCTGGTTTCTAGTGTACCTATTATTGAAGGTGTTGGTGGAGGTGGAATGGGGTGTTAAATCTCTTGTTGTATGGAGGTTTTTAGTTGTGTAGTTGGTACCCCCTCCCTATTTTGGTATTTTGGTTTTTGGTTAAAGTTGTAAAATGATTAACTTGAAATTATTGTATCTCTTTTGGTTATGGATATTGATCCTGATGTAGTGTTTTGTTTTTGAGAATTTTTCATGGTCATTTATCATGGGTGAAATTGTTCCTAATATTTTATGGATGATACATAGGCACTAGTTTCCAACCCATGGGGATTGAGAACACCCTTTGGGCCATGTCACGGGTTGGGTCGGGTGTCGAGTCGGATGGAACCACGGCTTGGTTTATGACAAAATGGTATTATAGGAGGTTTTTTCCTCTTCTTGAGTCATGATGTTTGTGAAAAGTCTAGATATACCAGAGCTATGACTATCAGGTCTTGATGTTTTGGTTGTGAGTGGGGTTTCTGGCCAACACACCTCATAACGAGCCTTGGGTCTCCATGGGATGTTGGGATTTGGTTTGACTTCTCTTCCAGTTGAGACATATAGGCTGCAAACTGTGCATATACGTCAGGTGGGGATGATTTTTTTTGGCTTTTTATTATGGTGGATATGGTTTTGTTTAATTTGTATAAGTGTTTTGGATATGTTTTTATTACTGAATTTTTTTAAAAATGGTGTATTGATAGTTTTTTCTTGTGGTTTTTGGTTGATATAGCAAGATGCCTCCCTGAAGACTTCTTGTGCAACCACAGGAAGAGGACAAAGAGAGTTCTCACTCACCAGCTGATCAGAGACTAGTGGAATTTGTGGTTAAGGTCATCCAATATTTGGGTTAGGGAGTAGGATCTAGTATTTCTCATGTTGGGGAAGCTAAATCAGGATCTAAAAAGAAAAAATATTAGGATTTCCTCAAAAATAGTCATCCTTCCTTTCAAGGTAGCACAGATCCCTAGGAATTAGAGGATTTTCTTGAGAAGATGTTTGGGTTTCCTGACACTCCTGATATAGTGAATGTAAAATGTACATCATTCTTGTTGGAAGGTCCTAGCCAGAGGTGGTGGGACTCAGTGGTTCAAGTTGGGAAGCACGAGAAGATGGGTTGTAAGGATTTCATGGTCATATTTAATCACAAGTATTGCCTAGAGAACTTATCATTCACTAATACCCAAGAGTTTTTGGATCTCCATTAGGGGGATAAGACCATATTGGAGTATGATAACTGTTTCACTAAGTTTTTCTGATTCTCACCCGAGGTAGTTTCCAATGAGTAGTTAAAGGATCAATGGTTCTAAATGGGGTTACAGTTGAATATATGATCCTAGGTCTTCGTGTTTAAATTGAAGATTAATGCTAAGGTGTTTGATCGTGCTTTTATAGTAGAGATTGATTGTAGTGGGAAGTTTGTTTTCTTTGGATCAGTGTTAGTAGTGGGTCAGGGTAGTGGTAGTTCATCTGAGAAGAAGAGGAAGTGAGAAGAGTAGTAAAAGAAGGTAGGTGATAGTTTAATCCATCCTTCCTGAATGTATTTATATGTGTCTTTATATTCTAGATTAGTTCTATTTCATCTATGTGGGAAGGTAGGGAACATGAAGTTTATGTGTCCAACCCCACCTAGACCTTACCATCAGTGTAGACATATAGGACATTTGCATCAATTTTTTAGAGCTACATGTCCATATCATTATGGAGTACACCATTTATTTGGCACTAAGGACACAACTGATATCTCTTCCTTCATACCGTATAGCCCCATAGAGTTGAGGGAATTCAATATACAACTAGATTATTTGGAATTCAAAGGATTCATTCACCTGAGCATCTCACCTTGGACTGCTCCAGTACTATTTACAAATAAGAATGATGGATCTATTTAGTTGTGCATTGACTACCATAAGTTGAATAAGGTGAAGATCAAGAATAAATACCTCTTTTCCCATATTTATGACCTTTTTGATCAACTTAAGGGGGTGAGGTGGTTCTCCAAGATTGACTTGTGTTCTGGGTATCACCAAGTTAGATTCAGAGAGGTGTATGTTCCAAAAATAGACTTATGAAGTAGGTACGTCCATTTTAAGTATTTTTTCATGTATTTCGGGTTGAAAAATTCTCCAATGGTTTTTATGGAGCTTATGAACTGATTTTTCCACCATTATCTTGACTCATTTTTCATGTAATTTGTGGATCACATACAGGTCTATTCCAAGATCAAGGAGGAACATGAGCGGCACATGAGTATTGTTCTAGGCACCCTTCAATATCATCACCTCTATGAAAATATCTCCAATTATAACTTCTTGATTAGTGAGTTGATGTTTATTGTTCATTTGATCTCAGAATGTGGGGTTTTTGTAGACCCCAAGAAGATCCGTGCAGTGATTTTATGGGAGTAGTCGAATAATGTTTTCAAGATCATGATATTTTTGGTATTGGTAGGGTATTATAGGATGTTTTTTTGGGATTTATCCTTGATTTATTCATCCATGGATATGCTTACTTAGAAAGGGGTAAAGTTCAAATAGAGCCTAGAGTGTCAGGAGTCCTTTGAGAAGCTTAATCGGTGGTTAACCACAACCCCTATTTTGATCTTTCTAGAATGTGGAAAGAAATATGTGGTTTATCATGATGCCTTAGGAATTTTTCTTGGGTTTGTAATGATGTAGGATGATCATTTGGGAGTATATGGTTCTCGCTAACTCTGACCACACAAAAATAATTACCTAACCGATAACCCAGAATTAACAGCAGTGATGCATGCCTTAAAGAAGTTTCTGGTCTATTCTGATCATAAGAGTTTGGATTACATTTTCTCCTAGAAATATATGAATCTAAGGAAATTTTTTTGGGTGGAGTACCTTTATGGGTTCTAATCTGATATCATCTACACCCTAAGAAAAGGTAATGTGGTTGCAGATGCCTTGAGCAGAAAATTTCCAGTGAAATCGTCAAAGGAATCCAGTGATATGGACTTTGATGGGGATTTGTGACTAGATGCATCTAGGATCCAAGGAACATAGTGGAGGTTCATTCCTGGACAGTTTCCAATTGAAACCTTCCCTTATGGAATTTATTTTTCAAGATTAACCAAGTGATGATATGTTTCAGCATTCTATGCATTCTTATATGGTGGGGAGGTGCCATGTGAGTGGTCATTATATCCTAGGGGAGTTCTCTATTTTAAGGGTCTCTTTGTAGTTCAATTTTCATTGTGAGTGGTTAATTCATCTTGGTACCACAAATATGTTTTATGATGTGTTTCATTATTTATGGTGGCCAAGTATGATATGGTACATAGCTGACTTTGTATCCAGGTGTTATACGTGTCAGCAAGTTAAAGAAGAGCACCAAAGACCCTTCAGTTTGATACAACCATTTCCCATTTCTACCTGGAAGTGGGATGATATCACTATGTATTTTATTATTTTCTTAGCACATAAATCTCAAGGAAAGAATTATATTTGGTTAGTGATTGTACATCTAACCAAATAATCATATTTAATTTTGATCATAGATTCAACCAAAGTGGATGGATTGGGATGGTTGTATGTTCAGAAGATAGTGAGGCTTCATGGTGTTTTGTCAACTATCATTTCAGATAGGGACCCTATTTTACCTCATGGTTTTGGGAAGGCCTTCATAAGGTAATGGTATCCTGGATCAAGTTGAATATGGAATACCATCCTCAAACAGATGGTCAGACAGAGCAGGTGAATCAAATATTAGAAACCATGCTCTGATCATGTGTGTTGGATTTCTAAGTCTCATGGGATAGTAATTTTATAATGGTGGATTTTTTATATAATAATAGTTACCATTACTTGATAATAATGGATCCCTTTGAGGTGCTCCATGGTTGGTCGTGTCAATCGCCTTTGTGCTGGGAAGAGGTGGGTGAGACCTCATTTTTGGAACTAAGTCTCATGCTGGAGATGTATGAGAAGGTCCATTTGATCAATAAGAATTTGTTGATAGTGTAGAGATGATATAAGTCTTATTCTGATTAGAGGATTCAGGCCCTGGAATTCTTAGTTGGTGACCGGGTGTTTCTGAAAGTGGTACCTCACTTGGGTCACCGTCATCTTGGAAAGTAAGTGAAGCTAACACCAAGGTACGGCAAACCTTTTGAGATTTCTAAGAGATTTTTTAAGTTTCCATACTAGTTATATTTTCTATTCCATTTGATGTAAATTCATGATGTGTTACATGTATCTCAACTGAAAAAGCATAATCTAAACTCGTCTTATGTGTTGAATTGAGAAGAGTTGGAGTTGAAGCCAAATTTGTCTATGTTTGAGTGGCCAGTCTGGATTGTAGATTCCCAGGAGAAAGAGGTTCATGTAAAGTCTTTACCACTAGTTTGAGTCCTTTGGTAGCATGGTAATGATGAGAATGATATATGGTATTGTAAGTCTTGGGTTGAGGAGAAGTATCCATTTTTTCTCTGATCAGACTCTGGGATGACTTTCTGAGGATCAAAATTTTTCATGGTGGGGAGAATTTTTACATCTGTGATTTTATTTTGTGGTATTTTTCTAGTTTATTTTGGTCTCATCTTGGTTTCTTATCTTTTCTGGGAGTTTTTTTCTAAAAAATGGAGTTTTGAACCTGGTATCAGGTGGCACATAGTTGGTGCATGGTTAGGGGAAACCATGCGCCATCCTAGAAGGAACCATGCATCCACTCTAGGCTAATCGTGTGTTTGGTTTCCTCTTGGACAGAGGATATTGTACATTTTATACATAGTTTTTCAAACCGTGTGGGCTAATCATATGGCCTCTAAAAATCATTAAAATTTAGGAATTTAACTTACTAGCCTCTCCCTATTTTAACCCCAAACCACCCCTAATTTGGATTATTCAGGATTTTCATCCTTAGGCACCTCCTACCCTCCCTCTTAGTCCCTATAAGCTCCAATATTTGGTTGTATTTTTTGGGTATCCTCAAATAATCATCAAGTAAGCCTCAATTCTCTTTATTTCTTCCTTATTATAGGGTTCTTCTTTAGTCTTTCTTAGGATATTCTCTTTCAAGATGGTTGGATTCCCTAAAATGGGTTTAATCATGGTTCCTTGGGTTTAATATTGGTGTTTATGGTTCAATATTTTTTTATAGGTTCCTCTTGAGGTGTATTTGTGGTTCTCCATCAGATTCCAGAAGTTTCTAAGATTGAGGTAGGTGATTCAATGATTCAGCAATATTAGATGATTTTGGTATACTTTCCTTGCTCCTTAAATGTAATCTATGGATTATGAATTTCATGTGAAATGTGTTTTTAAAAAGGTTTGGGAAGTCTTATTTTAATTATGTCAGGTATTGGTCCTTTAAGGTCATTTATTGGGTTGTATGGGCCTTGTGCCTTAGGCCTATGGGTCAGGTAAGGGTTCCCCTTTAACCCTTAAATTTGGGATTATCCAAAAATAAATAAAAAATAAGGCCTTAGGGCCATTAGGGTTGAGGTATATATAGGTTGAAAGATGATTTTCTAAATGAATTGAGTGTGTATCATGTTTTCTTCCTTATTATGCTTATAAATTGAGTTATATAAATGGTAAAAATCATGTTTTCAAATGGATTTAGTGTGTCTAGTATGCTAGTTGGATTGGAAAGGTAAAGGCCCAGTTTCTTCTAGAGGGATTGACGCTTCAAAACTAACTAAACTATGATGATGATTGGATACCACTATAACTTTGGATAGATTCCACTCTAGGGGCTCGTGCACAAGGAAACTATGGATTATGGTTGTTATACCATATTACACTAAGATACAAGGTTCCTAGGGTCCCACTAATGCTAGTGCATTTAGGGATTACTCGTGATGCTCTTTTGATGTGGTGCTTATCACCGACATACAGTGGACCTTTCCTTCATTTTTATTTCAAATCATGCTTCTAGTGAAAATGTTTTCCTAAAAAATTTACTAAAAATGTTTCCAATTTATTTCTTAAAACTCTCATAATGATTTTTATTATAATTTTATGGCATGTAATCTCTTTTGGGGTGGTATCCTATTGGTCTTTGGCTCAAACACTACAAACATCCTTGGGTGTATATAGATTTTTTATGTTTGAACCAGGTAGAGGAAAGTTGTTTTGTGGTTATGATGGTGGATCTGGTTGCTAGTGTACCTATTATTATAGGTGTTGGTGGAGGTGGAATGAGGGTGTTGACCCTCTTGTTGCATGGATGTTTTGAGTGTTTTATTTGGTACCCCTATTTATTTTGGTATTTTTGTTTTTGGTTAAAGTTGTAAAATTCTTAACTTGGAATTATTGTATCTATTTTGGTTATAGATATTTATCTTTATGTGATTTTTGATTTTTTTAAATTTTTCATGGTCATTTATCATGGTTGAAATCTTTCCCAAGATTTTATGGTTAATAACCAAGCACTATTTGTTAGCTTGTGGGGATCAGGAATGACCTTCAGTCCATTTCACAAGTGAGGTCGGTTATCAGGTCAGATGGAACCCCGAATTAGTTCGTGATAGGTTGTGTGGTTAAATGTGGTTGATACTTAATAATGAAAATAATTAGTTGGATAATGGGTTAGTTTGAAGTGTGAATTATGGCTTGTGGCTTGTGTGGTGTTATGAATTTAGAGGTGGCAGTGAAAGTGGGGATGTTGTTAGTTGGTTAGTATTTGGTTTTGAACCCATAGGTTGGGATTGTGTGTGGATATATGTATATACATGTATATTCCTTGTGATTTATATACTCACCCCACCTATATTGAACACTACATACTGACACCTATATATTCACATGGGATGTGTTTTTACCAACATCCCAATGTTGAGGATGGATAGATGGATACCTGTTGTTCCATGTTCCCTCTTCTAGGTTAGTATATATGCATAGGATATGATGTTTAGAGGTCACTTTGTGCACTAGGTGATGGACTATGTGTTTTCAGGTGAGATGTGATATGACCATGTTGTGGGGACGTGGCCTGGGTGTTTTTAGGTGAGATATGATATGACGGTTCTATGGGGAGGCTTATGGTGGGGTCATTCACAGTAATAGGAGGTCATGGTGTTGATTTCCTTTAGTTTCATGATACCATACTACTCTGATTATGGTTTCTATGTGAGGGCCTAGGTGTTTTTAGGAGAGATGTGTTATGATTATGTTATGGGGTGGTGGCCCAGGTGTCTATGTGTGTGATTTGATGTGACCATGTTGTGGGGAAGGGGTATATGTTATTTAGAATAGATGGTACTGTTGGTATGTACCATGTTGGGGTGTGAGAGTGACAAATCAGTGGGAAGGTGATGTGGGGTACCCTTTCATTGATATGATTTTCATTATGTTATTATACTAAGATTTCATTATTTGGTGAGTGTGCCTTGGTGAGGTTGGGATGGATGGTTGACGTGTTTAAGTGTTATTGGTTCTAATGTTTTACTCATGGGTGTATTAGTATGATTCTTTCATATGTGCATGATTGAATTTTGTTTTTTATTGAGTATACTTGTATTATCACCCTACGTATATAAATTGTTTTTTAGGTTTCCAGGAGGATACATAGATTGTACCAGATATTACTATCTCGGATCTTTGGATATTTATTATATCGCTGCTTCAGCTTTGCTTTTGGGTATTTACTTTGGAAACTTTTATCTATATCAGTTCTATTTATACATGCATGTGGGATGGTTTTGGTTTATTTTTATATTATGTCATTAGTTTCTTTTGAATGATTCATATTATCTCTCGATCCTATATTATGATAGAGGGTAATTCCTCCCATTTTATGAGATTTTATAACCTCGGTGCTAGTCACCAACTCAGGGCCTACTGGAGGTGTGACTTTGGGGTCATTATCTCTCTCTTCTCATTGTGATATCTTTGGTGAGAGGGGGTCATGATAGAGTGGTATCAAAGGTGATGTTTGAGATATAGGATGGATTTTGGAGTTAGGAACGATGAGGATTTCATGGGTTAGTATGGAAATAGTTCCAATATACCTTAGTGTGTGACATATTCCATGGAGACCAGTTAGGACATAGGATTTTAGGGGGCCCTGTGATCCAGTGTATGGACTTTAAACATATTGAAAGATCAAGTGAGTTGGACCTTTTTGAAGGGTAGAGGCCTGAGAGAGGTACATTAATCATTATGGATTGTTTTATTCTTTTAATTGAGTTTTTTTGGAAAGTTTAAAATGAATAGAGTAAATTAAAATTAATCTAAATAAAATTTCATGCCACCTGGCTTAGTATGTTCTACTTGTTTTCAAGAATGGATCATGTTATTCATATTGTGTGGCTCAGCCATTTAGGTTTTATAGTTTCAATACATTTTATCATTGTAGTGTTGATTTTACAGAAGATGATGAGTCTTAGAATAAGGAATTATGAACTTTACAGTAGCAGGATTTACAGAAGTATAAGGGAAGTGTTTTATATGTGAAGACAGAGATCTGGATGGAAAATATTGATATAGCTTTCAGTTTTATCCAGGACCCAGTGGGATAATGGGTCCCTTTAGCAGTTAGTCAGATGAGGGGATCTATGAAATAGTGGTGGATGCTTCATCTGGGTGAGTGGAATATGTTTCATGGGTTGACTTTTATAAATAGTTCTATGTAGAGTTCCTTTCATTGACTATGAAGATATTAAATAGTCATGAGATTATTTCTCTTTAGTAGGGGAGTATATCAGTACAGGAGTTGAGAATCAAGTTCCGATACCTTCTATATTTTTTCCCATATCGTTTTCTAAATTAAGAGTCTCGTGTGATACATCTTGAGGAGGCATTTTTTCTTTCTATATAGTATGAAATTACTCTTTTTATATTACCAAAATATCTAAAGGTTAAAAATAAGGAATATGTGATCAAACATATGCACTCGCGAGGAGGTTTTCTATAAGAGGGGAACCAACAGGGTTACTCGAGGAGCAGATTTGTTAGTTGTAGATCTCAGGCACCAGGACCTTCAAGGTCTTGACTGTTGGATATTGGACCTCAATAGTTTCCCTTTCAACCTTCTAGAGATGTTTTATTATATGATTCTCCTAGAGATATCCTTCTAGTGTGTTTTGGTTGTGGGGTTCATGGAAATTTATAGAACTAGTTCCTAGTGGTTCCCCAAGCTAATTTTGGTAGAGGTGGACAGGTTCAGTGCCAACCTCAACAACAGTTTCCAGTTATACTATTTTAGCAGTAGGGGTAGCAGGCTTATACTATGTTGAGGGGAGATGGATAAATTAAAGTTGAACATCAAGATTTTACTCATGTTCAAGGGCCTTAACTTGAGAATGGTAGTGGAGTTTTTCATCTACAAAGAGGTAGGGGGTTTGGGTGTGGTCATCATGTTATCCATGGTGATGCTTTGGTGGTATGTCCTCTTCTTTTTGGTTGTTTTTCTTCTATTATTCTCTCTAGGATTCATTACAGTAATGTTGTTTTGGTTTGAAGTGTGAGTTGGGCTGCATTTCGAAAACCCTTTAATGCGGTGCAGGTTGATCCATGATCTTGTGGTATGTTTTTGGTTTGTAGGAATTTCTTATTCACCTTGTTGTGTGCAACGAGTTAGCAGATCTTCTTTAAGGTAGTGGATCCCTCATTTCTCTTTATTGTATATCATGCAGGAGGGGTTTACTCTTGTATATATATGGTATATGGTTGTGATGGTTTAATCAACTATAAATAATTGGATAATTGAAATCAAAGGGATAAAGGGGAATGATTTTCATGGTTTTACATATTTGATATTATTGTGATATGATGGATTATACAGGCTTGATTACGCTCTGAAAATTATGGTTGTTGGTGGATTAATTTGTGCAGGACGATATGTGTTGTGACTAATGTGTCTATTGTGATTATTGTGATATCGCCCTAAAAATAAAAAATTGGATAACCACTTATATTTGGAAAATTAAATGGTTTCCCCTAGATTATATCATGTTTGATGACACCCCTAAAATAAATTGAAATATGATAAAAGTCACTTTTTTAAATCTGTAAAATGGTCTTTGATGTGTTGTGATGTATGGTCGTACTTTTGGGGTGGTTATGTGCATTTATAATGTGATGTAGGGAAAATGGGTGAGATGTGTTCATGCTTCTAGGGTGGTGAATTAGTGGTTTTTTGTCCATGATTTTGGGGTAGTGAGGTGGTGGTTGTTTGGACATGGTTTTGGGGTAGTTAGGTAGTGTTTTTTGGTCGTGCTTTTGGGGCAGTGACGTGGTGATTTTTTGTTCATTGTTAAGTGTGGAAAGGTGATGGTTATTTGGTCATTATTTTGGTGTTGCGGGGTAATGGTTTTTTTAGCCGTTCTTTTGGGGAGAAGAGGTGATGGTATGATGGGAATGATGAGAAACTTGTGGTGTGTGTTTATGTTACGCTAGAATCTTGGGTAGTAATGGAATAAATTGTTTAATAATGATTTAAATGGATGGAGTTTGGTTTGGTTAATGGGATAGAAATGTTTAATGAATGAATAAATGATGTTTTGTGTGGTTAAATGTGGTTGATGCTTAATAATGAAAAGAATATACTAGATAATGGGTTGGTTGGAAATGTGTATTGTGGCTTGTGGATTGTGTGGAGTTATGCATTTAGAGGTGGCATTGAAAGCGGGGAAGTTGTGAATTTTTAGTGTTTGGTTGTGAACCCATAGGTTGGGATTATGTGTAGATATATTTATATACTTTTATATTCTATTTTATTTCTATATTAACCCCACATGCGTCGATCACTACGTGCCAACACCCATATATTCACATAGGAGGTGTTTTTTCCAACATCCTGGTGTTGAAGATGGATGACTGACTACCCTCTCTTCACCTCTCTCTCTTTTAGGTGAGTAGATATGCATAGGGTGTGATGGTTGTAGGTATGTTGGTGCACTAGGTGATGTACCAGGTGTTTTTGGGCAAGATTTGATATGATCGTGCTATGGGGTGATGGCCCAGGTTTTTTTGGGAGAGATTTGATATGACCATGTTATAGGGTGGTGGCCCAGGTGTTTTCGGGAAAGATTTGATATGACTGTGTTGTGGGATGGCTTATGGTGGGGTTTGTGCATGGTAGGATGAGGGAACGAGGATGATTTTCTTCATGTTCATGATACCCTACTACTCTATTTGTGGTTGTGATGTGATAACTCAGGTGTTTTGGGTGAAATGTGGTGTGACTGTGTTGTGGGGTGGTGGCCCAGGTGTTTTTGAGCATGATGTGATGTGATTGTACTGTGGGCTGGTAGTTTTTGTTATTCAGAAGTTATGGGAGATCTAGAATGTTTGATGTTGGGGTGTGAAAGTGGAAAATTTGTGGGAAAGTGGTGCAGGGTACCCTTTCATCTATATTCTTGTTATTATGTTATTATAATCGGATTGCGTTATTTGATGAGTGTGCCTTGGTGAGGTTGGTATTGATATTTGACCAGTTTAGGTGTTGTTAGTTTTGCTATTTTTCTCACGGGTGTAATAGTATGCTTCTTTCACATCTGAATAAGAGGTTTTAGTTTTCCTACTAATTATACTTATATGGTCAACCTACATATATAAATTGATTTTCAGGTTTTTAGGAGTACTACATAGACCGTGTTGGACATTACTAGATCAGATCTTTGGATAACTACTTTGTTAGTATTTTATATTTTCTTTTGGTTATTTACTTTGGAAACTTTTTTCTATATCAGTTTTATTTATACATGTATGTGTGATGGTTTTGGTTTCTTTTTATATTGTATCATGGAGTTGCTTCTGGATGATTCATCATATCTCCTAATCCTATATTATGATAAAGGGTAATGCCTCTCATTTTATGAGATTTTTATACCCTCGGTTCTAGTCACCAACTTGGGACCTGCTGGAGGTGGGACTCAGGGGTTATTTATCTATCCCCTCATTGTGGTATCTTGGGAAAGAGGGGGTCGTAACACTGAATCCCTATAAAAATATGAAACCATAAATCCTTTCAAAGGATCATTTTCCCCAAAGCACAATTTTGTATCTTCAGATCCTTTTAAGTATTGAATGGTCTAATTCATGGCTTCCCAATACTCCCATTAAAGGTTTGATATAAAATGACTTATAAATCACACTACAAAATCAATGTGTAGTTGTGTATAAATCATCACATACATCAAACTTCTAGAAAATGATGCAAATGGTAATTTCACTATGTATTGGGCACCATATTATATAACAACCTAAACTTATCATACATAGATATTACATATTTTTAGATGAATATCCATTACATTACACAAACACATGTTTGGGATCATAATGGTATAGTGCCTTTGTAAACTTGGAAACATAAACAACTGGTTCATAAGTGAGCTACATTATCTCCCACTAAGTTCTCCATAACTAGTACCCTTATTAGACATATCATACATAATACCTTTCTTTATATCCTGGGGAAATAAAACATAATAAAGGGTGAGATATTATGCTTAATAAGGGTAAATAAGGGAGATATAAATTATCATATAAGAATAACATAAGCATAAGGGTGTAAGAACATGATCTTAACACCTCAAAACCATACCCTGTATATCATAGATCATAAACTTGAGTCATGGAATAAATATTGGTAATTTATAAGACATGAATCAAAAAGGAATAAAAGTATATAATCCATGAGATCATAAAATTGTAATAAGACATAGATTTTTGGAAAAAACATAAGCATATAAAACCTTATTTCAAGGATACCCACCAAGAAATTCATAACATGATAGACTTGGGAAAACCACCTGTGTACCGAATTTTGACTTGGGATAACCTCCCATGTACCCTCTTTTTCAAGCTTGGTATAACCTCATGTGTACCCTATGAGATCATAAAACATTAATCATTACCCAATACATTAGAGGGAGATATAGGTCACACACATCATATGATGAAAATTATATATATCTATGTCATAAAATCATAAAAAAATCATCATTTTATAACCCATGAAAATTAATGGGTTTCATAAACATTTCATAATAGCATAACCCATATAAATGAAATTGGTTTCATTATAATCTAATAAATTCATCATAGAATAACCCATGGAAAAGGAATGGGTTTTATAAATATCTCTTCATTATAATCATAAATCATCCAGAGAAAGAATATGGATGGTATAATTGGACCATATCCCTATGAAATCGTAAGTAACATCAAAGGATGTCATCTTATATGGAAAACGATTATGAAAATAAACTTGTAAAATTGCTTGAGGAAGATAACATTTATTTTAAAATGAATTTTTTAAAACTAAAAATTAATAAATCATTTTCAAAATCATTTTCTTTGAAAATAACCTTGGAAACTTATAAATGGATCATTAAAGATCATTTAAAACGTTTCTTAAGGAAAATATCCTTTCTAGTTTAAAAATTTTAAACTAAAAAATCATAAAACATTTTGGAAATACTTTTATTTTAAAATAAACTTTAAAAATTATAAATTAATCTTTAAAACATTTAGTGGTCAAGATGGTGGATAATGTCATACATGTTAAAACAAAGATTCTTTTCACATTTTTGGTAAAATCTAAACGGTCCTTATTTTGAAAATGACATGAATATTAATTTTAAAACATTTTTTAAAAAGTAAAAAAGGTTAAAAATTAATTTAAAATCCTATAGAAACATTAAAAAAATTGAATTTTTTTTGGAAAACATGGATATAGAAGAAAAAAGTGTTTTCGACCGAAGAGAGAAATAAAGTTGGTTTTCTTTAAAAAAGTTATTTTGGAATATTGAGTGCATAAAGAGAGAAAAATGAATAGATCACATATATTATAAATAAATAAATATAATATAAGAAATTTCATGAGTTTCTTTAGAGATAGATTATATTATTTAATCATTGGAATCATAAACAAAGACAATCTGAATAAATGATGAGAATGTACCATAAAACCCATACCATTTTGGTAACATTGAATCATAAGCCTCATAAAAGAATAACATTAAATGAAATTTAAAATATCATGAGAATAAATAAATTAATTATATTACATGTAAAAGGGGATATATATATATATATAAACCTCATAAAAGAATATAGGTTTATAACATAATGTATGTCCCAAAGAAGAAAAATTGAGATAAAAATCCATTATCTTAAGTCTCGACTTCTTTCATACATGTTTTAACCTACTATATAAAATATAATTTTATTATAAATCTATTAAATAAATATAATTTTACCATATATGGTTCACTCGTGACCTTTTATTCCCCATTTATTAACAATTCCTTGTTAAAATCACATTTTGGGTAATAATCGCTTTGTTCTTCGAGCATATTTTGATTTTTTTTTAATTTCTATTAATTTGATCATGGTTCCATAATATACAGAATTTTAACCACGATATAAATATAAAATATATTAATTATATATGTATTTAGAGTAATACATAAATGTTAGTGATAGAAAATGATATACACTATTCATAGAGACAGTAGATCGTATGTACGCATGAAGATTAGTTCTATTTTATTGATAGATTGAAAGAATGAAACATAAATAATATATTACCTTAAAAGAATAATTATTATTTCATATATTCCACATATTTTTATTTAAACCTATCCTTATTACATTCCATGTAAATAGTATGTGAAGAACGAATCACATCACTTTGTGAGGCAGTAGTCCACCATACACACGAACGACGTTATCATGTCCTCTACATAATGGAAAGTAAGAAGGTATATGTGATATCATAATTAAATAAGTATAATTATGTTAAAACTATCATATATATTCATTTAATCTATCCTTGTTACTATCCAAGAAAAATATAAATGAAAAACACATCACATCGTTTTGCGAGGTGATAGTATGTCGTACACACGAGCACTGTTATTATTTTACAATAGGTTGGAAGGTAAGAAGGTAGGTGTGATATTATAATTTTATAATTATAATAATATCATAAATAACTTATATAAATATTAAATACATCATTATATCCATCCATGATAGGTGGTGATGGAAAATAAATAACATAAATTTATGTGGTGGTAGTCCACCGTACACATGAGTGACAGTTTCATTTTTCATTTGATGTAAGTGGATATGGATATAGTTTATTCTATTAACATAATAATATCTCAGTATATAAGATATATTTTTGTTATTATATCAGCGTATTTGAACAAAATTTTAATGTGGTGGAAGAAAAAATAAAACAAAAACACAGTTTTAAGAATTTTACCTCTTCTTTAGAGAACCTCTTTAGATTTATACCTAAATTATTCTTAGGAGGGTTTATTAATAAAAATAATACCTATATAAAGTGTATAGGGAATTATGAAATATATTTGGGTAGGTATTTTCCAAACCCAATTGTTTTTGAAGTGTGAGTAGGGGACAAGAGGGGGTGGTCTTTTATAAGTGGGGGAGAGGACACAATTATAATTTTTGAAAAGAATAAAGTATACCTGCATTTTTAACATGAAAAAAATATTTAAAAAAAGAAAATTATAGAACCTTAGAGGTTATAAGGTCTAAATGTGTCCATAAAATGGGTTTTGAAAAAGTTTTTAGGTTATTTTAATCCCTTATCTTTTTAGTTTAACCCATAGTAAACTCGTTTTAATATTAACCACGGTAATTAATTTTTACTATTTTTACTATTCATTTTTACCAAAAATTAATTTTAACTTATTATATAATATAAATTATTCTGATTTGAAATATTAAATCCATTTTTCCAAATTTCATTCATATAAGTGAAAAAAAAATTAATTTAAAATTAAACCCACAAACACTGCAAGAAAATATTTTTCCAAAGAGAAAATATTCAAAAGTTTAAAAAGATTATATCAAAATTAAATATGAAATTTATTCCAATGGAATAAATTAGATTCATAAATATATAATTTCACTAATTTTACTTTTAAAAATATCTTAAACCAAAAGTAACTTTATAATTTCTTTAAATGAAAATGCAGTTTTTAATAAAAATCATTATTTTTTACTATTCATCAAAAAATTGTTCTTTTCATAAAAATCCCAAAAATTCACCATAAGTTAATTTTGAAATGTAATTTTAAAAAATAATTTTTATTTTTTGAAATAAATTTTTTAAAAGTTTCAAAAATTAATTTTATTATTTGTTCACAGAAAAAAATAAAAAAATTATTAAGAAAATAGTATTTTTAAAACATATAAAGTATTTACCAAAAATTGAGTAATTTTTTATCAATATGTTTTATTTATATAAACTCATTATAATTAATATTTAAAATTTTCTTATTCCTATTCATGCTTCCAAGTTTAACGGTGAAGTAATAATGGTAATGTTTAAATAATAATATTAATATTTTGTTACAGTTCTTTAAAACTCAATGTTGTGTGTAACATAAGATTTAAAAGAAATTTGATTTATTTGAAAAAATATATTTCATAAAATCTTGGGGTGTTACATCTTCTTTTCTCAGTACTTATGCCTTGGATAACTTTAAGTGTCTGGAAAAAGGGTATGAGACAAGCTTATATCTGATCATCCAAAATTTCTTAATGATCTTTTGGATGTAATATTTCTAGGATACACCAATGTATCATCTTTTTATACCTATATATCCTTATCCCTGATATTATCTTAGCTTGGATAAGATCCTTCATTTTTAATCTTCTAGACAACTTTCACTTCATATCCTTAATACTTGAAACCTATGGACCCGCCAACAACATGTCATCCATATAAAAAAAAGAGTATTATGTAAGTATCATCATCCCATGAATTTCGATAACAATAATGATTAGAGTCACTCCATGTGAAACCTTCTTTAGTGAACTATCAAAATTTTGGCTCTACTATCGAGGTGTCTACTTCAAGTCATAAAGTCTTTGCTTCAACTTACAAGTAAGGCCCTTGTTCTGATTATCTTCAAAAACCTTGGGCTGCTTCATCTAGATATCCTCCTAAATGCCACCATTAAGAATGGTGGTCTTGAAATCAATTTTCTCTTAGTTTATATCATTGGAAGTAACTAAACTCATCACTGTCCATATGATTTTATGCTTAACAACTGGTGAAAAAAATTCTGAGAAGTCAATTCCTTCCTTTTGTTGGAATCTTTTTACCACTATTCACACTTTTTATATTCTACTTACATCAACTTCTTCCTCCAAATGGAAAATCCATTTATTACCTAGTTCTTGTTTTCCCTATAGTAGTTGTATGATTTTTCAAGTTCCATTGAATTTCAAAGAATAAATTCCTTCCTTTATTAGTGACTCTCACTATTTAGACTTGCTAACTGTTGTTGATTCTTCTAGGAATCTGGGTTCCCCTATATTCGTTAGAAGTAAGAAAATTAAATCAAATCCATAACTTAAGACTAATCACTTGACTCTATAATATATTCTCAACTCGGGTTGAGATATATCTCCTTCTGATGCTTCTATTTTTGGTTCCCTATATTTTGGTGCACTAACTTTTGATTGCTCAACTTATAGAGATTTCCCTCGAGCTTTAGCAGACCTTTATTATTATGGTATTTCTACTACTGGTCAAACATTTAGTGAATATATTCTAACATCTAGTATCACCAAAACTTTCAATATTCTATTGATTTTATCTAGATCAACTTTAAATATAGTGGTTGTATTCTTTCACTCAACCTATGATTCATCCAAATTTTGGTCCTTCAATAGGACCTTCTCATTGAAGAGAACATTTCAACTACTGATGATTTGGTGTTTTTCATTATCCCATAGTCTGAAACCAAAGTCTCTTTTCCCATATCCAATGAATAAACACACCTTGGACTTGGATTCAAGTTTTTCTATGTTCTTATATTCGATATAAACATATAACAAGCTTTTGAAGACATTAATGTTCCAATCTTCTAGTAACTTACTTGACCATATCTATTTTGGTGGACTCAATCACATAGAAGATAACTGAATTTTATTGTCTAATTATGAATCAATGTTTATTAATTATGTCCAAATTTATTTGGGAATTCTGTAGTGCACATGTATGCATCTTTTCTTCTCATTCAAAGTCTGGTTCATTTTCTCTTTCACACTGTTTTTTTGTGGTTCCAAGTACTTTAATTTCCATCATGATCCATTTATTCCTAAAACAATTCATAAATTTTTTACCACTATACTCTCCACTATTATCTAATCTAAGGAATTTTAACTCCCAACCACTTTCTCTTTACACCATGGATTTTCATTGCACAAAGTCATTGAAGACATCATATTTATGCTTAAGGAAATATACCCATACCTTAATTATCACATCGTCGATGAAGGTAATGAAGTTAAGGGATACTATATGATATTATACTGGGGATATCCCCCGTACATTTAAGTGGACTAATTTTAGCTTCCAATGTTTGGGATTCCAAACACTCTATCAAAATATGAACACTGAGCAAAAGATTGTTGTCTCCCTCTGTTATGTTAACATAATTTTAACTTCTGTTATCTAACCTACATGTGACTTCCTTATGATTTCATCAATTCCTTAGGAGATATCCTTGCTTCCCAAAATACCAGCAAGTGAGATCTGGACCAGTTGAATTTCCTCAACTTCTCTCCCATGATTTATCTTCCAATCACTGATAATTTATTCTCTAAGTTGAACTTCCCCTTCCACCAACATTCAAATCATTTCTGAAAGGTACTTGGTCCTCCCTTCTCCAGAGTTATTCTTTGAGAATCAAATTCTAAACATCATATTGATTTTTCAAAAATAATTACTAATTATATTAATAATTATATCCTATTATTCCAATAAATATGAAAGTATAATGATTGCCTAGACATCATCCATGAAAGTAAATTTCACAACTTCAAGATGAATCTTGGTTATGTTGAAATCATTCGCATGATCTGTCACTGTACTTCCTTATGATAAACTCATTCAAAAAAATTATCGCATCATAAAAACTTGTTTAATTTCATTAGTCTCTTGTACATGTCCTCTAGGGTATCCATTATCTCAGATGTTGCCTTCTTATCCCATATGTTAAAGGCCACATTTCTTGATAATGACAACCTAAATAATTCAAGTTCTTTTCAGTCCATATTTTATCAATAATCCTTCTCTATTTTTTATAGATTGACTCCACCCAATGGAATTTTTAAATCTTTTTGGGTGAGATAATATTCCATCTGCATCGACCGTAAACTGAATTCACTCATGTAAAACTTCTCAATTTTAATCTTTCCTTATTTTAACGTCATATATTTCGATGACAGTAAGCCCAACTAAAATCGATAAAACTCTGAGACAGTTTTGAATGTTATATGAGTTTTCAAGTGTGAATAAACAATATCAAAATCTGTGTGTTGGAAAGAGATCCATGTGAAATAACCATATCATAGAATGTGAGTTCATTGGAAAATCACACACACCAATGGTCTTGTGTTGTCAGATTCCAACCATCAAAAATGTCAACAACTTAGAGAACTTGAATTAAGAATTTTGTTGCACCCTAATCACCACTACTGAGTCGGACTTCTTGCACACCCTTTTGATCAAATCACATAAGAATATTCAAAACAAAGAAACAATATGAAATGTAAAGTGTAAACATAAAGATTATGTGGTTTAGACTCTTATTCTATATCCATGGGAGAACACTACTAAATATTTATTTCACCAAAAATAAAAGGATTAAAATCACTATAGAAAATGATCTTGTAATTACACTTAGTTTCTTCTAGTGATCATTTAAGTTACTCATAATTATTACTCAACAACTATTCCCACATCTATTTTATATAGGTCCTCATCTGGTTGAGTAGATAGTATCACTATTTGAGATTCACGGTCCACCCTCCATTGGATTATTCATCTCCTGTTGTCAACACTGCCTAAACTGCTACAGGTATTATATTGTTCACAGCTCCTAATCTAGTAAACTAATTCCAACATTGTCCAACTTCTTATGAACTCAAAACAATATTCATATCCCATTTAAAGATCACCATCTTTTGGAAAAACTACCCATATATTGAAGGTGTCAACTGTTGTTTCTTTGAAAAGATATAGGGGTCTATTGAAGTTCCTAATTATAGTAAAATAAATTTGATAACTTAAAGAAGGATTCACAATACCAACAATGATGGAATGATTCTTTCTTTATTTACTAAAGGGGGTAGTTTTTTAGAGGGTTTTCATGACCTAGTTGGGTATCATCTCTCAGACTTCCCTTGTAACCAAGGATTTAAGTGAAACTAGTGGATCATTTTTGGGTCGTTAGTCATCATTTGGATTGATGATTAACTGTGGTGGATATCCTAGTGGTTTTTACCTCCTAGGGATGATGAAAATTATAAAATTCCATTTTAGGACCATCCTAGTGACCTAGGAAGATGTGACTTATGGATTGACAACCTAAATATTGTGATGTCAATGATGAGTTATTTTGCTTCCCATACTAGAGATATTGGAGATAATGATACATACTTATTCTCCTAGATATGACTATGTAAATGGGTTGATGTGTTATTCCCTTAATTGATTCATGTTATTTTAGTGATAGATCTGTAGTGGATCACATCCTTAAGTTCTTATTGGTTAAACCCTAACACTGTGATACTATGTCCAATTATCATCCACACAAAGACTTTATTATCATGGAGTTCAGAAATTCATTTTTCATCATTCAACTAGGAATTGAGTGATCCTCCCTTGAATGAAAAATGGATTTTAGACATTAAATTTTTAGCATTGAACTCAACAATTCATGATCATCTATCAGCTAGCATGTGGAGTCTAGTAATCTCCAGGAATTAAATTAGGTTATAAACTATTTAATCCTCCATAATAGGATTGTAACATTCCTTCTATTAGAACTATTATCTTCATTGTTTGGTCCCCTACTTGTTTAGTGATGTTCTCTATTAGTTAAGTGAGTGATTGTTTAGGCCTAATTTTAGTGTGAGTTTCTCCATGATATTTATTATTTTGGGATTATTGTTTGTGGTGAGTTTTGTTATGCTTTACACTGATGATATAGACTACTAGATGATAATCTATGGACTCCTATGATGAAGTAACTTCTAGTTGATGGTTTGACTAAGATGATCCTTGGGTGGTATTGAATTGTGTGATCATTATTATATATTATGATTTTATATGTGTTGATTATTATACATGGTTGATCTTGGATTTTTTTTTCTCATCACTTGGGATGTCATACTTCATATTATTATGCACACTCACGTGTGGATAGTTATATAGTGGCATACTCATGGTTATGTAGTTGTTTAAAATTTTATAGGGGACCATAGAGGTCGTGGAGTATATGGTGTCAGTCTATAGAGGTGATTGGGTGGATTTTGATGAAGTTTCATTGATGGGGAGTTTATACACAATGGTGTTTTGGAAAATTTCATAAGTTTCAATGACATAATAGGTTTGCAGATGAAGAAAAAACAAAATAAATAATAACACAGGAAATAGAGATTTATGTGGTTCAGGAAATGATCTATATGTCTACAGAGAGATAGAAATTTCCCTAGTTTCAAGAGAAAAATTACAAGGAGTATCTCAGAGTTTCTACCACATAGAAACCCTAGCTTGAAATGGGATAATAAAGAATATGAAGTACTATTCCACCAACTGCATAGAAATTCCCTTATGTTACAGTGAAAGGTGGTTTGAAGTTAGCACCGCTATAGTGTCGCGGCCACCCAAGTCCAATTTTCTATAGTGGATAGTGTATGGAAGTCCATGGAGCTACAATGCTATTGTATCCAAAGTCTGACCTGCTATAGTAGTCATGTCAAAGTCCACATTTCTACAATGCCCTATCGGTATCAGTCGGTCAAATTTTCTGTAGTTGGTCAATGTTGTTACAGTACCCCAAAATTTGTTTTGGGGGACTTCGGCCCCTAGACCCCCAGAGTAGGGGTTCGTTGCCCCTGCAACCCCCAATTATCTCACCGTAGAGTTTGACCAGTGGAGTTTCGACCTAGTGTGTATTATGGGTTGGAAGCATTCGGCCTAATCATCATCTAGAACGGATCAGGCTACACCAATCCAATAACTTGATTATGAGTTCATTTTTATTTTTTATTTATGATATATAATATTTTTTGTTTAGGACTTGTATTTTGTTGGATGTTTTTGTATGTTATGAAATTACATGAATACATGCATTATCTTTCCTATTATTTGGTTCATTTATGGTTTTGATGGCATATGTATCTATATTGGTGGGTTTGTGATATTATGTTATATCTTTTATGGGAAAATTTATCTCACTTTTTTTATGTCCTCTTTCTTTTAGTCTTCAATATCTGACCCATTGAAAATGGGTTTGGGATGGCATACCCAATCTTCTCATCAGCTTGGTAAAGGTCTTGGTGGATTCGGTTCATGCCAAAAAAATGTTTAATAACTTATTATAAAATTAGGAACCCTGTGTGTTATGATCAATCATAGTACTCTAAGTCATGAAAATATATTTCTCTTTAAAGTCTTTGTCATTATCTTTGAAAAGTTATATGAATTGTAAATCACTTCATCACATTTTTAACTGTAATCTAAACATACCAAAATATAAAGTTTCACATCAGATTAAGGAAAATGTATTTTAAATCCCATCACCTACATGTTAAATAAATCAACCTCTAGAATTATTTGTTGAATCATCTTAGATTTCCAGTTTACGTTTCTTGTTCATTGACAAATATCATGATTATATGAACTCTTTATCATCTTAGTTCATGGTTAGCCAAAAAACCACTTTATATAATTTTTGTATCTTATGTGGTTCACGGTATCCTCTAAATGATAATTTATGACAAAACTCTATGATTAAACATACCTCATTCCTCATGAAAAAACATTGAATTATTCCATTAATGAAATTTATAAATTAATATGGTACATCCTAATAATATTTTCTCACATCCACAAGAAATCATTTTTTTTAATTATAATTAAAATCTTGAAATATGTTCATATAGAAATATAGTGATATCAAAAAATCATGGCATCTTATGGGTTTCATCTCTTTATAAGTTTGTAAATTAAATTCATAAGAGATGATTGACAATAACATTTTTACACCCCTTCTATTTTTTTATTTCAAGATCAAATTTTGGAAATAAAAAAACATTTTATTAATATTTAATTCATGTTCTTATTGTTTAAAATATATTTCAATGATGAATTATTTGTATAAAATTTAAATTTAGAAAGAATAAGATATGAACAAAAATGTTAAAAATAAAAACCACTATAACAATTTCATATCTATAAATGTGTTATATAATTTTGATTTAATGTCCTTATTAAATAGTAAATGAGTTGTAATATCTTATTCTTCCATTATTCAAGAACTAGTTCAATTGTTTGATCAATTACATCACACATTGACTCAAAAGGTAATTTTCAATCCATATATTTCATGATACGTTTTTCCACCAACTTATTCAAGGTTTCAAATATCTATAAAAAAATTTCATCAAATGTGAATATTTCATTTTTCATAAAAATATTTTTCAATGATTTAGCACTAAGAGAAAATATATAGATAACTTTCTATAAAATCTCACATGGTAAAGGAAACTTCAAATTCCTTTTATTAATGTAAGTATGGTAAGTTATTTGATGATGCTTATCTTCAAATGGTCCACTTCTATTCTTACTCTTGGAATTTGATTTTTGAAAATTGTACCATTCCTTACATTGAAATAACCTTTTTTAAAATTGATTTATAGATTTTTATCTTCACATATTGTAAGAACTTTCAAGATATTTTTTAAGAAATTATTAAAAGAAATAATCTATAAAAACTTTTATGGTCATAAGCAGTTTTTTTATTTTCAAACAAACCCACTTTTGGTTAAATGGAAATTGATAATACCATATTAAACCATATAAAAAGTCCAAAGTAAAACAGTAACCCACAAGCAAGAAAAATTTGAAATTCAAAAATCAAAACCAATCTAAAAATAGAATCCATTAAGTTATGTCCTCGATCCACCTCAATCCATGAAAGCAGCTGGTACCTTGAGTCATGCACCCTACAATCCTATCCACAACATGCCAATGAGTTTGATAGCTAGTGATGTTGGGTTGTTGTAGTATGATCCTCTTTGGATGATGTTGGGTCGAATACTTGTGGCCCATACTGTGCACCAAGGTGAAACTTTGTGGGTTGATCTCCATAGTGAGATCATTAGGGGTTGTAGTGGGAAAAACACCCCTACTCTAGGGATATGGGTCCAAAGGTCCCCAGTCCAAATTTTGGGAGACTTTAACAACTCTGACTGACTATAGCATAATGGACCAGACGACACCAACAGGGCACTATAGCAATACAAAATTTGGCACGACTATTGTAGGAGCTCGGACTTTAGAGACGGTGGTACTATAGCTCTATGGACTTCCATCCACTGGCCACTGTAACACCTTGGACTTGGGTGTCTGCGACACTATAGCGATGCAGACTGTTAGCCACCATTCATTATAGCATAGTGTAATTTCTATGTGGTTGGTGGAATATTGGTTCATCTTGTTTATTATCCTATTTCGATCTTGGGTTTATGTGGGTTAGAAAATATGAGATATTACATGTAATTTTGTTCTAGAATTTCATAGTGATATTTATGCCTCTCCGTGGACATAAGGATCATTTCCCAAAACATATAAATCTTTGTGTCTGTGTTATTCTTCTTCTTTTGTTTCTGAATTTTCTTCATCTGCAAACTCGTTATGTCGTTGTGACTCCTGACGTTTCCAAAACAACTATTATCAAAGGTTGAGTTTATATTTATTGAATTGAACTATGGATATAGAATAAGAAAATGTTAATATTTTTTACTTATATAGAACTGATTTAAGTTACTAGAGGATGAATATCAAGGATTATATTTATTATAAAATGTTGTATTCTACGCTTTTGGGTTTAAATCCAATATATATGGAGAAGATGGAGTGGGAGCTGCTGGATGATAGGTTATAGGAGTTGTGTACCTTAAATTGGCCAAAAATGTGGTGTTCAACATTATATAGGAGAATAAGGTGATTGGAATGATGAAATATCTCGTGAATATATACGAGAATCCTTCTGCAGTAAACAAGGTTCACTTGATGCGATGATAGTTCAATCTAAAAATGGTTGAAGGTGGAATTGTTGCAAATCACATAAACGAATTCAACACCATCATAATTCAATTGACATCAGTGGAAATTGCACTTGGATATGAGGTATCTTCACTAGTTTTACTATCTTTATTACTTGATAGTTGGGAAGAAACTATAATAGCTGTGAGCAGTTCTTCAGGGAATACCAAGTTGGTTCTGAAAGATGTACGGGACGTGATCCTCAGTAAGGATATTCGAATAAGAGAATCAGGAAAATTCACTGGTTCTACTCTAAAAATTGAATAAAGAAGAATATATGTCCATTGAGATAATCACAGAGTATGGTCAAAGATAATATTAAAGAGACGAGACAGGGAAAAGGGGTTTGGTCCTACTTTTTAGACTTGCGGGAAGAAAGGACATGTCAAGAAAGAGTGCATAGATAAATGAAAGGCACCTAAAACCAATGGAGAAAACATGGTGGATTAAGGAACTAATGACGTGTTTCTACTGAGTGTGGATATCCCTATAGAGTCTTGGATTTTAGACCCAGGATCATCTTTCCATTCCACATTGTAGAAGGGTTTCCTAAACAATTATGTTTCTAGAAATTTTGGAAAGGTACATCTTGCTGATGATGAACCCTTACAGATCATGGGGAAGGATGGTGCACATATCAAGACCAATAGTGGGATTCTCCTGGTTTTGGAAAACATGAGTAATATCCTTATATTAAGAAGAAATATTATTTCTATCGGATAGCTTGATAATACAGGGTTGAGTATCACGTTCACTGGTGGTGCATGGAAGATCGCTAAAGGAGTTATGGTCATAGATCGAGGAGCAAAGAATGGTACCCTATAAAACATGGAAAAAACTCTCATGGACATGGCTGCATCACTCAAATATATCAGAGATTCAAAATTGTGGAATTATATTCTAGGCCATATGAGTGATAAGGGGATGAAGTTACTAGCAACAAAAGGAATGCTACCAAAGCTGAATTCTGTGGATGCTTTCTTATGTGAATATTTTATCTTTAGAAAGAAAAATAAGGTGTCTTTTTCAAAAGGAGTAAGAACACCAAAGTTTGGGAAGTTAGACCTGGTGCACACTGATGTTTGGGGGGAAGCACCGGTACTTTCCCTTGGAGGGACACAATATTATGTTTGGTTCATCGATGACTCAATAAGGAATGTATAGATTTACTTTTTGAAAAGGAAATATGATGTATTTAAGACATTTTAGAAGTGGAAGTCCATGGTAGAGAATGAGTCAAGATCAAAGATGAAATTTTTGAGGCCTGAAAACAATGTAGAGTATGGCAGTCAAGAGTTTAGGGAATTCTATTATTATAATGGAATTTGGTGAGATAAGAATATTCCAGGTACACCGCAATAGAATGGTGTGGAAAATAGGATTAATGGGGTGTTTAATGAATGTTCTAAGAGTATGAGGTTACACTTGGGGTTACCCAAGACCTTCTAGGATGATGCAGTGAACATGGTAGCATGTCTCGTCAATAGGAGTCCACCTATACCAATGGGAGAATTTCTACCCGAGGAGCTCTAGTCTAATAAGAAGTTAAGACTCTCACATTTATGAGTCTTTTTTTGTTTTTAATATGTAAATGTTTATGTAGATACAAGTTACAAGCTTGATGTTAAGTCCAAAAGATGTTTCTTTATTGGCTATGAAGCTGAGGAGTTTAGTTACCACTTTTGGAATGATCTCAACAAGATGCTCATCATGATCCATAATGTGGTATTTAATGAAGGTTCCACATAAAAGGATCTCTATACAACTGAATATGAAAATGGGAACAAAAAATTATAGTGTAAAGATAAAGTAGAGCTTGAAGGTGTACCTAATCATGAGACATCAGAACTAGAGCCTACTCCTCAAGTGGAGTTGAGGAGATCCACAAGGGTGATAAGTACTGTATAGAGGTATTCACCATCATTATATTATTTATTATTTAATGATGATAGAGAACCATAATTCTTTTGAGAGGTAATGCAGTTTAAGGAGTCGAGCAAGTAAGAGTTGGCCATGAAGGAAGAAATTTATTCACTACATGGAAACAATACGTGGGAGTTGACACATCTTCCACAAGGGAATAAATAATTGAAGAAAAAATGGTTATATTGATTTAAGGAATAACATGGTGGAAATAGGAGGTTTAAGCCAAGTATGGTGGTGAAAGGATTTCAATATAAATATAGGTGGATTTCACTGAAATTTTCTCACTTGTAGTGAATCTTACCATCATCTGGGTGGTTCTCATCATTGTGAAATCTGAAGACCTGTATCTTGAGTATCTTGATGTGAAGATGGATTTCCTTCATGGAGATCTAGAGGAGGAAATCTATATGTAGCATCCAGAGGGATATATTGAGTCTGGGAAGGAAGGCCTGGTGTGAAAACTCTAGAAGAAATTGTATGGTTTGAATCAGTCACCTAGGCAGTGAAACAAAAATTATGATGCATTCATGACTAAAAATGCATACAAACAATGTGGAATGGATCAATGTTGCTACATCAAGTATTTTGGTGATGAATATATTATATTTATTCTGTATGTGGATGATATTCTCATTGTGGGATCATGTATGTATAGGATTGATGTGTTGAAAGGGTAGTTGGCTGATGAGTTCGAAATTAAGGATCTTGGAGAAGCTAGAAATATTTTGGGGATGAAGATCAAGAGAGAATGTGAAATTGTAACCATAATTTTATCAAAGACTGATTAAATTGGGAAGGTTCTGAGAGGATTTAGTATGTTGGAAGCGAAGACAGTCTCTATTACCATGGTAGGACATTTCAACCTATCAAAGGAGAAATCACTAAAGATGGCATAAGAAGTTGAGTACATGGAAAAGGTTCCATATGCATCAGATGTTGGAAGCATGATGTATGTCACGATCTTCACTAGACCTGACATTGCTCATGTAGTGGGATTTTTTATCATGTGCATGGATAACCCTGGAAAGCAACATTGGGAAGCTATGAAGTGGATACTAAGGTATCTGAAGGGAATCAAGGAGATGGCTTGGTTGAAGAACTTCTTGGATGAGTTGGGTAGAAAGAGAGAGGAAAATATATTATATTTTGAAAGTCAGAGTGTTATACATCTTGTAAAGAACCAAGAGTTTCATTCCTAGACAAATCACATTCAGTTGAAGTACCATTTTATTAGAGGCTTGATAAAAGATAGGTTGCTGACATTGAAGAAGATTTGTGGAACCGACAATCCAGCAGACATGTTGACAAAGTTGATGGTAATACAGAAGTTGATTCACTATTTTGCCTCTATAGGTCTTCAATGATGAATGGATGATGAGAGGAAGAATATTGGAGGACACCATTGGAGAAAAAAAGGAAAATAACTAGTATTAATGAATCATCATCTTGAAATTTAAGTTTTGAATAGAAAGAATATATTAGTGAGTGAATAAGAAGAAGATATCAGATTAAGTACTTTGTCTAAGTCAGTGGCATCAAAGCATGTTAGCATAACGGATCAGGATCCAAGTGGGATATTGTTGGATTGGTGTAGCCCGATCCTCTTTGGATGATGTTAGGTCGAATGTTTGCGGCCCATACTTCACACCAAGTTGAAACTCCACAGGACGAGCTTTGCAGTGAGCTCTTTGGGGGTTGCAAGGGGGAACACACTCTTACTTCAGGGGTCTTGGGGTCAAAGTCCCCCAACCCAAATTTTGGGGGACAATATCAACTCTCACCGACTATAATAGATCGGACTCGACGACACCAACAAGGCACTGTAGTAGTGTAGACTTTGGCATGAATATTATAGCATCTCAGACATTGGAGGCAGTAGTACTTTAGCTTTGTGGAATTCTAGCCACCGTCCACTATAACACCTTGTACTTGGATGGTTGTGGCACTATATCGATGTGAACTTCCATCCACCTTTCACTATAGCACAGTGGAATTTCTATGTGATTAGTGGAATGGTGATTCATCTTCTTTATTAACACATTTTAGGTGATACAGTTGGTGAAATCCCACCAAAATAGATCCACCCAATCAAACACCATCTATCCCTATCACAACCAGAAACCACTGTGAAACTAAGGCCGCTGGAAACCATCGACGCCTGTCGCATGACTAGTGATTGAAGCTGACCAGAGCCACACCAAATACCACCAACTCCACCTTTATAACAACAATAATTAAAATAGAACTTTCATCATCATTGAGGATAGAGAAACTTCAACCATATAGCTAGACCATTACGATCACCAAGAAGACCAAAAACCACTATTGAAAAACTACCATAAAAACCCAATAGAAAGAGTGAAGCCTACTCAAGTCGCACCTAATTGAAAATCATAATTTACTTGAATAGAGCCTCCTCAAAATTCCTTGAAACCCACCACACTAGATCAAACTAGGAAGGAGTGATGGAACATGAATCTATAACAAAGTTTTAAGTGGACAAGGACCTCAACAGCAATCCACAACCTTCATCCTGACCATTAATCCCTTCCACCAAAACCACATGTATGTGAACTAAAAACACTTGCATCTTCCCATCCTCAGATAAAGAACCTACAAAATAACTAGTCCCCATAGGAACTTCCAACTCCAAAAGAAACAATCCAGAAGCAACCACCATCATATTAAAACCAGCTCCAATGAAAACCATCACCAAAGATAAGTGAAGGTCTCACTTCTTGGACCACCATCAAATACTCAACCCACTCATCCCAAACCACCTTGAAAACCAATACATCATATAAAAAAAGTACTCATGTGGTAGATCATATAGAAATAGGAGGGAAAAGAATGATTATAGGACTTGATAGAGAGTCACAATTGTGAAATAAAAAAACCCAAAAAAGAAAAACCCAAAACCAAACAGCTGAAGAACCTGAACGACCATTATCATAATCCCAAATTACCAAAAACTCCATCACTATAGATAAAGGATGGGGTCTAGTGAGATAGATTAGGAAGAAATAGAAGACTGTATAATAGAACCCCAAATGTAAAAAAACAACCCTATCACACAAAAAATAAATAAAGGGCTGGTAGAGGGAAGAAATAAGAAGAGAAGAATGAGTATGGGGAGATGTCGTCGGAGAAGTTGTGCACTAGAATCCCCCTCTAATTCACCATTGAGGAGAATCCCTAGGAAATAAAGAAGAGGGAGAGAAACCACTTAGAGTCCCTTACCTATAAAAACTTTCATGAATTATTTGATCATGTCATGAAATACTTCGAGGTGTGTGAAAAAAAAATATAAAAATACAAAACTGACTCAACACAATCCAACCCATCCGCAAAACTAAATAATCAAAAAACCAACTCAAACAAGGTGAGTCAGTTTTTTTCTTTGAGTTGGATTGATTTGGGTAGTGGGGTCATTATTTTTTTAGTTATGTTGACCTAACCGACCTATCATGAATATAAATGAATTTTATAATCTCATTTTTAACCTTTTTTATAAAATTTAACTAGATATAACTTTTTTTGGATAGGAAATATTTTATTTTATTGCATTATTAGAGCCAGAATTAGGATTTATAAACAATTATTACTTATATAGTATGACATTTGAAAGAATTATTGTACTTTGAAACAATATTTATTTTTATGAATTAAAATTTTTATGTATTCTTATGAATTATTATAAATTTTTTTCAAACTGAGAAAACCCATCCTTTAAAACACCTCAACCCACCATGATTTGTTTTTACAAACATTTTTTCAAGGTGTTAAATGTAGGTTATATTTTTTCACCCACCTAAGATGAGTCAGGTGATATTTATCTTGAGACCAAAATGACTCACCCCTTTACACACCATTATCTAGAAGTTTGATGGTGTATTAAACATTCCAAATAACATTCTTCTATATGAAAAAGTATGATACAGACATGTTAAAACACTCTTCTTTTGATTTTCAAGCACCATCACAATTTTATTATGACTGGAATAACTATCAAGGATATGATAATATTCACATATGGTTAACCTATTAATAATTTTATGAATGAATGGAAGTGAGAAATGATCATTTAATGTAGCATCATTTAACCTCTGATAATCAATACAAACTCAACACCTAGTTATCATTCTCATTGAGATCAACTCATTCATCTTATTTCAAGACACCAACATACTACCTTTCTTGGGAACCATTTGAAAAGGATTCACCAGATTAATATCATGTGTAAATGATTCCATTCATAATAATATGATGTGTGTAAATATTCATATATAAATCCTTTAATATTTTTATACCCAATTGTTTGTCTTATCTTATTTAAAATTATCAAAAATTGACCTTCTTGAGTGTTATCAAGATCAAGTTAATAATCGTGGGAAAAAAATTTCATTCACTGGTAATTATATCAGAGATTTGAAAGTAATATTTTGAACTCCAAATTAGATGGTTCTCTACTAGAATGTTTTTTAATATTTCATTATTCATGATCAAGAAATTACACATAAGAGTTATAATCAATAAAGTCAATTAATTATTCTATGAGAAACCTTTAAAAAAACTTCACAAACTCATTTCATTTTAATCTCCTCTTCCAAAGATGTGACTTCATGTCTTAATTCCATGAAATTGCGTTATTAAAAAGTAGGATATTTCTCACTTATCCTCAATATGTCAAAAGTTACTTCTTCATTTCCAACTCAAAAAATTAATCTAGGTTGATGTACGATAATAAATTCTCATTGATTTCTAAGAATATTATTCTAAGAATGAAATAACATCCACATCATCCTCTATTTATGTTATAAAAAAAGCATGTGAAATATACAATTTAACAACTTTGATTAATAAATCTTGAAAAAAACCCATAGAGTATTTCATTGAATGACAGACAATTTTCAACATGATTTGATTTGGATTTGGATCATGCAATCCAATATTATTGAAACATTTTAAGTCTCCAAAATCACACAATACATTTAAAATTCACATGATCCAATATTCCATGAAATAGTAAAACTACTTAGATCATGAATCTTTAGTTTTAAATTAATTTATACCACCACAAAACATTCTATATTCAAATAAATCATCCCTATATATTCAAGTTTCCTCTTGTTTGATAATATACCATTTCATGAATTTTTCGTTCAAAAAAATTTGATCCAAAGTCTCCATAAAAGGAAGTTCGACCCTAACATCCCTCAGTATAAGACACATTTTACCCAATATTTCACAAACCAACCTAAGATAACCCTAATCTAGGTTCCCAAGCTGGCCGTGACATATCCTGAAGGGCGTTCTCGATCCTCATAGGAAGAAAACTAGTTCCAGGGTATCAAACTATCAAAAACCAACCCAAATACCCTCATACACTGATACCTGATCTAGTCCCTACATGAACCAAAGGGAATTCTCAATCCGTACTGACTAGCGACAAGTGCCTAGAATCATCAAAGAGTCAAAGGGAATGATTTTTCCACAAAAAGCAGATAAAAAGTATAAAATAGTGGATGATAAAGCAGTAAATAATTGGTATTTCAAACACTCCTCATATAGAAATTACCACAACAGATAGGTAAAAATCCCAAGGTATAACAACATCCAAAAGACAAATTCTTACAAAACAATCCCATATAACAAGTGGAAAACATCACCATTAGTAACCTACATCACTCCAAGTCCCATGAATAAAATACACCTTCCACCTCCTAGTAGCACTTTTCCTTCACCTGGACCTGTCATAACACAATCTACAAACGCCTAAAGAAAAAGGTAGGGTTTTAGAAAAAGTTCTCAGTAGGATACCACCAAAAGATTCCATAAGCAATTCCATAATAATAAACCATTTATGCTTTCAATTTAAATAAAACAAGGCATGACAAGTCATTTACATATTTTAATCCAAAAAATGCTTTCAAATCAATAGATGGAAAATATATAAAAATAGGATTAAATGAAAATTTTATATAAAAAATTTATATAAAATGGCTGGAATGAATAAAATAGTTCTATAAAAATGGATTGTATAATAAAGTCAAACAAAACAAAGAAATATGGTCATATGCCCTGAGTTGTGTTAGTTCCAAACTCTCAGATCCCCATAGTACTCGGTCATCAGTCACGGCTCTAGTATGTGTACATATGTCCCTAAGGCTTAGGATAACAGGACTAATCAATCAATATCTCATTGGGGATAATCATGCTGAACTAGGTTTAGTTACTATTGTCAACATCAATTTATTTCTATGAATTCAAATTCCTAGCATGTTTTTCCCAATCACCCACAAACTACTCAGGACCACATGTGCTTCAATCAATAAATCAATCAATCTTGGGAAAAATAGTTCATTTAAAATCAATTCATCATTCATAGTGCCACAACTCCCTCCCCCCAAAGTGAACCACTCCTGGTCCAGCAGTGAGGGAAGGGAGATGGTGACTTCCCAAGTCCCACCTCCAGTAGGCCCTGGGTTGGTGACTAGTACCAAGGGTACAATAAACATGCTTATGGGAGGAATTTCCCTCTAAGAGAACATACAGAAGAGATAGATAAGATAGATGTATCAATCAACACCTACTCATACATATATATAAATAAATCCCAAGTGAAAACATGTAATTTCATACAATACTATAATAACTGAAAGGGAAACTACAAGTACCAAAAAGGTAAAAACGGAAACAACCATGAATCTCAAACCACACCTGAAAAACTATGAGCTAGTAATATCCATCCCAATCTCCAACCTACTCTGGCTGATCTGAAAAAAATAGTTTATATATACATATGATGAGAATAAAAATATACTCGGTAGGATCCTCCCCAGATCCTCTCATGTAAAATATAAAGAAATCATGCTAAAACATAGTGAACAATAGTGAATCTAACTCGTCACCTAAACAAGTATAGTAAGTTCACAGCCTCACAATGGCTAAATCTCACCAAGTATCGCGTACAAGAGAACATATAATATAATAATGAAACATCAAGGGTGCCATGCTCCCTCTTCCCCACTGGTTTGTTGCTCAATCCCAACATTGTGCGTCCAGATCCATCTCTCTCCAAAATTATCCATCGTGAAGACACCTCAGAAATGCATCACAACATGCACCTCGTGCATCACATCATAACATCAACCCATACACATATCCATATATAGTAACCAAGTAGTTTCCTGAATCCTCCACAGCATGTATGGCATGTATTATACATCGTGTATTATACCTCAATCCATTACAGCTCATACACTGAGTAAATACCTCAAGCCATAACATCCTATACACATCATACCTATAATAATTCTTTGGATACTAAATCTGGAGATGCATGTCTATGAAATAACCATAATACATTACAACCCTCTACACACATATATGAGAAAACTAACCATCGTGCATACCAGCACAAGTAACTTCCAAAAGAAGAGAGTGGGGTCAGAAGGGGTATTAGTTCATCCATCCTTCCATTGGGATGTTGGGGAAAACACCCTCCCAAAGTCCAATGGGTGTCATTCTCCCTAACCGACCTGGGTGAGGTAGCATATGAAATCATATAATATACATGACATACTATAATTCATAATCACACTATGGTAGTAACCTATTTTTAGACTCAACTACAACTAACGTCGCTTGGACTCCTGAATATCACTGCTAAGACTATATATCCTATAAGCATGAAAGAATTTAAAAGAGATACATTAATTCATTATTTTGTTTTTATAATTTCCTTACATTAATTAATTCATTATACATTAATTAACCATTAACATTATTCCACATTAAATTACATTAATCATCAGAGTAAAGTCTATATCCTCCAGGCATAATCCAAACTAAGTCTACGATTCATCAAGATTAACATTTTTTCAGCATTTTCATTCCATCAACTCCAACCCCAGGGGTTAAGAATTATATATTCACTATTAACATCATTACATATGTTGGATTGGTGTAGCGGGATCCATTCAGGATGATATTTTTGGGTTGAATACTTCTGTCCCATACTGTGCACCAGAACTCAAATTTCGCTATTCTAGCTCTGTAGTGAGAAAATTGGGGGTTGCAGGGGAAATGCATCCTTTCTCCAGGGGTCCAGGGGTCGAAGGCACCCAGCCTAAATTTTTTAGGAACTGTAGCAACTCAGACCACTATAAAAGAGTTGACTGACTGACACCAACAATGCATTATAGCAGTGCGGACTTTGGAGTCAATAGTACTGTAGTGACACAAACTTCCACCCACCATCCATTGTATCACTTTATACTTGTGTGGTTGTGGCACTGTAGTGATGTAGACTTCCTGTGCAGTTAGTGGAATAGTGGATCGTCTTCCACCTTATGTAGCCCATTTCAGACTAGGGTTTAGTTAGTTATTGAAAACCTTGAAACTCCCTATAAAAATTGTTCTCCCGAATTATAGTAAAATTCTACCTCTCTGTGGATATAGGGATTATTCATGAACCACATAAATCTTTGTGTTATCATTATTTTATTTTTCCATTTTACTCTTCTTTGATCCGTTTTTCGCTTCGTTGCTCTCAGCATTTTCCGTAACACCATAATCTAGGTGCTCTAGGAAAACCATCCTAAGATACCATAAAGAGGAAACATGCAACCAAGAACATTCGAATTCCTCAAGCAGTGGTGAAAGGAATGCTATAAAAAACAAGCAACCTAACCATAGACAATTAAACAATTCATAAGCAAGCAGCCCATCTCTTATCATCACATCAATGGGTAAGACCAACTTCAACCTGTTCCATCATCTCCAATGCCATCCCTAACACCCACATCTTGATGCATCTCTCCATCATAGGTGTCAACTGCTACCACATCATCCATGCCTCCCACCCACATCATGTCAGCCATACCAGGCTTATATCACATCGCATAGCGAAGATCACATTTTAATCACATCATAAAGGCAACAGGAAATAAAAAAGCATATCCAACAAGGAAATCTAGGCCCTAAAACAAGGCATCCATCCTTCACACATAAATGAGCTCCCATTGCTCCAAACTCAAGGCACTTTGGCCTTCACAATAAAATATGCAACTCATGCCCCAGTAATTATTTTTATCACATTACCAGATATTATTCTATCTTAAATTAATTGATTCATTATTCACAGGTTCCAAATATGGGAAACCTAAGGTATCAGTCTATAACAAGATATCAAAAATTAAATATGCTCTTAGCATTAAACTAGTTTCAACAAACTTTTAGAAGAACCATTCTCAATTAACATGCCTTTTTATTATTATCAATATTCTCAAAAATCATTATCATGCTTCACATTATTTATCAATTCCATTAATCACATGGAATATCATCTTCAATTATGCATGTTCATTGCATCAATTTGATTACCATAAAATTACAAGAAACACTGGATTAAAAACATGCATCTTATTTAATTATTCATAAGCCAATTAATTATTAATTAATTTTGGATTTAGGTTCTTTACCAATTTCCATCAAGAACAACATGTTAATCCATATCATCACAAGACATGCTAACAAACATAGAATAGATATCACATTATCTAACAAATAAGGAGGAAAACTGCTATCATGATATAAAGCACGTCCACATGTGATCGCCAAACAATTCATTATTAATCTGGTACAATAATTATTAGGTTAATTCCATTTCCATAAAAAGGGATTAACCATGCTCAATTTATAATTGCATGTTAATAAAATAAAAGAAGCAATGAATCTCCTATCTTAAAAGTGTCAACGTTCTTTGCACGAGAATAGACTAATGATGTAGATCCTAATCACCTATCCTGCAAGAAGTTACATCCCTCCAAGGATGCCACAACATGACCTCACCAAAAAAACCAAGAAAAACTCCATTAGAAACATGGAGGTAATTTTCCATCGCATGGCAAGGAGAAATGGGAGGAACCAGATCAAAGAACCATGAGAGAAGAGGTAGGATGTACCTCAAATTACCATGGATCAAAGACATGAATCCAAGAATATATCCCCATCAAAGGAATCCCAAAAATATTGAAGAGAGAGTCATTGGATTTCTTGGAAGTCAGAAAATCCGTAGGGTTTGAGAAAAACCCTGAGGCACTTCATTCTTTATAGGCATGCTGCATGGGAGATTTACATGGAGTGAAACCTTTTCATGTTGTCTAAATGTTGAGATTCGGGTCTAGCTGAAAAACACATCACCTCAAAGAATTTAACCTTTAATATTTACATGTCATGTAACACCCCATAAACCATCCTCGAAAAAGTCATGAATGGTTTTCAAGTCGTGAACCGGCTCTCACAAAAGATGTGAATTATGAATACATGAAGTGAAACACTTACACAGTGTGTATTCTCCCTTATTCCAGGTTTTAGTATTCAAACCCCTGTATAATTTCTCTAGGCCTCCTTTGATCACCATTATCTTCAGAAACATGCAAAATGTCAGACTACATTGGACTGGGCCCTTACATTAGATACCTCTCAAACAATTCTCATCCTTAAAAATCTGAAACCAAACCTAGAGAGGGAATAAAAATGGGTCATCCGAACAACCAACACACGAGATACCTCACATGGATCTCTCCATCATAGGAGCTCAACCACCTAGCTCAGAGGTGCAAAATCACCTCAACCACAACTAGCTCCTAAACACTCTCCTAGGGGATATACCTCTCAAACAAGAGAAAAGATGCAACAAGAAACAAGTGGAAACACTACTACAAATACAGGCAAGGGAAGCACCCCTTATATCAGCGCTAAGCAAAATCGCTGATAAAGGTTACCCTGTATCAGCGCTAAAGAAGCACTGATAAAATGATCCTTTATCAGTGCTAGAAAAGTGCTAATAAAGACACTCTGTATCAGTGCTAAAATTTTAGCACTGATACAGAAATTATTTATCAGCGCTTTTTTAGCGCTGATAAAGAGTACCATTATCAGTGCTAAAAAAGCGTTGATAAAGGATACCTTTATCAGCTCTAAAATGTTAGCGCTAATAAAGGTAGTATTTATCAGCGCTTTTTTAGCGCTGATAAAACCTTAGTCCGTTATTTTATAAATTCGGTCACACAGTGCCCTCGTTTTATCGCGACCTAAAGCTCTCGTGGTAGTAGAACCTTGAAACTCCCCTCTGCCACCCGCGCTTCTCTTGCCGGACCTCCGCCGCCCTTGCTCCTCTTTGTCAGACCTCTGCCGCCCGCAACGCCCCTTCGGTTTGCCGGACCTCCACCACCCGCAACGCCCCTTCGGTTTTCCAGACCTCCGCCGCCCGCAATACCCGGCTTCTTGTTGCCGGACCTCCTTTGCCCTCGCTTCGCGTTGCCAGACCTCCACCGCCCGCAACACCCTCTTTGGTTTTCCAGACCTCCCAAGGCATGTTTCCAAATATTTTTTCAATATTGTTCTTTTTTTTGGTTGAATCATTTATTTGGGTTAAATATGTATGGTTATGGTGTTTAATTGCATCCTTAGGGCCTTTCCTTAGTTCAGTTGGTGGTTTCATTCTGTTTTTTTGAATATATCAAGAAATAGGTAGGTTGTTCCATTATTTGACATTTTTTTAGGTGTTTAATATGATTTATTTGGTTCTAAAATGGTTTTATAAATTGTCTGGGTAGTGGGAAACATGTTTTCCAATTTTTTTGTTGTGCATAAGGGTTTGATAATGACTTGACTATTGTAAATGGTTGTTTGTCATGTGTGTTTCTATTATTGGAAGTGTGATTGTATAAAATATATATAATTTTATATAGGGGGTGGAATTGAGCACAATGGAATCCTAGTGATAGAGAATAACCCAACCCTATAAACTCATTTATACCTAGAATAAATTAATTAAAACAATAATAAATCACCAAAATTTATTAAACCTTTCCAAAAAAATTCCTTCCACCATTAGGAGTACCGTGACACACCTAATTTAAGAGGAAAACAAGTAATTAGAATGTTAAATGAATGAAGATAATAGGATGTTACATTGACTATATGAATGGTGTTACAAATAATGGTTATAACAAGGGGATAATTATAATGAATAAATCATTAATAGACCATATTATATTATTATAAATCGAAACATCATCATTGGAAAAACACTTTGTCAAAACATGATACATTCTAATATTATAAACTTGCGGAATCATCTACCAAAATATATTTAATTCCATAAATTATAAGACATTAAGTTACTATCTTTATCTTATTGGGGAAATCCAACAATATGATTTTAATCTACACTAGGGTACACTAGTCAGTGTAGTAGTCTAATCTAGTTTATCATATAACATGATGTCTCACATAGTTACCTATGTTTCCCTTACCATCAATTATATAGAGATAATAAAAAAGTATGTCACTAAAAAACTATAGGTATTATTAATAAAACATAACAAATAAATCTCAACTAACATCCAAAACCATCCTAATAAATAATAAATTTCTCCTAGACATCCATGCCTCACACAGAAATTAAATTCATCCCATTAATGGGTACAAGTCAATATATGACATAATTATTCCAAGGATCTACAGTTAAGGATGTTATAAGCATAATGTAAAAATATTTGATAAAAATTCCAAAAAGGAATTTGAAAAAACATTGGAACCCTTATTATTTACCATCCTTTGAAAAATAATATTTGAAATTATTCTTTTTAAAACATTTTTAAATCACATATTCCTCATCAAGAAATATAATATATTCATTTGAAATTATGAAAATCGTACCATAAAAAGAGTTGAAAATAATAAAAACATTTTTACTTTGAATGATTTATTCATGTAATTATTTAATTATTAGGAAAAATCATAAAACTCATATTTATATCTCTAATTATATTTTACGAGAACAACTAACTTCTGAATTTTATTTATTATTGAATCAAAAAACATGAAAAATATTGTAATCCCATTGTTTCATGTTTGGATATAATTTAAAAAAAATTATAAAACCCCTCATGAATATCAAACATTGGAATATTTTGATAAGTTATAAATTTTAGAAACTCATACACTCCCCAATAGTCAATGAAATGAATTTAAGTAAATTTTTTAACTCAATATTTGTTGAAACCACATTCCATAAATGTTAAAAGACAAATTAATCAAAATTATGTCCCATAAAATCACTATACGGACAAATAACCTATAATAAACTAGTCAAAACACATGTTTTTACTACCATAGTTGTTAGGGTTTAGTGAGAAAAATAAAACCAAGGTTCCCTTGGTGGTGATGGTGGATATATATGCTAGTAGTTCCCCTTTTGGTGACTGTTATTGGTTGTGGAATGGGGATGTTGACCCTCATGTTTAATGGAGGCTTGGTTGTATTGTTGGTTCCCTTACCTTTTTTTTATTTTGGTTTTGGTTGAAATTGTTAAATTCTTATCCCCTATTGTAGTGTTATCTTTTGGTCTATTATATTGTGAAATTTGGTTATGATATGGTGTTTGATTATTATGTAATATTTATGGTTTTTTACATGAAAAAACCATTCCCAAAGGTGTTACTCAATGCCTAGGCACTAGTTACAACCCATGGGGATTGTTAATTCCCTTTGGACCTTCCCACGAGTTGGGTCAGGTGTCAAGTGGGATGGAAACCTGGCCTAGTTCATGACAAGAAGTCTACACCATAGTATGGTTGTCTAAATCCTTTTTGTACCGTGTCCATGGGAGGTTGCAACGTGGTATCTTTTTTTATAGTCTTAAATTCAATGAGCCCCATTTTATATTCTTTTTTCTTCTACACAACTCTCATTTGAAATCTTGATTCTTTAAGGATTACAAGATTCATTTTAACACCTCTAAACTCCCTTCTTCTCAGATAGCTCCAGTGGATGTGTTTGGTTTCTCTCTGATAAGGGGATCTCTCATTGATTCTTTAAGGATTACAAGAGTCATTTTAACTCCTCCAAACTCCCTTCTTCTCAGATAGCTCCAGTGGATGCGTTTGGTTTCTCTCTGATAAGGGGATCTCTCATCGATTGGAAATCCATTCTCTCCTCTTATATCCTCCTTATAGAGTGATAGATCATCATCTTTTTTAGTGAATCTAATATTCTTTTTTATGAATATTGATTATAGGTTAGACTAATTGATCTCTTTATAAGGAAGTGGTTCTCCTCTACTATATTTGGAAGTCTTGTTTTGTGTACTTGAACCATAAATACTAATATTTGAGATTCAAATAGGATGAAGATGAATAAATATTGGATGGATGCTAATCATTTAACAATAGAGTACGAGAACGGAGTGAAAGAGTTCATCAAGTTTGAAAAGGATCATGCAAAGGATCCTTTTAAAATCCTTTTTCCATGTTTACGTTGTTGTTATTCTAGAATACTTAATCCAGAGGAGTTATAAGAACATTTGATATGTCACGGAATATATCGGAGTTATAAATGTTGGAATAAACATGTAAAAAAAGCAAATGTAGCTACTGGCTGGGATAAAACTGCGTTTTATGGATCGTTAGATATGAATAGAAATATGGATAATGAAGAAGACTGTATGGAGGATGTGATTACATATTTCAATGATGATGAAGATCATATAGAGGAAATGAAAAGGACAATTCAAGATGAACTCCGTGATTGCCCAAAATTGTTTGAGAAGTTAAAGAGTTGTGCAAAGATGCCATTGTATGCTGCTTGCACTAAGTATACAACATTGTCAGATGTACTGAAGTTGTATAAATTGAAAGAAGGCAACGGATGGAGTGATGTTAGTTTTACGGAACTACTTTCTCTCTTGAATGACATTCTCCCGGAATATAATGAGCTCCCAAGCCGGACATATGAAGATAGACGAATGCTACGCTCGATGGGAATGATTTCTGAAAGAATACATGCCTACCCAAAAGACTGTATATTGTTTCTCAAAGAGAACAAATCACTTATAGAATGCCCAAATTGTGGTTCTTCTCGATACAAGAAAGATAAATCCAATCCTACAAAAGTTTTATGGTACTTTCCAATCATTCCAAGGTTTAGGCGTCTATATGGAAGTGAAGAAACTGCAAGAAAATTATCGTGGCATGCAGATAAAAGAAATAAAGATGGGTTATTACATCATCTGGCCGACTCTCCTCAATGGAAGAAAATTGATCATGAGTATCCTGAATTTGGAAAAGAGCCGAGAAACCTTCGTCTTGCGTTATCTACAGATGGAGTGAATCCTTTTGGTTTTCAAACCAGCACTCATAGTACATGGCTTGTTATGTTGGTAAATTATAACTTGCCACCATGGTTATGCATGAAGTGGAAATTCATCATGTTATCTATGCTTATATCAGGACCAAAACAACCAGGTAACGATATTGATGTTTATCTAGCTCCTTTGATCGAGGATTTGAAGTTATTGTGGGACTCAGGTGTAATGTTGTATGATGCTTATAAAAGTGAATACTTCACATTGATAGTGATGTTTTATGGGACAATAAATGATTTCCCTGCTTATGGAAATTTGTCAGGCTATAGCATTAAAGGAACTCAAGGGTTTCCTGTGTGCGAAGAAGATACAGAATCAATTAGGTTGAAACATTCATCGAAATCTGTGTTTCTAGGACATCGTAGATTTCTACCTTGTAGGCTTAAGTACCGATCTTGGATGACATCATTCAATAGAAGTTCAGAAAAATGCGCAACACCGTCTCCACTAACAGGTGATCAGCTATTTGAGAAAGTAAAAGATCGGAACACTGTTTTTGGTAAACCATTTTTGAAAAACCTTAAAAAAATCAGTTGGAAAAATAGATCAGTTTTTTTTGAATTACCATACTAGAATTGTTTGTACGTCAGACATTTTCTTGATGTGATACATGTGGAAAAAAATTTATGTGACAGTGTTATCAGAACGTTGCTAAATTCCCCTAGAAAAACAAAAGATGGAATTAAGGCAAGGTTGGACATGGTTGACATGGGAATACGAGAAGAGTTGGCTCCTGTGAAGGGTGAAAATCAAATGTTTCTTCCTCCAACTGCTTATACTCTTTCTAGGGTGGAGAGATATCAGTTTTTCAACTTCTTCAATGATGTAAAGGTTCCAGAGGGGTACTCATCAAATATCAAGAACATTGTGTCAATGAATGATTTGAAGTTAAAAGGTTTGAAATCACATGATTTCCATGTTTTGATGCAAGATCTAATTCCTATAGCTTTACGTTGAATTTTTTCCAAGAATGTTTGTCATAAGTTAACCAAACTTTGTTTCTTTTTCAAAGCTATATGTAGCAATGTTTTAGACCCGGGGAAATTTCCAACTATGGAAAAAGAAATTGTCATCATATTATGTGAATTAGAAATTTTCTTCCCGCCAAAATTCTTTGATATGATGGTTCATTTGATGATTCACTTGGTGTGAGAGATTCGACTTTGTGGTCCTGTGCACTATAGATGGATGTATCCTGTTGAATGGTATATAAAGATTTTGAAAGGGTGTGTCAAAAATCAAAGTCGGCCAGAGGGTTGTATAGTGGAGCGATATATTGTTGAGGAAGCCATTGAATTTTGTACTGAATACCTATTTTATTTGGAAAGAATTGGTCTCCCGAAATCTCATCACACTGAACACATTGAGGGTGAGGGAATTTCTGGAAGAGAAGTTGTGACAATCAGCATTACAGATCGGGAGCAGGATCATCTTTATGTTTTGCATAACAGTTGGGAGGTTGCTCCATATATTAAAACTCACAAAGAAATTCTTAGGCAGTTGAATCCATTGAGGGATGAAAAATGGTTATCAGATACACATAATCACCAGTTTATAGGATAGTTTCAGGACCATATTTTTAAGCAGTAGGATGAAAATCCGAATTCAATTTCAGAACGTCTTCGATGGCTAGTCGCTGGACTAAGTGTGTATATATTATCTTACAGTGGTTATGTAATTAATGGTTATACATTCTATACATATGAACATGATGAAGATAGTACCATGAAAAATAGTGGAGTTACACTAGTGGCTGAAGCGATGCATGTTTCTGGTAGTAAGGACAGAAATCCAATTTATGCAAATATGTCATACTTTGGCATTATCAAACTAATATGGGAGTTGGATTATATGACATTCCAATTGTCGATTTTTCAATGAAAATGGATTGATAATAATAGTGGTGTTAAAATAGATGAATGGAGATTTGTGGAAGTTGATTTTAGTAAAGAAGGGTATAAAGACGAATAGTTTATAATGGCATCACAAGCAGTACAAGTTTATGTTCCATATCACGCAAACCGAAAGTGGTCGATTGTTCTGTTATCATCCAAAACTACTGAAGGTTCTGATGAAAATTCAGTTGAGGACGATCCTTTTAGTGGTACATCACAATCATTTCAGAGCGGTCCCAATGCATATGATGCTTTTTATGTTATAGGAGACCACAATGAAGGGATTTGGATAGTCAATAGAGGTGTCAAATCCCTTCAACCTTTGAAAAAAAGAAAGAGAGTTCAGTAAACAGGTTATATTTTTTTTGTAATATAGATCTTATTATCTCATGTTATTATATTATCATTACTGAATTTATGTAATTTTAATTAACTGTTCAACCAATTTTTCATATAACGACTTCTACACATTCTAGTGCTCCTAACCTTGAGGTTGAACAAGTCTCTCAAGCAGTTGTTGTTGCGGCTGCTGCTGCTCCTGCAGCTCATGCTGTTGCGGTTGTTGCTGCTCTTGTTGCTCTTGCAGCTCATGCTGCTGCTGCTGTTGCTCCTACTGCTCCTGTAGCTCATGTTACTGCTGTTGTTGCTCCTGCTGGGGCTCCTGTTGCTCCTGCTGCTCCTCCTTCTACGGCTCCTGCTCCTCCTCCTCCTCCTATTGCTCCTCCTGCTGCTCCTACTGCTGCGGATCCTGCTGTTCTTAGTGTTGAGGTCCAACAACCATCAGCACATGTTGTTGATACCATTCTAGATAAACATATAGATGATTTTTATATCGATGAAATGGTCGGGAATGAAGGACTAGCGTCGCAGAAATCACAGGTGCATCGTAGTTTGACGGTGTTAGCCAAAATTCTTAAGGCTAAAAGCAAAGGAATCAAATTTGAAGTTGGATGGAATGCACAAGGCCAACATGTAAATCCCAACAAGGCTATGTTTAGAATCTACAATGGAGTTTTCACTCAGCAACACATGCCAATTGACATAGATTCATGGCACCATGTTGTGTCTGGGCTAAAGGCTGTTATCTAGGAAGAAATTACGGTAACATTATGAATTTATTTCTTTAATTTACTAGAAAATAAAATAATAAAACAATTTCTTACTCTTCTCAATCTCTTGTAGAGTACATTTATAGTAGACAATTCGCACAAGGATTATGTACTAAGGCTTGCAGGAAAGATTCATCAAGGTTTTCGCACTATTTTAAAAAGATGTCACCTCAAAGATTCTAAAGGTAAAATAAACCCACACCCACCCATTGTCAACTCTCACCTGATATCCCAAGAAGCATGGGATGCATTTACTGGCTGTTGTGGGGATGAGAAGTTTCAGGTACATTGTGAGTGATAATATGTTGTTTGAGGATACCTGTATTCATCACTTTGATTGTCAATATTTCATTTATGAAACAGAAACTCTGTACTAAAAATAAGGAACGTGCTTCAAAACCAACATACCCCTATCGTAAAGTAAGGATGGGGTACACTTCATTAGAAAAGAAAATGGTGCGTATTTTAAATTTACAATAATATTGTTAGGTTCCAATAAACAACATCATAATTATTTTTCTATGTTTATATGTAGATTGATTAGTCTAAAACCAAATGCACTTCCATCCCACATCATGTGCTATGGAAGGAGGCACGTGTGAACAAAGAAGGGAAGTTAGTAGATGAGAACACACAGAAAGTGTGGGAAATATGTGTAAGTAAGAAATGACGATAAAATAATTTGTTTAAAATTACTATTAAATAAAAATAATTAGTTATTTTCTTATATCTGACAGTCACAGGAATCAGATACTCCTGTAGCTGATACAGACCTTTAATCGACGGCTTTGAAGCAGCCAGAAAAATACGGTCGTGTCAGAGGTGAAGGGTTTGGGGTGACACCCTAAGAATATTTTGATAAGAAGAAAAAAATGGATGATACAGATGAAAAATTGGAACAAATGAGTGAAAAAATAGCAACCCTTGAAGAACAATTGCAATGGTAGGGAGAGTTGCTAGAAACTTTTATGGGTGGGAAGCAAAGGGAAGACACAACTCAAGAACAACCGCCGCATGAACATCCCACCCCACCCCCCACCAGCTTTGAAGCGATCCATTCGCCTCAAAGAACTGTCTTAGTCGTGGTAATCAATATTATAATAATTGTTCCCATGAAATATGAATCATACAAACACTGATAATTTTTCCGTACTCATCTTCTACAGGGTGATAAGGATTGTGATTTATATCTATCAACACCCACCTATCACCTTGTAGAGAGGGCTACAGTATTCAATATCCCAGATGCCACACTGCATAATAGACCACTTCCAAAACATCATTCTAAAGTGACGATTACTGTATCTCATGATCCAAAGGTAGAGATACCTATTCCACTTGATGACGATGATATTCATGCGGTCGAAAAGGCTATTGGGAAATTCATTGCTTGGTTGTCACAACTTGTAAGAGTACATGCAGACAAAGAGGTATTTATTTCCTTTTCTTTTCAAGCTAAACCCTTAACAATTAATGAAAAAAGTGTCGGAACCAATTATTGTTGTTATAGATGGAGAAAGGGAAGGGGTGACAAACGTCGGCTCAAAACCATCTAAAGTATCAACCAACCGATCCCAATGAGCTACTGAAAGCACAATAACACCACCTATTCTCTATCCACATTTACTATCATTGAAGACTCATGTGGATATGAAGCTAAAAGATGGTAATAGTCATATAGTGGTTTTCGAAGAGAATATATACGAAGAGGAAAGTCAAGATTTTTTTGCTGTTGAAAATGTAAATGAAATCCTTGAAAACGGTTGGCTAGGAATCATAGTTGTAAATGTATATATGAGGTATGTTTCTATGAATTGATTTTCCAAAAGCTGATCTAATGTGAAAATTATGACTAAATGCATTTTATATTGTTGACAGATGCATTTATGAAAAACAGTTGAAGGAATTTTCCCATGAGCCAAGATTTGGACTGGTTAGTCCTCATATCACATCAACACACCTAACAAAAATAGAGCCATCAAAAAGGGATGCAATAGTGAACGGCTTGCTGAAAACATTTGAACGCAAGATTACAGATGACAGACTTTTCCTAATACCAACCATGCAGGGGTAATACTCTATGATTAAAGCATATCAATTATATTTTTACTTCTTTTATTACTTATTCATTTTTGTGTTTTTAGGAAACATTGGTTTCTAATTACGGTGAACTTGGATACTCCAAAGATTTATTTTCTGGATTCAAAGCAAGGATATCCATCAAACCGACCACACATGATGGAGTTTGTGAATCTGTAAGACACTACATCTTACGTTTTAGGTCTAAACATAAAGTAATATAATTTATATTATCTTTTAATGAGTATTCTTTTATGATAGGGTGGTGTATCATTATCATCTAAAAAAAGGAATGAGGACAGGGGCTAAGCATAGGGAGGCAAGCAAGTACTACGTCTGGACAAATATCAGGGTATATATAATAAAATTTCACTATCCAAACACATCTCAACACAAGTTAATTATTCTCCTAATGATCAATTTTTTTGAAGTGTCCAAAACAAAAAAATGATAATGATTTCTGTTATTATGTTTTTAAATTTATGAAAGAGATCGTTTTTCATCAGTAAACTAGCATCCCTAAAGAGGTATTTTTAAAAACAACTACTAGTTCGTTTAAGTTATTTATTAATTCTTTATTTTTTTATTTTGCAGTAATACTATGACTGCCAAAAATCCTCATACTCACAAGATGATATAGATGTGTTCATAAATGAGTGGGCCGCAAACCTGATGGAAGATTGTACACAAATACAATAAAGATCTGACTTGGGGACATGTACAATTTGTGGTCATTTTTGAGAGGGGTTAAGGTGATCAAAAGATGAAACATTGTTGTATGTAAATGTTCATAGGAAAATTGTAATTGTTATTAAATAAAACATCATTTCTCCAATGAGTCATTTTCCCATTTTAACAGATGATATGCACCAGCAACATGCAAGAATGCTGAACCACTCAAAGGGTCTCTATTTTGTTTAAAATGGACACAATTTTAAGTGAAAACAACAACTGAACTACAGAAATATGACCAAACGCATTATGATTGCATTTATCTTTTATAAGAATGATACAAGGGTTCTTGGTGATGTGTACGAGTCAACCCCACCTCAATCCGAGGCACAGTGTGGCCGCTTGCACTCAAAGGGTCTCTATTTTGTTTAAAATGGACACAATTTTAAGTGAAAACAACAACTGACCTACAGAAATCTAACCAAATGCATTCGGATTGCATTGATAGTTTATAATAATGATCCAAGGGTCCTTAGGGACGTGTATGAGTCAAACTCGCCTCAATCTGAGGCACGGTGTGGCCGCTATCACTCAAAGGGTCTCTCTTGTTTAAAATGGACCCGATTTTAAGTGAAAACAAAAACTGACCAACAGAAATCTGACCAAACGAATTCAGATTGAATTGATATTTTATAAGAATGATCCAAGGGTCCTTGGTGACATGTACGAATCATCCCTGCCTCAATCTGAGGCACGTTGTGGGCGCTAGCACTCAAAGGGTCTCTATTTTGTTTAAAATGGACACGATTTTAAGTGAAAAAAAAACTGACCTACGGAAATCCGACCAAACGCATTCAGATTGCATTGATCTTTTAAAAGAACAATACAAGGGTCCTTGTTGATGTGTATGAGTCAACCCTGCCTCAAAACAATGTACGGTGTGGCCGCTAGCACTCAAAGGGTCTCTATTTTGTCTAAAATTGACATGATTTTAAGTGAAAACAACAACTGACCTACGGAAATCTGACCAAACGCATTCAGATTGAATTGATCCCTTATAAGAATGATCCAAGGGTCCTTTTTGATGTGTAAAAGTCAACCCCGCCTCAATCCAAGGCACGGTGTGGCTGCTAGAACTCAAAGGGTCTCTCTTGTTTAAAATGGACACGATTTTAATTGAAAACAACAACGGACCTATGGAAATATGAACAAACGCATTTGGATTTCATTGATCTTTTATAAGAACAATCAAAGGGTCCTTGGTGGAGTTTATGATTCAACCCCACCTCAATCCAAGTCACGGTGTGGCCGTTATCACTCAAAGGGTCTCTGATTTGTTTAAAATGGACACGATTTTAAGTGAAAACAACAACTGACCTATGGAAATCTGACCAAACGCATTCGTATTGCATTTATCTTTTATAATAACGATCCAAGGGTCCTTGGTGACGTTTAAGAGTCAACCCTGCCTCAATATGAGGCACGGTGTGGCCGCTAGCACTCAAAGGGTCTCTATTTTGTTTAAAATGGACACGATTTTAAGTGAAAACAACAACTGACCTATGGAAATCCAACCAAACGCATTCAGATGGAATTGATCTTTTGTAAGAATGATCCAAGGATCCTTAGTGATGTGTAAAAGTCAACCCCGCCTCAATCCGAGGCATGGTGTGTCCGCTAGCACTCAAAGGGTCTCTCTTGTTTAAAATGGACACGATTTTAATTGAAAACAACAACTGACCTATGGAAATATGACCAAATGCATTCGGATTGCATTGATATTTTATAAGAACAATCCAAGGGTCCTTGGTGATGTTTACGAGTCAACCCCGCCTCAATCCAAGTAACGGTGGGGCCGCTATCACTCAAAGGGTCTCTATTTTGTTTAAAATGGACACGATTTTAAGTGAAAAAAACAACTGACCTACGGAAATCCAACCAAACGCATTCGGATTGCATTGATCTTTTATAAGAACGATGAAAGGGTCCTTGGTGACATGTAAGAGTCAACCTCGCCTCAATCCGAGGCACGATGTGGCCGCTAGCACTCAAAGGGTCTCTATTTCGTTTAAAATGCACACAATTTTAAGTGAAAACAACAACTGACCTACAGAAATCCAACCAAACGCATTCAGATTGAATTGATATTTTATAATAACGATAAAAGGGTCCTTGGTGATGTGTATGAGTCAACCCCTCCTCAATCTGAGGCATGGTGTGGCCGCTAGCACTCAAAGGGTCTCTCTTGTTTAAAATGGACACGATTTTAAGTGAAAACAACAATTGACCTATGGAAATCCGACCAAAAGCATTAATATTGCATTGATCTTTTATAAGAACGATCCAAGGGTCCTTGGTGATGTGTATGAATCAACCCCGCCTCAATCCGAGGCACGGTGTGGCCTCTAGTACTCAAAGGGTCTTTATTTTGTTTAAAATGGACACGATTTTAAGTGAAAACAAAAATTGACCTATGGAAATCCAACCAAACGCATTTGGATTGCATTTATCTTTTATAAGAACGATCAAAGGGTCCTTGGTGACGTTTATGAGTCAACCCCGCCTCAATATGAGGCACAGTGTGGCCGCTAGAACTCAAAGGGACTCTCTTGTTTAAAATGGACACGATTTTAATTGAAAACAACAACTGACCTACGGAAATCTGACCAAACACATTAGGATTGCATTTATCTTTTATAAGAATGATCCAAGGGTACTTAGTGACGTGTAAAAGTCAACCCATCCTAAATATGAGGCATGTTGTGGCCACTATCACTCAAAGGGTCTCTATTTTGTTTAAAATGGACACGATTTTAAGTGAAAACCACAACTGGCCTATGAAAACCTGACTAAACGCATTCTTATTGCATTGATCTCTTATATTAAATATCCAAGGGTCCTAGGTGATGTGTATGAGTCAACTTCACCTCAATAAGAGGCACGTTGTGGCCGCTATCACTCAAAGGGTCTCTATTTTGTTTAAAATGGACACGATTTTAAGTGAAAACAACAACTGGCCTATGGAAATCTGACCAAACGCATTCGGATTGCATTGATCTGTTATAATAATGATCCAAGGGTCCTTGGTGACGTGTACGAGTCAACCCCTCCTCTATACAAGGTACGGTGTGGCCGCTAGCACTCAAAGGGTCTCTATTTTGTTTAAAATGGACACGATTTTAAGTGAAAACAACAACTGACCTACGGAAATCTGACCAAACGCATTTGGATTGCATTGATCTTTTATAAGAACGGTAAAAGGGTCATTTTTGATGTGTAAAAGTCAACACTGCCTCAATCTGAGGCACGGTGTGGCTGCTAGCACTCAAAGGGTCTCTCTTGTTTAAAATGGACACGATTTTAATTGAAAACAACAACTGACCTACGGAAATCTGACCAAACGCATTCATATTGCATTGATCTTTTATAAGAATGATCCAAGGGTCATTGGTGACATGTACGAGTCAACCCCGCCTCTATCTGAGGCACGGTGTGGCCGCTATCACTCAAAGGGTCTCTATTTTGTTTAAAATGGACACGATTTTAAGTGAAAACAACAACTGAGCCACAGAAATCTGACCAAATGAATTCGGATTGCATTAATATTTTATAAAAACGATCCAAGGGTCCTTGGTGACATGTAAAAGTCAACCCCTCCTCAATCCGAGACATGGTGTGGCCGCTAGAACTCAAAGGGTCTCTATTTTGTTTAAAATTTACACGATTTTAAGTGAAAACAACAACTGACCTACGGAAATCCGACCAACTGCATTCAAATTGCATTGGTCTTTTATAAAAATGATCCAAGGGTCCTTGGTGACGTGTATGAGTCAACCCCACCTCAATCCAAGGCACATTGTGGCCGACAACACTCAAAGGGTCTCTCTTGTTTAAAATGGACATGATTTTAATTGAAAACAAAAACTGACCTACGGAAATCTGACCAAAAGCAGTTGGATTGCATTGACCTTTTATAAGAACGATCCAAGGGTCCTTGGTGATATGTACGAGTAAACCCTACCTCAATCCGAGTCATGGTGTGGCTGCTAGCACTCAAAGGGTCTCTATTTTGTTTAAAATGGACACGATTTTAAGTGAAAACAACAACTAACCTACGGAAATCTGACCAAACGCATTCGGAATGCATTGATCTTTTATAATAACGATCAAAGGTTCCTTGGTGATGTGTAAAAGTCAACCTCTCCTTAATCAGAGGCACGGTGTGGCTGCTAGAACTCAAAGGGTCTCTCTTGTTTAAAATGGACATGGTTTTAATTGAAAACAAAAACTGACCTACTGAAATCTGACCAAATGCATTCGTATTACATTGATCTTTTATAAGAATGATACAAGGGTCCTTGGTGACATATAAAAGTCAACCCCTCCTCAATCTGATCCATTGTGTGGCCACTATCACTCAAAGAGTCTCTGATTTGTTTAAAATGGACACGATTTTAAGTGAAAACAACAACTGACCTACAGAAATCTAGCCAAAAACATTTGGATTGCATTGATATTTTATAAAAACGATCCAAGGGTCCTAGGTGACGTGTATGAGTCAACCTCGCCTCAATCTGAGGCACGGTGTGGCCGCTAACACTCAAAGGGTCTCTATTTTGTTTAAAATGGACACGATTTTAAGTGAAAACAACAACTGACCAACCGAAATCCAACAAAACGCATTCGGATTGCATTTATATTTTATATGAACGATCCAAGGGTCCTTGGTGATGTTTAAGAGTCAACCCCACCTCAATCCGAGTCACGGTGTGGCCGCTAGAACTCAAATGGTCTCTATTTTGTTTAAAATGGACACGATTTTAAGTGAAAACAACAACTGACCTACAGAAATCTGACCAAACGCATTCGGATTACATTGATATTTTATAAGAACAATCCAAGGGTCCTTGGTGACGTGTAAAAGTCAACCCCGCCTCAATACGAATCATGGTGTGGCCTCTATCACTCAAAGGGTCTCTCTTTTTTTAAATGGACATGATTTTAATTAAAAACAACAACTGACCTACGGAAATCCGACCAAACGCATTCGGATTGCATTGATATTTTATAAGAACAATCCAAGGTTCCTTGGTGACGTGTAAGAGTCAATCCTTCCTCAATCTAAGGCACTTTGTGGCCGCTATCACTCAAAGGGTCTCTATTTTGTTTCAAATGGACGCAATTTTAAGTGAAAACAACAACTGACCTACGGAAATCCAACCAAACGCATTCGGATTGCATTGATCTTTTATAAAATTTATCCAAGGGTCCTTGGTGACGTGTAAGAGTCATATCTGCCTCAATCTGAGGCACGGTGTGGCCGCTAGCACTCAAAGAGTCTCTATTTTGTTTAAAATGGACATGATTTTAAGTGAAAACAACAACTTACCTACAAAAAACCAACCAAACGCATTCGGATTGCATTGATCTTTTATAATAACGATCCAAGGGTCCTTGGTGACGTGTATGAGTCAACCCTACCTCAATCCAAGGCACGGTGTGGCCGCTAGCACTCAAAGGGTCTCTCTTATTTAAAATGGACACGATTTTAATTGAAAACAACAACTGACCTACGGAAATCCAACCAAACGCATTCGGATTACATTGATCTTTTTTAAGAACGATCCAAGGGTCCTTGGTGACGTGTAAAAGTCAACCCCGCCTCAATCTAAGGCACAGTGTGGCCGCTAGCACTCAAAGGGTCTCTATTTTGTTTAAAATGGACACGATTTTAATTGAAAACAACAACTGACCTACGGAAATCTGACCAAATGCATTCGGATTTCATTGATATTTTAAATGGGGGGTCATGGCATGTGATCTATCAGGGACCTCATATATATCAAGTCATGGTTGGCCTGGTATACTAGGGTGATCATGTGTTTGGGTCTATGATACTTATGGGCTATATCTGGATGAAAATACTCCCATATGGGAGGGTGGATATGCTTATGGGTCTTATTCCTTAAATGAGAATACTCTCATAGGGGAGGGATGAGATTTATATAGGTATTATTCCCCAAATGAGAATACAACCATAGGATTGGGATGAGATTCTTATCGTGAATATTCACTAAATGAAAATAATCCCATAGGGGAGGGATGAGATGATTATATAGATTATGCCTCAAATGAGAATACACCCATATTGGAGGGTTGATATGCTTCTAGGGATTATTATTTGGATGATAATACTCCCATATGGTAAATATTGTATGCTTCTTAGTATTATTCCCTAAATAAGGGTACTCCCGTAGTATAGGGATGAGATTCTTGTAGGTCTTATGCCTCGGAATTGGAAGAACACATATGGGTGGTCTGAGATACTGTTGAGGGTATTCCCTAGATGAGAAAACTCCCATAAGTGGATTTCCATGATGGAGTATAAATAAAACTCACATATTGTAGGTCAATGATAATTATGTATATAGTGGGGAGACCATGGTATATTATATGTTTTGTGTGGTTCCAATGATGTACTCAGAGAAACCCTAACATTGGATGAAGTAGGTATGGTTGATCAAGCTTTAATACTTAAGAATCAATGTGTCTTGATGTAGATGGGGTAGGACTTGGTCAAACTATATTTTTATAATGTCGACATGATCCTTGTGAAATGCTTGGTAAAATTTCATCACTTGGAAAATTAATTTTGGTTTAATCATGGTCATGCATTTGAGGATCAATGATGATTTTTTTATTAGTTTTATTCCAGTTATTTCTCAACTAGGTTGTGCATATTGCCTGATCATGAACTTACAATAGCCTATTGCAGGTTTAATATTGGGGGTTTATTAATGAGATTCATCCCCCCCCCCAAGTATGTGCACCTCAATGTGTGTACAAGCCTTATAACTTCTTTGAGGTTGAGAACATGATGCATAGTGGATAGAGAAAAGTCCAAATATTTATGTGTTGATAAAACACACCCATGTGGAGCCTTAGGATTGAACTGGAAAGCCCCCCGGACACCCCCTACCACCCCTTGGATAGCCACCCCAAACCCTTGAACATACCCCAAACCCCCTGAATTATGAATTGATTTCTTTAAGTACTTAATTAACTTATAAATTATGTGTTAATGGTGTACGGGTATAATTGTTTTATGGGTATACTTGGTCTAATTTGCTTATGATTTATGAGTTAATTTTGTATGGGTATACTTGCTTTAATTGGCTTATTGAGATGCTATTTTTTTTTGCAGGTGTTCGGGTGTGCTGTTGCAGATTTATCATAGCAGTAGAGAGGGCATTTACCAGCACTCTTTTAGCACTGATAAATCGTTCTTTTATCAGCGCTAAAAAAGTGCTGATAAACTACACCTTTATCAGTGCTAAAGAAGCGCTGATAAAAGATAAGTTTATCAGTGCTCTCTTAGCGCTGATAAAGTCTACCTTTATTAGCGCTTGTTTAGCGCTGATAAAGGGTTGTTTTATCAGTGCTTTTTTAGCGCTGATAAAGTAAACCCTTTATCAGCATCGAGCTTTACAGCGCTTTTTTAGCGCTGTTAAAGCCCGTTTTTAGTGTTGTTAATGCCCGTATTTGTAGTAGTGAAACTGTCTCATAAACTAGAAAGGTCAACATCTACAAAATGAACCATGTTACAATAGAAGATCAAAACATCAAACATCTTAGGGTACTAAGTGCACATCTATAAATCATGTTACTAGGTACTCTCCTCCACGCCACTGTGCCACCACAAGACGCGAAATAAGGGAATAACACACCCATGAAACTCCTTCTCCTAACAGTCTTGGATCTCCACATGCTGATCCTTGAAGGTATCATCGTTAACATTGATCTTTCCCCAATCGATGACATGACAGTCATCATAAAAATAATGATGGAACTATAACATGTGAAAAACATCATGTATCCAGATCATCTGTGGGGGGAGTGATATCTAATACACCATGGCTCTAACATAATCCATCACTTAGAAAGGCCAAAAAACCCAAGGAGAAAGCTTACTCCCATGACCGAATCTTCACTGCCCACAATGAGGAGTCACCTTCAATAACACGTGATCTCCAATGTCAAACTCTAAAGGTCTCCTCTAATGATCGGCATAGGATTTTTGACAATCCTATGCTGCCTTCATCCTCTTGTGACTTACTTGTACCATCTATATAGTTTTCTATACTAGTTCTAGACTGAGAATTTTTACCTCTCCAACCCTAGTCCAGTACAATAGAGAACGGAAAGTTCAACCATACAAATCCTCAAACAGTGTCATACCAACAGTGGAGTGGAAACTATTATTGTAAGAAAACTCAACCAATGGAAGGGGAAACCTTCAAGAACCTCTAAAATCCAAGACACAAGAGTGAAACATGTCTTCAAGATTCTAGATGGTATGCTCTGTCTAAACATCCTTATACGAATTAAAAGTAATATTAAGGCATAACTAAGATCCAAAATCATGTTGGAGACCTCTCCACACTCTGTAATTAAAACATGGATCTTGATCAGAAATGATCATCCTTGGGACTCTGTGAAGTCGCACCACCTCCTCCAAATACTTCCTTGATAAAGCCTCTACTAAGCTCAACTCTCTAATTGCTAAAAAGTGGTTTGATTTAATCAAACGATCCACTATCACCAATATAGAATCATAGCCTCCCTGAGCTCGAGGTAAACCAGTAATGAAGACCCTCAAGATATCCTCCCACTTCCATTTGGGAACATCTAATGGCTGGAGCAAACAAGTATAGCCAATAGGGCAATCTAGGCCCTAAAACCAGGCATTCAACCTTCACACATAAACAAGCTCTCACAACACCAAACTCAAGCACTTCATCCTTCACAAGAAAATGGGAAACTTAGGCCCCAACAATTATCTTTATCATAAAACCGATTCTTATTCCATCTTGAATTAACTGATTCATTATTCACATGTTCTAACTATGGGAAACCTAAGGCATTAATCTATAACAAGCTATCAAAAGCTAAACATTCTCTTAGCATTAAACCAGTTTCAAAAAACTGTGAGAAGAACCATTCTCAATTAACATTATTTTTTATTATTATAAACATTCTCAACAAGAATTATCATACTTCACACTATTTATCAATTCCATTAATCATATGGAAGATCATCTTCAATTATACATGCACATTATATCAATTTGATTACTATCAAATTACAAGAAACACTGAATTACAAACATGAATCTTATTTAATTATTATTATAAAAATTAATTATCAATTAATTATGGATTTACATTCTTTACCAATTCCAAAAACAACAACATGTTAATCCATAGCATCACAATACATACTAATAAGAATATAATAGATATCACGCTATCTATAAAATAAATAAGCAAACCGCTATCACGATATAAATCACATCCACATGTGATCGCTAACTAATTATTTATTAATATGATTCAATAATTATTAGGTTAATTCCATTTTCATACAAATGTCTAAACCATTCTCAATTTAAAATTGTACGTAAATAAAATAACATAAATAATGAATCCCCTACCTCAAAAGAGTCAATAATTTTTGCATGAGAACAAACCAACATCACAGATCACGATCACCTCTCTTGCAAGAAGTTTCATCCCTCAAAGGATTTCGTGGCACAACCACACCAACAACCAACCAAGAAAAACTCCATTAGAAACATCGAGATGGTCTGCCATCACATGGAAAAGAGAAACTGGAGGAACTAGATTGAATAACCATGAGAGAAGAGGTAAAACGCACCTTGGATCACCACGAATCAAAGATAGGAATCCAAGAATTGATCCCTGTTGAAGGAATTCCAAAAATTCTGAAGAGAGGGTCGTTGGAACACCTAGAAGTCGGGAGATCTGTAGGGTATGAGAAAATACTTGAGGTTTTGCAGCCTTTATAGGTGTGTTGCATAGGGTATTTACACAGTGTGAAACCTTTTCACATCATATAAATTCCAGGATTTATATCTCACTAAAAAATGCATTGCCTTAAATAATTTAACCTCTAATATTTATATGTCATGTAACACCCCGTGAACCATCCTCAAACAAGATATGAATGGATTTCAGGATGTGAATAGCTCTCATACAAGCTGTGAACTGTGAATACATGATGTGAAACACTTACACACAGTGTATTCTCCCAGCTTCTAGATTTTAGCAGTTGAACCCCTCTAGAATGGCTCTAGGCCTCCTTCAAGCACCACGAGCTTTAGAAACACACAAAGGGTAGGACTACACAAGTACAATACCTTTATATTGGGTGAAAAACCAATCCCGCATTGGTTTCCACAAAGGATGATGTCTCACATATAATCTTGGATGGGGAATTCCTCCTAACATCCATGGTTTTTAGGATGGGACCCCAGAAAGGCTTATGTGTTGGGCATATAAGACCTAGGGTTGGAGGAAATCGATCTTGACAAGTGGTATCATAGGGAATATGACTCGTGATGTCTATGGAATGCTACCAGTTGGACCTTGGTGGTGGGAGCAGAGTCTCAGGGTGTCATTGTTGAAGTGATATGATAGAGATGATTTTTCTCGTGAGATATCAGAGGCAGAGACACCACTTCAGAGGGTGGGTTTCAAGGAGGTGGTTTGTGACCCCGAAAGTGGGTGGAACACATGCTAATGATGAGGGAAGAGCATCTCCTTTTCCATGCATGGTATCCAGTTATTTGGAAGCATACCATTTCACGAACACAAAAAAGGCCATGATCCTGTATGCATGAGGGTGTACATGGAATAGTGGTGGGAGAATGTCATAACCCAATCATGGGGGTCTTTTCCCACACCAGCAATAACATCAAGGTTGTGGTTCATGTGTTTTGTCATTATTGAAGATGTGGAATTCACCCCGATAATGTGGGGGATGGTGCATGTCAGTCCCGACACTACCTCAGTTGGGAGTTGGGGTCACTCTCCTGATGATTCCATGGCAGGATGAAACCAGTAAACCTCACATCATATAAAGAGCTGGATGGATAAACCCCACCCACCGAGGAGGGGCCGGGGTGCCTCATGGGAAAACTGTTGTGCTGTGACACTCAATCATGACAAGTGGTATCAGAGAAGGTCAGTGCAATGGATCGGGCTTTAAGTAAAAGATTGTTGGATTTGTGTAGCTCGGTCTGGTTTTGATGATGTTTGGACAAAATCCTTGTGGTTCGTACTGTGCATCAGGCCGCAACTTCTGTAGTTCAAGCTCTGTAGTGAGCTCATTGGGGGTTCTAGGGGGAATGCGCTTCTGTTTCTGGGGTCCAAGGGTCAAAGGCCCTGACCCAAATTTTGGGGACACTTTAGTAGCTCTGGGACTGTAGCAGAGTTGACCAAACGACACCAAAAGGGAACTATAGCAGGTCGAAATATGGAGTCAACAGTACTATAGCTCCTTGGACTTCCAGCCGATGTCCACTATAGCACTTTTGACTTGGGTGGTCATGGCACTATAGTGACACAGACTTCCAGCCACCTTTCACTGTAGCAATGCAGACTTCGTTTTTGATTGGTGGAACAGTGGATCATCTTCCTCATTTTGTAGCCCATTTCGAGCTAGGATTTTGTAGTGAGAAACTCTGAGATACTCCCTATAAATTTGTGCTCTTGAAACTAGTGGAACTTATACATCTCCATGGATGTATAGATCATTTTCCGAACTATGTAAATATTTGTATCCAAGTTCTTCTTCTTTTGTTTTTTCCCTTTTACTCTTCTGTGAATAATTTATTTTTGTTGTTGTGACTCCCAATGCTTCTGTATCACTTACACATAGTTAAAATTCTTAATTTCAATTTCTAACATATCGTTTCAATTTCCAAAACCAAAATAGTGGTTTTCATCAAATTCATGTCTTTCAAAATCAAATTTCATTTAAATCCATTTTTTCTCAAGAATCAATCACCAAATCATTTTAATCCATAATTTCTCAAATAAAAACATATTTTCAAATCCTTTAAAGATAGGTTTTATTTCAAAAATCACACACCTTTGAAATAAATCATCAAATCATCACAATTCAAGGTCTAGTAAGTAATTTAAATCACATTTCAAATAGAGAAAAAAATCGTGGTTTCAATTGTTGGAAAAAAAACTTTACGAAACCACCAACTTTTTTCACATGATCAATCGATCAAACACTCTAAACGAGAATGCCAATAAAGAGATGAAGGTGCATAAGATTAAGGAGAATCTCTAAAAACAAAGCCCATCAGATCAAGGTCTCAATCCATCAACATCATGAGGATTATTTACTCTTAAATAAGAAGAATGAAAAAATAGATTATTCCATATGAGAGAAGATTCACTCACCAGATAGGAATCAAACACATCCACAGGTGCTTCGATCCGAGAATAATGGAGGTTAGAGGACCCCAAAACACCTCTTGAGAGCCTTCCAAAGGCCAAAGGTTTATGTTAGAGTCAAATAAGAAAGAATTTGGAATTTAAAATGAGGTTCTATAATTTATGTCTAGAAAACAACAATCCATAGTGTATCTCAAGGCACCACAGTGTAGGACTACTAAAAATAAGGTAGACCATGGTGTAGTAAGGGAGACCACGCTGCAGTCACACCCTGGTCAACTAGACTTCGAAATCCATGGTGTAAGGTTCGTTGAGATCCTATTCTCCTAGGGTTAGGATATAGTGCAGCCCATGCACCACGCCACAGCTACCTCCACAACAATAGAGGCACATCATCTACGTCATATGTCGTAGCACTCTCCAACACCACATAATTTCCTGATTTGGAAAAGGCTCAAACAACCTCTATGTTGTATCCCTCTTTCTAAGCTGGAATAGTGCTTGAAAAGGCAGTGTCATTAAAAAACCTTCTCAGGGTTCCACATTGCATTCGTGTGATCCACATCATGGCCTGGTTGTATATCCCCCACCATGGAATAGCCCTGATCCTCCACAGCGCAGCCTACTGCTGCAGTCTCTAAATTTCTCAAGAAAATTTTCAAAAAAAATCCCGAAAGACTTGAAACAATGCCTAGATAGGGGAGATCAAAGAAAAGGGGTCAAAAAGTACCTGAAAGAGGTAATGGGTTGTCACACAAACAATACACTAGAGGGAATGATTTCACCCTCTAAAAAATATTGAACACAAAACTTCCACCTGAAAGTTCTGTATGACCACTCAGTAAGTTGAATATCCATACACAAATACAATAAGAAATTTTATAAATAAACAAGAAAAAACAAGACACAATACCAAATACATCTCAATAAGCATAAAAAATCTAATAAATGTATCCAAACCATTCCATAAACAATGAAACCCAAGTAAGATACAAGACCATCAAGAGATAAAGAATCTAAAAGGAAAGTTGAAGTAGCTTTCTACATCAGAAAGACAAAGTATGAAAATAAAAAAAAAAGGTTGTAACCATCAATAACCATGTTCCAAGTGAAACATCTTCACTTGATACCTCTAAAAAACCCAAATAAAATCAGATAAACAACTGTGCATCCATATGAACATGTACTAAATCTAAAATGTATATAGGCATGAGAAAATATGCCTAGTAGGTATCTTCTCTACACCCCATGCATATCCTTTAAAAAAATAAATTCATTTCATGGTCATTTTAAATAAATTATAATGGTAAGATATTCATTATAATTTAAGAAAAGTCACATGGATCCATTTCTTAAACACGTTTATACTCAAGATAATTCAATCAACCCTTTTTTACATAATTAAGATTTAAAAACCTTTTCCTGAAAAATAGAATTTAAAACAAGTGAAATCATTTTGAAAACTAATGTTTTGAAAATATTAAGGTTGGAAAGGCTAAAGAAGCGTACTCAAAATTTAGTAAACTTTTCATGAGAAATAAATATAGAAAGAGTTGTGTTTTTAATTTGAAAAGAAATCGCCTAGGATAATAACTGTATTAACTAAAAGGAAAAAACCAAACATGGAAAAACCCTAAGAAAATAATTAGGAAGGAAGTACAATTACAAACATAATGGGAACCTAGGATCCCTAAAGAAAATCTAGGACAACACAATAAAGAATACTTATAAATGGAATAAAATTTGATTCACTGTCTAACACTCAGTTTTACCCTAACCTAGACAGACTAAGCGGTAAACTCCCCTAAGTGCACCATAATCCTAACCTAGTATCACTAACCATAGTTTCATCATAGCTAGTTAAATTATCATACCTAGATTTCTTTCATAACTACTCATGGTTTCCCATGACACAAAATGAAGGTAGGAAATCAATAAATAGTTAAATCACACCCTTGCCTTTGAACACCCTTAACATAAGTAGTCCCTTTTTTATCAAGAAAATAATATATAAATCATGTCCACCAATCAGGAAAATTACATCATTTATATAAAAAAATACAAGAAATAAGAAGGGGGTTACTTCACAGGTACATTTTCATCATGAAAACCTATTTATAAAGTGTCAATTGGGCCTTTGGAATATCATTTTAGGAACCAAGTTGTGAAAGATCTCTTTTTAAAATCAAATCACATAAACTTCATCAAGTTTATAAAATAATCAAACACACCACCACCTTTAAAACAACCCAATAACACTATTAATTTGTAAATGGATTCTTTAAAAGTTAGTTGGAAAACTAAAACATCTCCCTCAGTTTTGAAATTCTTTTAAAGAGACACTTAATCATTTCTTCAAACACTTTGTGTGTATGGAGACTTGAAAATATATTTTTAGCTTTTAAAAATGAGAAAGAACCCTTTGAGTCAAATAAAAATAGAGTGAAAAAAATAAATTCCTTTGAAAAAGACCAATAACCACACTTAGTAATACATAGGATATCCAAATCATGAATTGAAAGAAGTAATCAATCATAGTTTTAAGTTTAAATATTCAAGTATATAGGAAAACTACCTCAAAACATCAGTTTCATTATTTGGGATGTTAATCTGGCACAAAAAAAGCCAAGAAAAACACTTAAATATCAATCAGAACCCTAAGACATGAAAATCACCAATTAAGAATAGATTAGAAACAATCCTTAGGTCATTATGGCCATATTAGGGAAAGAAATGGGGAAAATAAGAACTAAGAAGAGGATAAGAGGAGAATGTCTAGATGGATTTACCATGAAGAATCATCACATAAAGGAAAAGAAATCCATGGAAGAACCCCAAAATGAGAGACGTTCCTGGGGTGTCGAGGGTCGAATGTGAGAAAAATAGGAGGCTTAGAGGTTAAATTTGAGTGAGGGTACAATGCTAAAATTTCAATTTTAATCACTATAGGCAATCTGCATGTTTTAGATGCATGGTTTACAAAACTGTCAGATAGCACTAGACACACCTGGGGTGGGTCGCGTGGTTTTGCCGCACTATTTGAAAAACTGTGTGCCAACTGTGCACACACCTCTAAGACAAACTCATGGTTTCACATATCTAGGTCACACGGTTCTCATTAACCATAAAACATTCACAATTTCCCCACTTCCTCCAAATTTCAAAGAAAAATGACCCAAAATCAAGAGATAAAGATAAAAAACAATACATTAATAAAATAATAAGGAAAAAAAGAACTCAAGGTCTAACAATTCTCCCCACCATAACACTTTTTGTTCCTAGAAAGTATTATTAGAAAAGATCAAACATAGAATATATGGGTTTTAGCTTTCTCATCAATGTTCCAATTCTAAAAACCAAGGAACACCACAACATCACCCAGAAAAATCCCACAATACTAACTGATACAAACAATACAACTGAAGTCAATTACATCCCTCAAGAATCTCAGAGGCTATAACCAAAAATCATATACTTCATCGTTAATGCAGAATTTGAGCGTACAACACACACACAACTCCTTCATATACAGATAACCATAAAGGAATCTAGATCATACTTATCAAAAAAGACTCAAGGTCAATGAATATGAAACCTATTTTAGAGAATGGTCGAGTTGAGGAAACTAAATATCTTATCTGGAAGCCTTATATCACTACCTCCACCAAAAAACAAAGGAATTCTTGATAAGAAAATGATCAACCATAGTGTTCTCTCCACCATATATAAAACTCCTCTAATCCACTGATATGCCAAAATGATTAATTAGTCCCAAGAATTTTATGAAGAACAAAATACTCAACAAGAGAAAGGAATTCAATACAAGATCTACTAACTAGATAACCACTTCACCAAAGTGAGAAACCCTCAATGACATAGATAATAACCACTAATTATTTAGAATTACTACAATAAGGAACTTCCCACAAAAAGTTCCAAATATATCTTCAAAATTAAAAGGCCTGGGAATGATATAACCTTGGATAAAGGATGACTTAGATAAGATGGATAAGAAAAAAAACATAATAAGAAATGCCTCAAGTAGTCATTTCATCAGCATTAGGTTCAGTGGGTTGAACTTGAGGATCCTCTGAATGGATAAATCAGGCTCCATTCCTTTTACACAAAACTCCTCTATAAAAACTTTGTAGATGACCCACATGACCACAACCACAATAGGTATTTGGATTTTCCTAACATGAAGGATTATCATTTCCTTGCTTCTTGAATTTATGGTATACTAATTATTTACTCCCAAAAGAAATCAATGAGAAGAAATAGGATGGCCTCTTGATGTCACCACCCATCTTATCAGACTCTACTCACTTCCCCTTTACTTTATTATAATTCCCTTCATCACTCTTGAGAATTAAAGAAGTATCGATCACCACAACCACTTTGGTCATGATCACCTCAACTCTAAAAGCCCAATTCACCACTTCTACATAAGAGGTTAATCCTAACTCATATATGCCCAACATAAGATCAGGACGAAGGTCTCTTCCAAGATACCGAACTTGTAAAGAATCATCCAAATCCAGCTCAGGTAGATAGGGTACTAGTTCAATGAAGCGGTAAGAATACTTGATGAATGACCTTTCTCAGGACCCACAGTAAATAGAATTTTATGAAACCTAGAATGCAGTCTAGTGGCTGAAAATGGTCATCTCACAATGAGCTAGGCCTGGAGGACTCACTTTCCTAGCACTTATGATTACCTTTTTTAATTGTTTTTCTATGTTTGAAAGGAAGAGAGAAATGGGGGTTGTTTAAAACATGCAGGAAAGGAAACAAAAAGGCAGAAAAATTCAAGAAATGAGACACCCCTAGATTCAAATATTATGATCCTTCATTATCTCACTGATTTGACTCTCTATTATACTCTCTTTGTGTTCCAACTAGCTAAATACAACCACACCGTATGCATAGTGTTAATGGGCATTGAACTTAAGAAAATATTCCCAAGTGATTAGCCCACCACACTCTCAAATGGACTATAATTTTGAGTTCATCCATTGCCCAAACCAATGATCTCATCATACATCAATGATCTGGATAGAGGGAGAGGAAATGGTCTTCAATGGTGAAAAAGAACATGGGGGAAGGTGAAGCATGAGGTACAACCATCTCCTAAAACCCTCAAACACCAAAATTCCCAAATTAAAACATAACATAAAATCTAGGTGCGTTGTACCACCCTGCATCACTGTATCATATATTATAATAATAAAATTATAGGGTAATTTGAATTTTTGAAAGTTTTGGCTTTAAGTTCTAATTTCTATAATTTTTTCTTTTTCACATGGTTTAGGAATAACTGTGTGAGTACCCTTATGTGGGAAAGTTTCTAATTATTTTTGAATGTGCATGGTTTGACCTGCATGGGTAGTGAATGGTTGGGTGACTCTTAGTAGTAATCATGTGGATTGTCCTTTATTTGACTTTCCTGGTGCACAGTTTTCACATAGTTAGGAAAACCATATGACAAGTGTTTGATATGGCTCTATGTTTGGGAAGTGTTATTAAACAAGTTTGGTGCATGATTATGTCAATCGTACAATCCCCCAAGAGAAACTATGCATTATCGATTTGTCCTTCCAGTGGAAATTGCACGGTTGCCTCATGATTTCCCAAACCATACAAAGTGCCCATGTGTTAAATTTTTAGGGGTTTCAGATTTTCCCCCAATCGAAATTAATGGGACTCATGAACTTCTCTCTCCTTCTTGTTTGGTCAAGTTAAGGTGCACCATGGGAGGTATCACCCTCCCTTTCCTTTAGATTTTCAAACCTATCCAACCTCATTTATTGTGGATTTATTCAAGGTAATCCCTCTATTCCACTCTTCCTTCTCTTTCCCCTTCCCTTATCATGTGGTTTACTTATCTATTGAGAACCTTAGGGGATGATAGGTTTGATTTTTGGGTTTTAGGTGATTGATTCATGGGAGTTTTGTTTGTTAAGACATACTCCAAGTCCCTTGATTCTTATTGGAGTGTTCGTCGTCGTAGGTGATTACTTCTGTCTTGGTTATCATTGAACCAAGGCATGTGTTTTGTGATTTTTTTTAAATTAGAATGTCATTGAGTTCTTGATAGTATAAAATTCCCTAATTGTTAAATTTAATCCATGTGTGGTGGATTTTTTGGGTTTCAAATGTGCACAAGGTTGATTTCTTCTTGGAAAGATGGTTTTTACTTAGCATTTAAAGTGGGACCTAAAACATCGATTAATGATAATTGCTAAAAATTGGTTTCAAGGTAAATGTGGAATTTTAAATTGGTTTTGGACCTATTTAGATAATTAAATCAAGTGGGAATTGTAGTGATTTGGGTGTTTTCCAAATGGTGTATGTGTGAGTGTAAGACCCTCTTGAGCCCCTTTATTATCTTATGACCCCATGGGGGTTATTGCTTATTGATTGAGGTGAATTGTAGCTCGAGGGTCATGTCATATCTTCTTTGTGTTATGAATCAATTTTTAAGGGGTTGTTAAATTGTGAGGGTATGAGAGGTGAGGTGTGATTTATTGTTGTGATATAACGATGCATGTGATTTCTCAGCTTCATTTGATGTTGGTCATGGGAGTCCTAAAGGGATAAGTAGAGGCATGGATAAGTGAAAACCCTAGTATAGATTATGCATCAACTAGGGAGTATTTCCCAACTACTCTAAGATGGTTTGACCAGAAGGGGAATCAGGCCTAGTGATCTTGAAACTTCTTTGTGGCTCATGGTAGCAGTGTGATCCCGAGAGGTTTATTTCTAATTAGTCTAATGAGACTATATGGGAAGAAATATTCAATAGTGTTGACCTAAGGATCATGTTTCCAGTTTAGACCATTGTAATTAAGTCTTATGATGTTTCCCATGATGCTTTGATGTCCTTTATAGGACAATTGAGGGGATTCTTGTGCCTTTTACTTATTTATATCTCATTTCATTGATTAGTTATGGTACCTATATTTTTGTTTGGATCATTTGGATTACTTGTTTTATTCTAGGTACCATGTTGCTTACTCTTGTGTGAGTAGTGGTTTTATTCACTTTCAAATTGGTTTATGAAAATTATTTTGGAAGGGGATACGGAAAGAAAAATGTTGTGTATTTTAAATGGGTATTTGGAAAAAAAAATGAAAGAGGACCAAAATGAGTTTTTGTTTGTTACGTGGGTTTTAAAAAAGGTCCCTATTTTAGTGTTTAAATGGTATTTGAATAAAGTTTTTGAATCCTCCCTTCTTTATTTTATAAGGGGAAAGTATTTTATAAAAATGGGTCATGGTTCAAAAAGGTTTTTCAAGTAATTGATTTAATTTGATCCAAATGAATGCTCTTTATGAAATGTGTGAGTTTGATTTGGATTTTGCATACTTACAGCTTGAAAACTTATTTTCAATTTAATTTTCAAACTAGTATAAAATTGATTTTCATTTGTAAGTAATTGCATAAATTTTTTGGTGCTTACCTGCTGGGTTCTATTTCGCTCACAACTTGCATATACCCCTTAGTATATATAGCTCTTATGTTTTCATTCTAGGTTTTTTGGATTGGGTCTCCCTTGAGTTGGGATGCATATTTTATTGGATGTTTGGCACGGGCTATGGAGAGTGACCATGGGTCGCATAGAGATTGTGGGTAGCAATATTATTTTGTTTTTCCCATTTGAGTTGTATATGTATCAGCATTTTTCTTAGATTTTATTTCCTATGAGGAGTTGATATTTATTCATTTATGCACCTTGTGTGTTTGTGTGGATGTTTCCTTCTTTATTATTTGGTCTCTAGTTTCTTCCTTTTATTTATGTTGCATACTCTAATGTGGATGTTTTATTATTGATCTGGTCCTTTATTAAAGGGTGAAATCATTCCCAGCAATTATGTTATGAGACCATGGTACTAGTCATTGGCTTGGAATAATCAGGAATGCACCTCAGGTATGTCTTAGAATAGTTTGTGTATCTGATGTATGGATGACTCAAGTTGGTTTGTGATCTTCTTGAGGTCACTTTCTCATGAGGTTGAGCATGGGTGACCTTTTGGTCGGTACTTGGGTAATTAGGATAGATGTTTCCATTGGGTTTTTGAGCACTCAGTAGTGCTAGCTTCATGGGGTTCATCATGGGACGATGTTTTGAGATTGTGTTCCTAGTTTACCCATAGCGTATGGTGACCCAGGTTTTGGGCCCATGTCATTTCTTATTGTGGAATTCTCATGAGTTATCCCTTATGAAAGTGATGTGTGTTAATCTTGATGATTTCTCAGCCTTATAAATGGGTTTTCCTTTGAGGAAGTGGGAATCAGATCCTTGGTGGTTCCTAAGAGTTCCTTAGAATTCTTTAAGATGCATTCTCATAATGGATGTTCTCGTTCAGACGTGTTCTCCATTTATGTGCCATTTAAGAGATTTCTAAATGGTGGGGAGATCGATGTTCGATCTCTATCACCTTTTGATCCTGTATCAGTAATTTTTATTGTTCTTTGTTTAAAACTTCTGGTGGTTTTTTTGGACTTGATGGTTCGGTATGGAGGAATCGTCGGTGTTTGAGAGTTTCCTTTTTCTTAAATATATCCATTTTTTTCATCAAACTCACCTTATTCAATGTATTGTGGGTTGTGACTCATTCTGGTTACTTACATCTTTCTTATGGAATTTTTGGGGGTAGAAAGAGACATTATGGGATGATTGTAACACATTGTGTCACTATAGATTTTATTATAATAATAATTTGGGGGTAATTTTAAATTTTTGGAAGTTTTGGATTCAAGTTTTAATTTCTGGAATTTTTTATTTTGCATGCGGTTTGGGGTGCACGGTTTAGGAATAACTGTGTGGGAACCATTACGTGGGGAAGTTTCCAATTGTTTTTGAATATTCATGATTTAAACCACATGGGTAGTGCACAGTTGGGTGCACAATTAGGTGACTCTTAGTAGTAATTGTTTGATTCTTACTTTCTTTGAGTTGTATGGTGCATAGCATAGACACAATTAAGAAAATTGTGTGATAATCATGTGATACATCTTTGTGTTTGGGTAGTGTCATTCGGAACAGTTAGCACATGAGTAGGTGAACCATGTGATTCCCCTAGGAGAAACAATGCATTGGTGATTTGTCCTTCCAATGGAAACCGCAAGGTTTTCCAAACCGTTTGGAAAAACCATGAAAAGTGACTAGGTGTAATTTTTTTGGTTTTTCATATTTTCCCCCACTCTAAATTAAAGGGTCTTGGGCCCTTCTCTCCCCATGTTGTTCAACCAAGCACAAGCACACCATGGGAGGCCTCTTCGTCCCTTTGGATTTTCAAGCCTCTCCAACCTCATTTCTTATGGATTACTTCAAGGTAATATCTTTATTCCTCTTCATTCTCTTTCCCTTTCCCTCTCTTATGCATTCATAATCTCCCACAAACCCTAAGGGATACCAAGTTTGACTTTAGGGTTTGGGGTGATTTATTCATGGGGGTTTTGTTTGTTAGGGCTTACTTGAGGTCCCTTGGTGCTTTTTTGAGTGTTCAATGTCATAGGTGATGACTTTTGTCTTGGTTTTCATTGAAATGAGGTGGGTGTTTTTTTTCTTAAATTGACATGTCATTGAGTTCTTGATAGTTTAATATTCCCTAATTGTTAAATATAATCCATGTATGTTGGATTTTTTGGATTTCAAATGTATTCAAGGTGGATTTCCTATGGGAAAATGATTTTCACTTGGTATTTCAAGTGGTATTTGAAATTATAAGTATTCATAATTTTTAAAGGTTAGTTTAAAGCTAAATGTGGAATTTTTAATGGGTTTTGACCCCATTTAGGTCATGAAATCAAGTGAGAAGTGAGATTTTTAAACTTCAGGAGATTTCTCTGGGAAATTCAAGCAGTGTTTTAAAATGTTAAATGTTTTTAAATTGTTTAAAGAATCATTTCAAATAGTGTGTTATTTTAAAACACTTTGATCTCATTTGGGTCATGACTTGAATTTGGGACGGGTATTTTAAGATCGTTGTGGACTTTCAATGGAAAATGTGTTGAATCCTAAAATGGTTCTTCCAAACAGTTTTGAGTGAGTTATTTTTGGAAGATGTTTTGTAAATGGATTTCAAGAGATTGATTTTAAAGAATGGTTTGGAATGGGACTTTAAACTATTGAAATTCAAATTTTCATTCCAAGCCTTTTGATAAAGTCTCGTTTGGAACTTTGGGTGTTTTCCAAATGTCATATGTGTGAGTGTAAGACCCTCTTTAGCCCCTTTATTTTCTTATAAACCCATGGTGTTATTTCTTATTGATCGAGGTTAATTGTATCCCTAGGGGCATATTGTATCTTTGTTGTGTAATGAATCAATTGGGAAGGGTCTGTCGATTGTGAGGTGTGATTTATTGTTTTGATATATTGATGCATATGAATTCTCACCTCTGTTTGATGTTGGTTGTGGGAGTCCTATAGGATTAAGTAGAGGTTTGGATAAGTGAAAACCCTGGTATAGATAATGGGTCAACTAAGGAGTGTTGTCTGGCTACTCCGATATGGTTTGACTGGAAGGGGTAGCAAATCTTATGAATTAGAAACTTCTTTGTGGAATGTGGTGGCAACATGCTTTTGAGAGGCTTATTTATGATTAGTTTTATGGGATTATTAGGGATGAGATGAATTCAATAGTGTTGGATTAGGGATCGTGTCTCCATTTTATACTGTTGTACTTGAGCCATTGGAGGTTTCCCATAACACTTTGATATCCTTTATATGCTGGTTTAGGGGATTTTAATGCTTTTTTTTGTTTATATCTCATGTCATTGATTGGTTATGGTACCTATATTTCCATTTGTCTTTTTTGGCTTGTTTGTTTTATTTTATATACCATGTTGCTTACTCTTGTGTGAGTAGTGGTTTTATTCACTTTTAAATTGGTTTGTGAAAATTATTTGGGAAGTGGATATAGAAATCAAAGTGTTTTGTTTTTGAAATGGGTATTTGGGAAATTTTTTGGAAGAGGAAAAATATGAGTTTTATCTTGTTATGTGGGTTTTAACATAGGGCCCTATTTTGGTGTTTAAACGGTATTCAGAAATAGGTTTTGACTCTGCCCATATTTCTTTTAGAAGAAGGGGGAAGTATTTTATAAAAAGTAATTGAGGCATAGAAAGGGTTTTCAAGTAATTGATTTCATTTAATCCAATACATGCACTTTGTGAAATGTGTAAGTGTGTTTTGGATTTTTCCTACATGTGGATTGAAAACTTATTTTTAATTTTATTTAAAACTAGAAAAATATGGATTGTATTTTGTAAGGAATTACACAAACTTTGTAGTGTTTACCTACTGGCTCGTTTTTACTCACACCCTGTATATACCCTTAGATATATGCAACTCTTTGGTTTCATTTCAAGTGTTTTGGAATTGGTCCCCCTTGAGTTGGGATACAGGTTGTGTAGGATGTTTGTCATGGGTTATGGAGATTGACCGCGAGTCACATAGAGATTTTGGGTAGCACTTTTATTTTGTTTTTCCATTTCGGATTGTATATGCATCAACTCGGTCCCTAGATTTTATTACTTATGAAGAGTTTATGTTTATTCATTTATATAACTTCTTCATTTGTGTGGATGTTGACTTTATTATTTAGCCTCCAGTTTCTTCCTTTTATTTATACTACTAACTCTGATATAGATATTTTATTATTGATTTGGTCATTTATTCAAGAGTGAAATCATTTTCAACAATTATGTTCCGAGACCCTGGTACTAGTTAGTCAGCGAATGACACATACATTGAGCATAATTGACACCTACTCTAGACAGACTTTACCAATTTCATATTTAACCTGTATAAATGAAAATAGAACTTTAAGTGTAGGCTTGTTCTAGTTTTAGATCAAAAATGAATTAGAATAATGAAACTCAAATTCAAAAGCCTTTAAACAAGGAAATTCTAGAATTGACAATCAATGTATGGATTCACATTTAATTCCAAAAATAAATAAAACCACTAAAAACATGTTTATAATCATATCCCATTTAAAGTCCAAATTTTACAAAAGTAAATAAAATGAATTAATTACCTAGGTTCTAAATTAATTAGGGGGTTTGTTATCAATGAAAATAAATTAAAAGTTGGAAAATATTGGCCTCATCACACCCACCCCCACCCCCACCCCCCCCCCCCACCCCAACACACACACACACTTGCATTATTGCACTCTAATTTAATACAATGAATTCATCCTAGAGGAAAAAATTTAGTATTTCCTAGATTCAAACACACATATCAAAAATGAAAGAAAATAACTATTCATCCATTATTGAAAATTTCATGCCTCCTTTATGAATTTAGCTCACTGTATCACTTCAATATAGTTATAAGAGTGAAACAAATCATATTTTTTGTGGAATTAAAATTTTAACAAGGGTATCTTTCAAAAAACACTATCCCATAAGTTATTTGTACCAAAGATCCATTTTCCACTTGATGCAACTCAAATTATATTTTTATAAGTCAATTGAGTCCTTTTTCATGATTCAATATTCCTCACACCTGAATCCATTCATTTTTTATAATTAAATAGTTACTGAATTTTTCTCAACCATGATTGTGAAAATCACTTATTGGATGTACAATGTCATTTATTACTCACACACTTGGTGCCTAACTATCTCAAAACTTCATTGTGAGATCTCAATTTCTCATTTTACTCCAATTTCAGAAGACTTAAATGACTATCTTTTGAGTTTTCTCAGTGATATGTTCTCTTTCACAAAGGAAAAATTATCTAGGTTCAAGATCAAAAATCTAGTTTCTTCATGTTATAATTCCAGTTTCGCTTCAACCATTTCAATCACACTCCTTTTCATAGTTCTAAAACAGAATTTCCATGAAAATAGTGATCAGATTCACTCATAAATCATCTAATTTTAGTAATTTCAGAATTCATGAATCCTCAAAACTAGCATGAAATCTTCCACTAGGCTAGACAACTTTGAAATTCAAGTTTCCTATCCTAAAAACAAACATAAAAAAATAGAAAATAAAAACATCAAGCACGTTTTATTTAAAAAATACTAAAAACATATCCTAAAAATATTCTAAAAAGGTTTGAATTATCTACTCCACACTTATTCAACAATTTCCTATTTAAGTTTTAATAGATTTCATAGAAATTACAGTGAATAAACAAGTGTAAAAAGATAGAAATAGATTGATGTTTATTGTTCCAATAGGTTTTGAGTTGAACTCTCCCCTGGTGCTTTGTAGAAACCTTGATATAACCTCCTAAGTGTTTTTTGTATTGAGAAACCTATAAAAAATAGAATTAAAACGTGATATATTTTATTGGAAAGAAGTAAAATAAATAAAGAAAAAGAAAACATGGTCCAACCTCCATGTGGGAACTGGGTTTTAACTGCCCTTAGGGGGTAGTTCCGGTTATTAACTTTGGTCTGATGGTGGGTTTGGTTTCATTAATAGAAACCACCACATTTTGTTTTTACCAATTTCCATGAGTGGACACTCATTTTAGAAAACCCCAAGAAAGGAGTGATACATTCCCTCCCCCAAAATGTAAAAAAAATGTAAAAGTGGTGGGAAAAGAAAGAAAGTGGTATCCATGTGTTAAGTTGTATCCTCCTCCAGTTGATGTTTATGGTGATACTGAGGAGGTAGAGGCATCTCCACAGGTCATGTGGTTTCTTCTTCTTCATCATCAACATCTTAGGTGGACACCGTCTGGGGATGGTTGTATACATTTTCCTTCAAAATGACTAGGATTCAGGTTCATTCCATCATGTATATACCATCCCAACCCAAACCACCAGGTCTGATCCAGAATGCCACATGACCTCATGCATGCCTCCTCGTCACAAGAGGCTTCCGACTAGTAGAGAGGGTCTAAGTCCACCAGTGGAGAGAGCATCAAGAAAATAATAAAAAAAGATAATAAATAATCAAAGTGATCATGTGAAGATAGAAATATGGAATACAAGTCATACAATAGATAGTGGTCTCCCAAAGTGGTAATCCAAACCAAGTAAAAGAAACAGTAGGTAATAAATAAATAAACAGTAAGTTCTCTGAGGTCTGTCCCAGTCTGCTACCAGATTCGTACTCCTTTGCTTAATCACCCACCATATGGCCATTTCCCTTCGTCGGGTCTCTATTCATGAAATCTACAAGCACACTGAAATGTCTAAGTAGGGTGTATGTACAAAACTAACTATGATACCACCAATACATCCTTAACATAAGTGCACATAATATCAAACAGTGTATGTCATGACATAAGTAAACACTCAAATAAGCATACAAACATACATGTGATGATTCATTCATGCACTAAACAAGTCTCCATGAACCTCATCCCCACCTTTTTCATCTCATAGTCATTAATAATGTCATATAAGTCAAATAAGTACTACCTTTAAGGTAACACAACTCACCCCACCCAAATGGTGGTTGTCATCAGGAATTTCGCACGTTCCACCATGTCGATATCTAGTTAGCTATCCTTTTAACACCCATGACCCAAGTCCATGAGAATCCCATACTAGTATCTTATAGTCGGCCACTTATGCACATCTCTTTATAGGGATATCCACGCCCTCCTTTGAGGACATTTGGACTGCGTCGGGTTGGTCAACTGGCCACTTATGCACGTCCCTCTACAGGGATAGTCATGCATGCCTTTAAGGACATTTGGACCACATTTAACTAACCTCAAGGCTCCACCTTATCATCTCGATACCTGAAACAAAGTAGCACAGGATATGCAAAACAGCAAGCAATACATGTCATAGCAAGGAACAACAAGGAACGCAATGATCAAATTTCGGGAGCTACACATAATCACGTTGTCATAATCAAGAAAGCCTCATGTCCACTCACGCACCCACATGTAACTCGTAATAATCATAGGTTAATCAAGAATAAATAAGATATCATGAAAACATCATATACATGACCCAAAATGGTAAAGAACTTCCTACCTCACGGTTTTCATGTCAACTTCAAGCTTCTTCGAAGTTTTCATTACCCAAACCATGTTAGCACACTAACAGGGATGTGATCACTCACCAAGTACTCCTAGAATAGATTTTAATCCAACATGACAAGGGTTCTAGAGTAAGGCAAGGAGAAACAAGTCAAAAGGTATAACCAACTATTACCTAAGGTTGGTCGTCGAAATACTTCAAGCTTGGTTAGAAGGTATTCTAGAAATATGGAATGCTCCATGGAGTGAGGGAACTATGGCATGGAGGTGTACTAAAAACCACCACCACGATGTAGAGGTGACCACTACAATGCAAGGTTTCACTAGGAGAGACCACCACAGTGCAGGTCAAACGGATGCAGTGTGGGAATGATCCACCATGATTCAGAACAAGGTATTGCAGTGTGGAAAACACCAGAAAATGAGCTCAACAACACAGAGGAAGACTACAACATAGAACCACTCTGAAATCTAAACTGTTGCGACATAAGGATGAGTGTTGCGGTGTGGAGTCGTTTCTACAGTCCTTCATAGATCTAGAATAATGTTGGAGGGGAGAAGGTAAATGGTATTTGAAGGGCTCATTCCATGTTTAAAACCTTCTTATTGCCTCTTTAATTCCCAAATTTAAGTCCCCTAATCAATTCCAAAATGAATCCCCGAATAAAATTAGTAACACCCTATTGAGAGGCTCAAATCCTGAAGATCGAGCGTTGGATGAACGGTTGTACCAGCTATCAAAAACTGAGACAGAAAGAGGCTCTATGACATGGTCAAGGCCACCACAGTGCAGCCTTCACAATCCTCCCTCCACGATGAAGGCTACGACGCAACCTCCAACAACTGGAACCTCTATGGTGAAACCCTTTCCTCTGCGGCATGGGCTCAACTACATAGTATCACTACGGCTCAAACACCTCAACCACAGTGTGGTGCCACCTGTTTTGGCCCAAAAGTTTACCAAAAATACATAAAAGATTCCTCAGGCTTCTCAAATCCCACAATCCTTTACCCAATATGGCCCAAAACAAAAACAAAGGGAGGAAGAATGGAAACAAGGATTTTCATTAAGGAAAAAAATCAAGTCTTTACAGTTCTTCCCCTTTTAAATAATTCTCATCCTTAAGAAGCATCTTTAGGGTTCTTGTTTGAACAATTAGAGTCACTAAAATTTAATTTCAATCTCCCGCTCTCAAGTCTCATCCTAGATCTTCCCATGCCACCATTGAATTTTAATGAGTGGTACCATATTCCCTCATAGGACTTTCTCACTCTGATCTATAATCTGCATCAGACGCTCCTCATAAGATTCATTTAGTTCCGACATAACATCCTCATAGTCTATAACATGTGTAGGATTAGGTGTGTACCACTGAAGCTAAGAAATGTGGAACAAGTCATGCATGTCTCGATAACTCAAAGGAAGGTCCATATGGTATGTCACGGTCTCAACCCACTCAATGATCTCAACGAGCCCACAAAATGAGGCACTAGATTTCCTTACTTCCTCGGATGTCACTAGCCCAAACGAGGAGTCACTCTCAAGAAAACTTGATCACCCACAACAAACTCCAAAGATATCCTAGTATGACCAACATATGATCTCTGCCTGATCTGAGTAATGATCAACCTTTTCTGAATTAGTTTCACTCTCTCAAAGGTCTCCTAAATCATATTGGGCCCCACACCTACTGCATCACCTACCTCATGACAATAAAGCGGTGAATGACATGATGTCCCGTTAAGAGCCTTGTAATATTTCATCTGAATCGAAGCCTAGTAACTATTTTTTATATGCAAACTCAGCCCAGGATGGATGATCATCCCATGCTCCACCAAAATTTAGAATGCAAGTTCGAAGCATATCTTCCAATATACATATAGTCAGTTTGGACTATCTGTTTTTATAAGGATGATATGCTGTGCTCAATCTCAGGTGAGTCCCTAAATATTTCTACAAGCCTTTACAAAATTGCGACGTAAAATGTGCATATATGTCTAAAACAATGCTAAAGGGTACTCCATGTAAGCATACAATCTCACAGATGTAAATTTTTCTCAGCTCATCCACTAAGTTAGTCTCTCAGATCGATAAAAATCATGCAACTTTCATCAATAAATCGAAAATCACCCAGACAGCATCATGACTCATTGGGTTCCATGGTAACCTTATCACAAAGTTCATCATGGTGTCCTCCCACTTCCACATGGGCACTTGAAGTGTCTAGAGAAAACCACCAAGATTCTAATGTTAAATATTCAGCCTCTAATATTTAAGGCATTGAGAGATGAACTCAACAATGTCCCTCTTTATCTCTGACCACTATAACTATCGCCTAAAGTCGTGGTACATCTTCATTGCTCCAAGATGTACTGCTCATCTAAAGGTATGGTAATCCCTTGTCAACTTTTCTCTGATGGAAGTAGGGAATACTATTCTTTCATATACCATGATCATTTCTTCGTTATCCATCATCCATCTGGGTATTAGGTTACCTCCAACTATTACAGAACAATTTGGGTCTAACTTCTAACCGGTATTCATTTGGTCCACAAGTAAGGATGTGATCACCAAAGGGGAACAAATCATCAATCTCTGATCCTCTGAAGCATCCATCCTCCAGTCATCCAACAAGCTAATCAAGCACCACTGCTCCTCTAAAGGCCTCTCACCAAATTCCTACTATGTTTACATCTTACGACTAAGATCATCTGCAACAACGTTACCATTACCTGGTGCATAAGTCATCTTGAAGTCAAACGTCTGAAGATACTCTATTTTTCACATCTTTCTTAGATTTAGGTCATGTTGTGTGGAGATATATCAAAGTCTCATATGATCCATGTAAACAAAAAATCTCTCATCGAAGAGATGGGGTTGCTAACACTTCAAAGTGTGGACCACAGCTACCATCTCTAGGTCGTGAGTGGGATAGTTCCCCTCATGGGGTTGTAGCTGACGAAACCCATAGGCTACTACCTTTTCTCTCTGTATTAATAATACTCCTAGACCAATGCCTAATGCGTCATAGTAAACTATATAACCAATCTCAGACTCATGGAGTGTCAAAACTAGAATTTTCGTCAACCTCCTCTTTAACTTAAGAAAAAATTCTTTATGTTGGTCTGACCACTGAAACTCCACTCTCTTCTTTTTCAATGCGGTCATGGGTGTTGATAATCAAAAGAAGTTCTGGATAAAGTGTCGGTAATGTCCTGCTAGGTCCAGAAAGCTCCTGATTTTGAACACATTCAGGGGATGTGTCTAGGATATCACTCCCTCCACTTTCTCTGGGTTCATAGATAAACCTATCTCAAACACCACATGCCCCAAGAATCTCATCGCTCGTATCCAAAAGTCACACTTTGATAGCTAGATGTAAATCTGATGTGCTCGAAGCATACTCAGGACTATATCAAGGTATCTCACATGTTACTCTGGTGTCAGTGAGTGGATGAAGATGTCATCGACAAACACCATGAAAAACGGGTCCAGATGTGTGTAGAAGATCTTGTTCATGAGATCCATGAACATTGTTGGCACGTTCTTCGACCCTAATAACATCACCAAGTACTCATACAACTCATACATTATTTGAAACTCCATCTTCAGAAATTCCTCCCTAACTATAAATTGGTGATAGCCTAATCAAAGATCAATCTTGAAGAACCACTAGGCTCCCCGTGAATGATCAAAAATATCATCGATCGTGGGAAAGATATATTGGTTCTTCACCATCATCTAGTTTAGCTTCCAATAATCACTGTGGATTTGAAGACTATCATTTTTCTTCTTGGTGAACAAAAAAGGTGTTCCCCATGGTGAAGTACTCATCCTAATAAATCTCCTCTCATCCAAGTCCTCGAGATGTACCTTGATCCCTTTCAACTCGGCTAGTGCCATACAATAACGGGTATCGAAATGGGTTGTGCACCAGGCATGAGCTCGATCTCAAAGTCAACTCCTCTATCAGGGAGAAGTCCTGCAAAGTCATCCAAAAAGATATCCTGATAGAGATCTACAGCTGGAAGAAAATTTGAGAGGTTTTCACTGATCCTACTAAGAGATAAAAGACCGTCATATGTGTTTTGATCATCCCAAGATGACTTAAGTCTGGTAAAACTCTATCTACTCCTAGTTTCCACTATTTAGTCATCATATATCTCTCTCCCTTTAGTGAAGTGAACAACACATTCATTCGATAGCAGTCAATGTGAGCTTGGAAGCTGATCAACCAATCCATTGCGAGAATTACATTGAATATTTTCATCTCCAGAATCATGAATTATCATAGATGTCTATAGTTGGTGACTATCATAGGACACTCTTGGAATCATTGAAGACGTACCACTTTCATGCCCAATGATGCATCAAGGGAGACAAACTCAAATGATAACTTGACTGGTAAGTCAATTTCAACAACTACTTGTGCGGAAATTAAGTAATGAGAAGCACCGGTATCGAACAAAGTAGTAGATGAAGTGGACATGATCAAGACTGAACCTTGAATAGTAGATATCCCTTCTCCATCATCTACTAGAACCCGGTCCACTATGTAAACTCGTTCTATCTCTACTCTGCAACCCTGTCCCTGAGTTGTCATCATTTGGAAAGTCTGCATCCTATATTAAGGTCCTCTACTCCCAGCTTTCCCCAATCTCCTAGTACCCCTTTGACAGACCCTCGAGCAAAAGTTTCAAAGATGACCAGAATTACCACAATGGGGACACTCCATAGATGGCTTCCTGCAAGCACTATTATAATTCCCCATTAGCCCACAATTGTAGAACCTGCTGGAATCATCTCCTATAGAGGATACTGAAGAATTCTTGCTCTAACATGATTGTTTGTTAGGTTGCTGCTCCTGGTCCACCTTCCTCTTCCTGCTACCAGAATATACTCCTGAGGCAGTGAGAGAAATCTTATGCATTGGCCCATTGTGGGTCGGAAGTAAGTTTGTTTCCCTATGCTCCTCCAACCCCTTCTCAAAGGTTGGAGCCTTGCGAAGCACCTGTGAGTATGTCGTTAGGTCAAAGCCCTTAACCTGACGTCTGAGCTCCGATCAAAGGCATATCGCGACTTCCAAGACTTATGTGCCTCATTCCCAATAAGAAAAGGAACAAAGAGGAGTAACTATGCGAACCAAGAAGATTAAGTAGATATAGTCATAGAACCCTATCTAAACTCCATGAAATCTTGGGAATGATCCAGCTTCATCATCTTAGGAAAGTAATACTTGAGAAAAAAACTCCTTGAAAGTCGCCCAAGTAAGACCCTTTCATCTCCTATCCTAACTCATGGAACTCCACCATCTCCTGAAGGGTCCTTGGAACATAAATGTCATTATAATCACTCACCCCTCCTTAGGAGTCTATACTAGCTCGAAAAATGCTCTCGATTAAGTCCAGTCAGTCCTCTACATCCTACAGGCCACCAGTACCTTGAAATGCTGGAGGATGTTGGAGTTGGAAATTCCAAGCATGGTCAATCATGGTCCTCTAAGTGGATTTGTCTTGGATGGACACTATCCAAAAGAGTCCTGGCTGAATGGGATCTGTATCCTGGATCACATGTGTTAGTATAAGAGCATGTTGAGGTACATCCTCCGGCACCAAGAGTGATGGCACGGGAGCATCCTAGGCTTTCGCAGCTGGTGGTCCCGTCATACATCTCTTAAGTGGAATCTCTACAAAACTAAGAACATTAAGAACATAAACAAGTCCCTTGAAGTCTATGGGGTCACACAAAGGCTTTCCTAGGAGTCTACCCTCAACCCAAGGTATAACCCTCCTAGCACTAACCTTGGTATTCATCCCTACATATTAGTCACAATCATCATATATATATACTAATGCCACAACATGCTCAGTTCAACTAATTAATTTTAATAAAGATATATTATAACAATATGGAAACACAGATCTATCACACAATTAAAGAAACTATCTCAAACAGATAGCACAAATTAATTCATTTAATTAAATAACTAACATGCAGCACATGAACAAGTATATACATGGCATGTGAACCTATGTGTCTAGTCATGATGCATGAATGTACCCAAAATCTCATAAATCACATATCAACATCATGTACATCACTCAATGTGAATTTAATCAATGGTAATAGTAATCTTGTCCACAATAACTCGAAGGTCCATTACACATGTGTTGTCCAGGCACATGGCATCTCCCCTTCCTGGCTCCAACACAGCTATCTTCTTTCCACAATGTCTCAAGTTAGTCAAGAAGAAAAGAAAAAAACTCATCTGATGCAATTTTTGTAACATCCTGACCCAAATCACCAGTTATAATCTAGAATTCCACATGACCACATGTGCACCTCCCCGTACATAAGAGGTTGTCGACTAGCAGCAAGGGTCTAAGTTTGTTAGTGGGGAGACTATACTCTCAGTATCATTTCATTGAGCATCAAACATTGAGAAAATAATAAACAAGATAATAAATAATCAAAGTAATCATGAGAAAATAAAAATATAGCATACAAGTCATACAAGAAATAACAGGCTCCCAAAGTGGTAAGTCAAACGTAAAAGGAACAATAGGTGATAAATAAATAACTGTGGGTTATCTGAAACTTGTCCTGATCCACTACCATCTCCATACTCCTCTACTTATCCATCCACCATAGGGTCTTTACCCTTCATCAGGTCTCTAGTCATGAAATCTATAAGCACGCCGAAATGTCTGAGTAGGGTGTGAGTACAAAACATAGTAGGATCCCACCAATGTACCCTTAACATGAGTACAAATAATATATAACATTTTATGTCATGAAATAAGTAAACACTCAAATAAAAATACAAATATACATGTGTCAGGTCATTGTGTGTTGACCAAGTCGCCACAAACATCGGCCTCTCCTGCTTCGGGTTGTTGCCGATAAGGATGTCAGATAAGTCAAACAAGTAGTACCTTTAAGGTTAAACAGCTCACCCCACCCAGATGGTGGTTATAATCAGGAATGCCATATGTTCCACCATGTTGATCCCTTTTCAGTTAACCTTTTAACACCCACATCCCAATTTTTATAGAAACATATGGAGTCACAGTGATAGAAAAGGTTTGTAGATGAAGAAAATACAGAACAAAAGAATAAGAAAAAGATGAACATGGACACAGTGATTTATGTGGTTCAAGAAAAATCCATACATCCAAGAAGAGGAAAAAACTTCACTAATTTATGGAGAACGATTAGAGGAAGATAATCAGTGTTTCACACACAAATACCCTAGCTTGAATGAGGTAATAAAGAAGACGATGCATGGTCCCACCAACAACATAGTAATTTCATTATGCTACATTGTCACAGCCACCCAAGCTTGCACCGCTACGGTACCACAGCCACCCAAGTCCAAGCTACTGCAGTATCAGTGGTAATAACTCTGTAGAGTTACAGCACTACTGCCTCCAAAATTCTGATATGCTATAGTGACCAGTGCCAAAGTTTGCACAGCTACAGTGTATTATCACATATTTCTATAGTGAATCATCATTGTTATAGTGTCATGTCAGTGTCTCCAATCACACCTACTATAGTTAGTTAGAATTGATACAGTTTCTCAAAATTTAGGATGGGGGCCTTAGGCCCCTAAACCCCCGAAGAAGGGGTGTGTTGCCCCCTTTAGCCCCTAATAACCCCACCGTAAAGGTCGAACCGTGAAGTTGTGGTGTGGTGTGCAATCTGGACCGCTAGTATTCGGCCCAACTTCATCCAAATGGATCAAGTTACACCATTCCAAAAATATCTCACTTGGAACCCAATCCACTATGCTGACATGATTCGATGCTACTGACTTAGACAACTTACTTAATTTGAGCTCCTATTCTTCACTTTTTGGTACATGATTTCCATTCATAGCTTCAATTTTAGTCCGACGATTCATGAAATACCAGTTTTTTTTCACTTTTGTGATCTCATAGTGTTCTCCCATAATCTTTCTCTCATCCTCCATTCATAAATGGAGACCAACAGAGGAAAAAATGCTTCAAATTATGTATTAACATCAACTTTTTCAATATGTCTGCCAGATTATTGGTTCCATGAATCTTCTTCAATGTCAGTAACCCATATAATATCATTCCACTGATAAAATGGTACTTCAATTGAATGTGTTTTGTCCGGGTATGAAACATTGGGTTCCTTAAAAGATGTATAGCACTCTAACTGTCAAAGTGAAATACATTTTCCCCTTTATTTATACCCTTCTCATACAAGAAGTTCTTCATCCAAATCATATCTTTTTTAGCTTCTGTTACAGCAATGTATTCTGCCTCTATGGTGGATAATGTCACCACCTTCTGCAACTGAGATATCTAGCTTAATTCAATTCCTCTACGAGTAAATACATAACTTGTGGTACTCCTCCAACTGTTAAAATCACCTCCAAGGTCAGCATCCTCATACCCTTGTAATGAATTTCCTTTCCCAAAGAATAGAGATAATTCCTTGATTGCCTTCAGGTATCTCAGTATCCACTTCATAGCTTCTCAATGTTTCTTTTCAGGGTTATCCATGTACCTACTCACAACTCTCACTGCATGATCAATATCAGGTTGGGTAAAGATCATGACATACATCACGCTTTCAACAACTGATGTGTATGTAACCTTTTCCATGTACTCAACATATTTTTTCATCCTCGGTAATTGCTCCTTTGATAATTTGAAATGGATCTCCAGAGGAATAGATACTGTCTTTGTTCCTGGCATACTAAATCTTATCTAAACATTTCCAATGTAGTCATTATGGGATAACATCAAAGTTCAAATGGTGTGGTCTCTCTTGATCTTCATCCCCAAAATCTTGTTAGCTTCTCCAACATCTTTCATCTTGAACTTCTCAGTCAGCTTCCCTTTCAGCACATCAATCCTCTACATACATGATTTTGTAATGAACATGTCATCCACATATAGAAGAAGTATAACATATTCATCGTCAAAAGACTTGGTGTAGAATCATTGATTCATGACACGCCGTTTGTATGCATTCTTAGTCATAAATGCATCAAACTTTTTGTTCTGCTTCTTGCGTGTCTGCTTCAACCCATATAAGCTCTTCTAGAGTTTTCACATGTAACATCCCACACCTGCTTCACTTATAAATAACTGAACTCGGTCGGTCACACGATCTCAAGCATGCCTCCTTGTACTCCAGAGGCTACTGACTAATAGTGAGGGTATGATATTGTACAGTGGGGAGACTATACCCTCATAATCAGAGTAACACAGCGGTGTAATCAGTGGATAAATGGTGAAAACATAACATCAGCTGACATTAGAAGATAAATCATCTGGATGAAACAAACACTCATCAATATCAATATCAAGTGCCATATAGAAAATGATGTAATGTCATATCTCTAAACAAAAAGTAATTGGAAAACATGGTAGCAGGCACACATACATACAGGTATATCAAAAGAACCAAAAAGACCAAAAGACTATCTCCAAATATCATCATGAGTCATAGCTCGGTCTTATGCTCCTCTGCTCTCATGCTACAACCAATCAAGCATTGACAATTGGGTGCTTTCCCTTATCCCTACCTACATTCAAGAAGACTGTCCAGGTACCCAATGGCAGCCTGAACAGGGTGTGAGATACACTCAATAGGCCACCACCAAATGTGTCTAATGTCATCCAGTATGTGAGTACATAATAAGAAGTGTGCAGGTAACAGTAAATGGTGTAAATGAAATACGGTAAAAAAAATAACCCATATAGGTTCGGGTTCCCATGGAACGTTAGTCCTCTACTACCTTCTTCGACCTAAGCTAGAATATCTCTAAGTAAATATTTAGTTATGATTTAATTTATAATAAAGTCTCAAGACTCAGCTCATAGTCAAGGTGTCCCTCGTGAATTATATCTGATCAAGATATGTATAATAAGGCCATCATAAACAGTAAGTATCTAACTGAATTAAAGATTGTTCTTTGTCTTGGCAGTCACATCATATAATTAATTTATTATTCAATTCAAAGGAAACCTAAGCTCGTCCTTGACATTCATAATTTTGAACTCCATTATCACTTAAGGCATAACATGAACTCAACACCTTATAATCTCATTCTAGGCATTCCTTATAGGCACCCCGGTATCACCCTAGGTGTGGTATAAAGTCATTTCCGTCTGAGTCCTTCTTTGGAGGTCCTAAAAGGGAGCCCAAGTGTGGAATATATAATTACGTGTCCTCTAATCCTGTCTTTGGCAGTCCACAAAGGGAGTCCAAGTATCACTTGTGGGGAACATAATGATTTTCCCTCTAAGTTCGTCATTAGCAGTCCACATAGGGAGTCCAAGTATCTATGGTGGCATATATAATCTAGCTACCAAGTGAGTTTGTCCATGGAGTTCATATAAAAACCCATGTGTCACCCATGATGCATGATAATTCCATTTACAAATCATTTAATTAAATAAGCTCGATGAGTCTGTTCAATCCGTTTCGAGTCGGAACCCATGTGTCACTCTCGGCATAGCAATCTGAATGGACATGGGCCTAAAGTCTAATCATACCATTTAAGTTCACATTTAATTCAATTATCCATCACATTTATATAAGCAATTAACTCACATCAGAAGGTGGATCAAATCATAGCCTAGGCTTAGATGGCCTAGCATCCTTTGAATTCTCTCATTTACCTTAATTGGGTATTTTGATTTTAAAGAACATCTCAAGCCTAAGCAAGAAGGGACAATGGCCAATGTTTAGGGACATGGTATTCCATTCCCTATTTTATTTAATTCAATTTACATGTCAATCATTTCATTTAACATCCCAAAAGCAAGGGGTAAAAGAACACACCTTAAGAGTTGAATCAAACTCATAGTCCTCCCATGGTGGTTTTATTGAATTTAGCAACACACCCAAGTGGAGGTTCAATTCAAGGTCTTTAACCTCTAATGATACATAAATGGGTCCCATGAGTCACATAGGTTCATGCCTATTTATTTATTTTAAATAAAATTCCATTTAAAAAGCATTGCTCGAAAAATCTGGTGCGTGGCACTACGGTATAATACACAAAGATAAATACTTTAGGGGAAAAACACGAGACCACCTACCTTAACTTGGTAGTCGACTCATCATCTATTGTTGGCCTCTAATCTGATCTAGAATGGAAGAAATCAGAAAAATAGACAAATGCCCTAAAAATAGGGCATATTAGCTCGCACCAAAATAACTCAATTGATGGGAAGATAAACGACGAAATGTGTAAGAGGAATGAAGATATTATTGGCAGCTATCCAATGTAATAGATAGTGGTCTAATCGGGTTCCATACGGAAGTGATACCTCAATGCCTGGGTTATAAGGCCATGGAGCTCTCAAAGGGGGAGAGGCGTTGATGTGTAAGGGAGAGGAAAGAAAAGAGGGGAGGAGTTAAATAAAGAGTGAAAATCATCATTTCCTCCTTTTTTAAAGGGTCACATGGTTTGGCCGCACAATTGGTCAAACTGTGTGTTGACCGTGCGACAGCAACTGTGTGACGTCCCAGACTCGGCTTCCACGTAACCCGTGCCCCGAGCCCGATTGGTCGCATGACCTCTGATGTGTCTCCCCATATTTTAGGGGTTTCCAACTAGCGAAGGGGGTGTGAAGGTAAAATAACGGTGAGACTATACCCCCATGCCAGAGTACACAGTGGATGCAATAGAAATAAATAGTAGCAAAACCATAACCAAATAGAAAGATATAGAAAATAGCAGAAGCATAAATAGATACAACGGAAGTCTGAATAACTGAATATCATAGAAAAACCCTCATAGGAAATGTCTGATACAAAAATGTATGAATGGCATGTTAATAAAAAAGGAAACAAAAAACAGGCAACATGCATGCTAAACAAAAGGTGAAAAAGAGAACAAAATCCAAAAGCTGCTCCATATCATCTCTAGTCTAAGCCTGATCCCATGCTCCTAAGATCTAACTAAATGGTATGAATCAACATCCTGAAGATTGGTGTTTGCCTCTATCCATACCTATAGGAAAATAGTCTTCTCAGGTGACAAAGACGGCTCGAGTAGGGTGTGAGATAAACATCTCAGTAGGCCACCACCAACAGTGTCTATGTGTAATCTGAGTATGTGCTCATAAATAAACAGTTTGCAGCTAATATCAAGAAATTAAAACAATGCATAAATAAATAATTAACCTCCCACTCAGGTTTCTAAAGGACACCTGGCAGGTCTACCTACTTCAGCTCAAAGCTAGTATGTCTAAACAAGTCACTATGTATATATATAGAGAGAGAGGGGGGGTTATCAATAACATGAGGTAAGCTTAGATCTCTTCTATACACATATATCATAGCTGGAATGGGGTAAGAATGTCTCCCACCCATGTAGACATTGTAACCGGCATGGGGTAAGCATGCCTCTCATCATTACATATATAGAAGTTATATCTGGCACGAGATAAGCATGTATCTCATCCATACATACATATCAAACCTAGTGTGGGGTATTAATTCCTTACACCAATACATTTATAATATATCTCATAATCATTTTAGTGGAATAACCATTCACATCATATAACATAAGGAAAACCATCTTACATTATTTCATTTTAAACAAACAATCCATTTTATTTAATGCCTTTATAATAAATCTCATCAATGGAAAGGTCATGTCATCCCTTGAAACCATTCCATTTTAAGGGTCTTATCCATCTCATCCTAGCTAACCCACAAGATCAACCATCCAATTTTCCTAACATGGAAAATTTATCTCAAAGTAAGGTGTCGAGACTAAGAGTCAAAGTAAAATACTCAAGTGCCCTTGGAAAATTCCAATTCAAAAAGGCATTACACCATTGAGGAACCTTGGTATGCATCAAATACACATGGGACAATGTTCAGTTCAATTTAAAACTAAGTCGGGGGGTTACAAACCATAATTTTTCATTTTTGGGAAATTGGCCTAAAATGGCCAATTTGGTTGGCACACCCCTTGGGTGTCCATATAGAGAAAGGGTGGTCTCTAAAACCCTAACTCAATCCCAATTCACCAATATCCAGGATCTAGGGTCATCTAGACATGAAATAACCAACTCAATTAGGAATCTTGGTAAAGATCGGCTTATGGAACAATGAGAATAAATACGAAACAGCCCAAAATCAAATGGAAAACTACATGACAACCTACCTTAGGGCCATAGATGAAGGTTTGCTTGATATCAAAATTATATTAGAAGTAGGTTGGAAGAGATTTGAGTTTCATACCAATACTCTAAAAAAAGGGCATATGAGCCTAAAAACAAATAACGCAATAGACGGAAAGAAGAACAAAAACATGAGTAGAGAGACTAAGGAGTCTTACCACAGGGGTTCCAATGCCACCGACGGACTGAATATCAGATGTCAGGCAGAGAATTTATCAAGGATAAAAGGAGGAGGAGGGTTTGACATTCAAGGATAGGAAGGAGGGAGGTTTTTTCCATTGTAGGGTGAGGAAAAGAGAAATGAGAACTTAAGTTAGAGGGAGGGGAAAATTGTCATTTTGCCCCAAAACTGGGCTCGCACGGTTTATACACACAGTTTTTCAAACCGTGTTGTATGGAACTATCCACCATCTGCATCAAGACGCACGATCGTGCGCCTGGTCCGCACGGTTGCAGAAAAATCGTGCAGACTTGCAAGTGCCCCTATCTGCAGCCGCACGGTTTACCCAAACTGTACGGCCCAGCATGCAGCCCATTTTTCTAGACCTATGGGCTCTAAACCAGTTTTGTACACTCCTCAAGCCTTCCTTAGGCCATATAATACCTTTATCAAGCTTAAAGAAAAAATTCAAAATGAAAAACCAATGATCCATACCTTGGTCAAAAGTCGGGTCGTTACAACCTCCCCTCCTTATAGCAACTCGTCCCCAAGTTGGCCTTCTGAGGGTAAAGAGGTACTATCAACAAAGAGTTCTGGCCATTGAGATCATACATCAGCTTCATTTTCCTAGGTCTCGTCCTGTATTTGGTCGTGCTGCCATAGCACCCGTACAAGAGGAACAGACTTGCGTTATAGTGTCTTTACGCTATGATCAACAACACGCATTGGATACTCCTCGAAGGAAGGATCCATATCCAGCTCAACCTCATTAGGCTGAAATACATGATATGGGTCTAGATAATATCAGCAAAGCTAAGATACATGAAATACATCATACATAGATCGGTATCTCTGAGGAAGTGTCAATTGGTAAGCCACTGGTCTGATCTGTTTCACAACCTCAAAGGATTCAACAAACCTCGATGACAGATTACTCTTCTTTCAAATACGTCTATGACCAAACCTATGTGATACTTTCAAGAAAACTCAGTATCTGACCTCAAACTCAAGAGTTTGTCGACATCTGTTAGTATTAGACTGTTGTCTGGACTGATCTATCAACATGCACTTCCAGATTAGCTGGACCTGCCCTGAAGTCACCTGCATGAGACGGGGCCCAAGAATAGCTGCTTCCCCTGCCTCTAACCTGAACAGAGGTGAGAAACAATACCTACCATACAAGTCTTCATATGGAGACATCTTAATGGTAGCTTGGAAGTTGTTGTTATAAGCAAACTCGATGAGGGGAATGTGTTTCTCCCAAGAACCTCTAAATTCGTGAATGCATGCACAAAACATATCCTCTAGCACCTGAGTTGTACGCTTTGTCTATCCATCAGCCTGTGGGTGATTGGTCATGCTCAAAAGTATATGCATACCCAAGGCATTCTGTAACCCCTTCTAGAACTGTGATGTGAAATGAGCATCTCTATCAGAAATGATAGAACGAGGTGATCCATGAAGATGTACCACCTCTTTGACATACAGTCTTCCTAGCTCATCTATTGAGAAGGTATCTCGCACAGGTAGGAAGTGTGCAACCTTTGTCAAACAATCAATGACAACTCACATTGCGTCATTTCCATGAGGTGATCTAGGTAAACCAATCACGAAGTCCATCGAAAAATCATCCTATTTTCACCCAGGAATGGACAAGGGTGAAGAGACCCATTTCCATGTTGAGGCATGGAAATACCTCATCAGCTCCTCTCTAATGTCTATTGGGACCCATACACGCCCACAGAATAAAAGCGTATCATCCCCATCGACCACCTAACTAGAAAATGTATTGTTATTTAAAATAATTTTTTGTAGGACAAAGCCTTCAGGATCATATATTTGTCTCGACCTTACTCGTTTCAGAAGAGTAGATGTCACCGTTAGGGGTGAGAGAATAGTCTGACCATAGTCCTCCTAAACCTCAACGTGCATCTCTGAGAATAAGGTCAAAAGATTTCATTCATCACTGGATTCTAGAACCACCTGAGTCTGAGTCTTCCGACTCATAGCACTAGCTACTGAATTCCCTTTCCCTAGAGTGGAGGAAAGTTCGAAATCAAAAGATTGCAGGTACTCGACCCACCTACGCTGCCTAAGATTCATATCCCACTGTGTAAAGATGTATTTAGGGATTTTGTGGTCCGTAAACACCACAAAACGCTCTCCCAATAGGTAGTGTCTCCAATAGAGTAAGGCATGTACAACCCCAGTGAGCTCGAGGTTGTTTGTCAGGTAATTCCGCTCGTGAGGCCTCAAATGACAAGAACCATATGCAACGACTCGCTAGTCCTACATTAGAATAGATCCAAGCCTGACACCTAATGCATAATAGTAGACTATATAATCTATGTCTAGCTCTGGCAGAATTAGTATCGGCGCTGAAGTAAGTCTTCCCTTCAACTCTTTAAAGTCTACTTCATAAGATTCTGATCATTCGAATTTCACACCCTTCATTGTCAAGCCCGTGAGTGGCGATTTAAGGCGTGAGAAATCCTGAATTAAACATCTGTAATATCCAACAATCCCCAAGAAACTATGTATATCAAAGACGTTATTAGTCTTCTCCCAAGAAACCAAAGCTCTCACTTTCTTTGGGTCAACAGAAACTCCTAACTTAGAGATGATATAACCCAAGAAGTGTACTTTGTCGATCTAGAAGTGGAATTTACTAAGCTTAGCATAGAGATGATTATCTCTCAGTGTATTCAGCATGATCTCAAGATGGGTTGCATGGTCGTGTCTAGAGAGATAATTTGGTAAGATATCTTCAACAAAGACAGCCACAAAAGAATCCATATATGGGTGGAAGACTCGGTTCATTAGAGTCATGAAGACAGCAGGTGCATTCGTGAGTCTGAACGGTATAACCAAGTACTCATAGAGACCATACCTACACTTGAAAGCTATCTGAGGTATGTATTAATTCCTGACATGCACCAGATAATAGTTCGACCTCATATCTATCTTTGAAAACACATTTTCTCCACGGAGCTGATCAAATAGGTCGTCTATTCTAGGCAAAGGAAACTGATTCTTAATGTAACATCCCGTTACTGTTTCAGGTATTCCTAAACCTTCTTGAGTTAAATTATTATTACGTTAAATGGAAAAAAAATGGTTTATCAGTGAAAAGTTGAGTTTTTTTTTAAACACTCCGCAGAATGTTAAAAAGCTCAATTAATAATCTGAAATATTCAATTAAATATTTTATGAGTTAAACACTGAGTATGTATGAGTTTTTGAGGTCTGAAAGTATTAAAGAGGATGGAATAAAAATATTAAATATATTATTTTAAGCATGAGAAATTTATTCAAAATAATTGAATAACTCCAAAATGGTCAATCATATGAGAAATTTGAGACCACGGTTATGTACAAAATATGGTGTTTACCCAAGGAGGGGTATAACATTCAAAGGCGCCAGACTTTTGGATGCCTCACTCATGAGATAATGTTTTAAATAATATTTAATATATTATTTATTAAAAATAATTAAATATCTCCCAAACGGTGCATCGTATGGGAAATTCAAGGCCACTGATGGGTCCGGAATGAGGGGTTTACCCTAAACAAGGTATGATGTTTGTTAGTGTCGGGCGTTTGGATGCCTCACTCGCAAAAATAACTCTTTTTATATTAATTAATTAATTATTATGAGTTTTCAATAATAAATCATTAATATCATTCAAACCACTCATCGTTTGAGAAATCTAAGACCACCGTTTGGTCCGGAATGGGTTTTTTACCCTAGACGGGGTATTAATTTCATTCGCAAAAGATCTTTGGTGTCATTTAATTTTTACATTAAATAATTAATTTTATTAAATTTATTTAATTGTTAAAAAACACACCATTGTTCATAATCACTAACATTCACGCCAAACTCCATTTTTACGGTGAGGAAGTTTCAAAAACTTCAAATATGGATCGGTTTCTATTGTTTCTTTTATCAGTGCATTAATGGGGTGTTTTTAAACACTTTGTTGATTATTTGAATAGTTTTAATTTGGTGTTCATTAATTGGGGAAACACATGTGGCGTGGGTATTTAAATATTCGTTTATTTCTTCATTCATCCTTGGTTGGCCCCATTGAAACCAAGCAATCTCGGCTCTCTTTTTCCCGTGACCAGTGGATCTGTTTTGTTCTTCCTCCTCTGTGATCTTCTTCCATGGTGGTGGACCTGTATATGGTTTTTTGTGTTGCGCTTGTGAGATAGAGTTACAGGTTTGGAGATTAATTTTATTTATTTTATTTAATTATTTCATTATTCCATTATTTAGATAATTTAAAACAAAAACATTATGAAAAAAAAATGACTAACCATGAATTATCAAGAGATAATTCCAACATTTTTTTTAGATGATTCCATCATGAATTATTATTTTTGATAATCCAATTTTATAAAAGGATAATTTTAATGTAATAATCACATGGCTTGATTATCAACATTATCAAAGGATAATTTTTAAGAATTAGAGAATGATAAATTCATATAATTATCAAAACGTAATTGCACAAAATTATCAAAATATAATTTTTGCTTTATGAAATGATAATCACATGGGATTATCAAGGTGTAATTAAATGAAATTAGAAAATGATAATTTCATTTATTTATCCAAGGATAATAGCACAAGATTATTGGAGGGTATTTATAATGAAAATTATCAAATGATAATTTCATCAAATTATCATTAGATAAATTAAAAAAATGATATTTTATAAAGATTAATTATTAGAATATAATTACTGAATTAATTAAATTAATATCTATAAAGAAATTATTAAAAGATAAATATTTTGAATTTATCAAAAGACAATTGTTAAGAATTATCGAATGATAATTGCAATGAATTATCAAAGATCAATTGCATGGAAATATTAAAGATAATTTTTACATATTTTATCAAAGGATAATTAATATAATTATTGAATGATAATTTTGAGATTATCAAAGGTTGATTAATAATATTATTAAAATGATAATTTTGAGTTTATCAAAGATAATTATTCTTATAGAGGATATTATGTGTGAATGGGATGTCCTAGAACTGTAATTTAGGAATATATATTATCAAATGAGGTTTATAATTATTCTTATCGATATTTCTTATGATCGAATGTGATAATCAAAATGATAATTTGAGAATTATCTAGGAGATAGAAGTTATCATCACATGTAATATTTTTTAATCAATAATTTGAAATTATCCATGAGGGATAAAATAATATTATCACATGTATTATTTTAATCCATAATTTGGAAAATTGTTCAGGAGAGAGAATTTATTCTCACGTGTGAAATTTTATTTCTTTTTGAAATAAAATAAATAACATTGGTTCTAGGACCCCTTGATGAACAACGAGCTTTGGTGTGTCGACACTTATGATAATAGGGCTTGAGAAGGTGTATTGAACTACACTTAGTAGATTATTGTTGTTACTGACATCGACGACCTTGAGGTAGGTGGTTCTGTTCCGATTAGCCAAATTTATTATCCTTGTATTGCTTGATTTATTTCAATTGTTGATTTAAATTCAATTTCTCAAATTTGCTTTCAATTAAATTGATTAAAACCCGATTCCACTGAATCGAGATATTTGAAATGGTTTTGGAATGGAAATTTGGAAAAAAAACCAACTCCATTGAATTGGGTGTGTTTATGGAAATTGGATGATTTAAATTATTTAATTTAAATAATGAATTTGATAGAAATTATTTCAATTAAATTTTTGAATTTAATTGTGGAATTAAATTGTGTAATGATGGAACTGAATTTGATTGGATTTAAAACTAGTGAAAATGGCTTAAAATGATTTGATAGAAACTCATTGGTTTTATCTTGTGAAAAAGGCATGTTTTTTAATAAAACCTATTTTGGTTTTAAATGGAAATAAATTGGCACTTTTAAAATGGAAGAATGGGATTGATCGTATTTTTAAGCAGTCTTAAAATAGTTTGTCCATCATGTAAGAGCACATGCAAGCCTTGGGTAGTTAGTGAGTTATTTGAATACACTCTTTGCTATGAAAAATTTCTAAAACATACTTACGGCGGGTCACATCCCCAACGGGTTGGTGATGAGTCTCCTTTGGCCAGTGTCATAGGGACGTGTGTATACACATTTTTCTGAGTTCACATAGAAAGTGTGGAATCCTATAGCTGGTTAATAATTTCGTACCTTTTGGAAGATGACCATGTGGATCACTTGTTTATGTATATATGAGATATAAACGTATGCCAATGTTGTAATACTTATTTACAAGACTATGCTAAATTTATATAAATTGTTTTATATAAATATTTTATTTAATCCATTGTTTTAGAAATATTCTATCATTGTAAAGCCTTTTCCTAAAGTATTTGTCCATCATTTTGAAAATATATAGCATGTTTTGTTTAAATATGCTTTTGAATTTCCAAACCTGTTTATTTTAAAATTGAAAGTTTTTCTCTGAATAATCTATATTTGGCATCTGTTATGGAATCTTTGGTGGTATCCTACTGGGATTAGGCTCACACCCTACTTTTTCCTTCGGGTGTTTTTATACTTTCTTCTTCCAATTTCGAGTAAAGAGAAGGGATCTCTTAGAGGTGGATCTAGCTGTTGAGCTTTGGTCTTGGTGAGTTGTGTCCTTAGGGACCTTGGGGTTGTTTTTCCCATTTTAGTACTTGGATTGTAGTACTTTGGGATTTTTATGCCTTACTGTATTCATGTACTTCACTCCCAATGGAGTTTATTTTGTTATGCATACTGTCTTGTTTTCTTTTACTTCCATATTCTTATGGAAAAATCATTCCCACATGTATGTTGTATGATTTCAGGTTCTAGTCCCCGACCTGTGGGGATCGGGAATGCCCTTCAGTCTATGTCAGGGTCGGCTCGGTTATTGGGTTACCAAGGTACCCGGGTTGGTTCATGACAAAGTGGTATCAGAGGGAGGTTAAACATCTTACCTTGATGACAGTATTCATTTGAGTATTCTTTTCGGGACTTAGGAGGTAGTTGCGATTGAGTGCCTGGTCAGCTCTCACCACAATGAACCTTAAGTCACCAGGGGTAGTTAGGGAAAGACGCCTTGTGGATTAGTTCTAGTCTTTTCCCTTTTTTGATTTGGATAGAGTGAAATCCAAATCATGTATGTTCTACTGGTCGGAATCATGTTTCCCTCGTTGTTATATACGAGCATTATCTAATGTCTTCCTTATTGTCTGTTGATGTTGTGCAACATCATGCCTCTGAGAAGATGTGTGAATCGGATCCAGGAAGGGGATACTAATGAACATCAATGAGTGAATCCTCCAGTGGACCTGATCCTAGTAGAGGTGATTGTGCACACTTTTCAAGATTTGGGATAGGCACCACCTCTAGTCCATGTTCAGGCGCTAGCTGTGGAACCTAGGGGGGATGCTCTTCAAAAAAATTCTCAAGAGTTCTTTCACTAGAAACCACCAGTTTTTAAAGGCTCCACTGATCCTCGACATGTTGAGGAATGGTTGGTCAGGATTGAACGTCTATTTTAGTTTTTGGAGACATTGAACGAGATCCTAAGAACCATCAAAAACTACTGGGCAATCAAATGATTCACTTAAAAAAGAGTTCCATCCATAGGCATCCAGAACAAAGCTTCTTCACGCAGTGAAAGAGTCTCTAAAGGAAATTGATATATGTCCAATGACCGTGATAGGTCTCATTATTATAGATTCATCTTTAGTGACTGCTCTATTTGATACTGGTGCATCTCACTCATTTTTTTAACTCATACCATTAATCTTCTTAATCTTCCTATGAAGCTTTTATCTTGTGAAATGGATATTACTACACTCCTTGGCATGATGAAAGAGAAGGGTATCTGTAGTCCTACTTGTGTCTTCTCTCTATCAGATGTCAAACTTGCATGTATTTTTCTGGTACTCGACATGAAATCTCTTGACGTCATATTCGGGATGGATTGGCTCATTTCCAATAAATCACATATTGATTGTTATCTTCAATGGGTCTACCTTACCACACCCAGTGGTGTGTCTCTTTTATTTCAATGAGAATGGGACACAAGGCCGAACAAGGCCATACATTCTTATCTAGAGTTGAGGAAAGTGATATCAGTGTTTACTTTTGATCTTGAGCGAGATTATTTGGGTGGTGATCTCCCTCTAGTTGTCATCGAATTTCCCATCGTGTTTCCTTCTGATTTTTCTGGTTTTCCACCAGTAAGAGAGGTTGAGTTTTCTATTTACTTGATGCCGGTACTCAACCAGTTTCTTTTCCCTCTTACAAAATGGCTCCAACTAAACTGAAAGAATTAATGTTCTAGTTGGACAATCTTCTTGAGAAAGCCTTTATTCACCCAAGTGTGTCACCTTGGGTAGAACCGGTTCTATCCTCCATGAAAGCTGATGGTTCTATAAAATCTTCCCTTCTCGAGATGATTCTTCAGGAATATAAGGTTGCTGATGAATTCCATAAACATTAGAGACTCTCTTTATGGTGGGGAGACTGATGCCCAATGATTGTTCTCCAAAGAGAGCGTTTTGTGTTATTGGAACTGTTATGTTGTACCGTTAACAACAAGGAAGGCTATAATGGGGGATTTCCATAATTTCCAATGGGTTTTGCACCCAGGAAGCACAAAGAAATTCGATGACTTGAAGCAACAGTTTCGGTAACCAAATATTCTTGAAGGTTTCACCCTGGTTGGGTCATCGACAACTTGGGAGGCAAGGGAAGCATGCTCCTTGTTTTGTAGGATCTTTTCAGGTTATTGATTAGGTGGGAAGGTGTTTACCACTTAGCATTACCACCACAACTAATTTTGATACATAATGTGTTTCATGTATCTTAGCTTCAAAAGCGTTTATCTGAACCATCTCATGTTCTGAGTTGGAGTGATCTTGAAGTGGAACCTGTTTTATCTGTGACTGAATGATCAGTTATGGTTGTTGATTCTAAGATCAAGGAACTTCATGGGAGGACGATACCTCTGATCTGTGTGATATGGAAGCATGGTTCTAATTCTTATAAGATGTGATAGAGGGAGGCATTGATAAGAGAATAGTGGTCTTGTCTTTTTGAGGTGGAGGTTTCTTCGTAGGCTTTCTGAGGTTAGAAAGCTCCTATGGTGGGGAGGTTGTAACATCCCATTACTATTTCAGGTATTCCTAAACCTTCTTGTGTTAAATTATGATTACGTTAAATGGAAAAAAATGGTTTATCAGTGAAAATTTGTGTTTTTGTTAAACACGTCACGGAATGTTAAAACGCTCAATTAATACTCTGAAATATTCAATTAAATATTTTATGAGTTAAACACTGAGTACGTATGAGTTTTTGAGGTCTGCAAAGTATCGAAGAGGATGGAATTAAAATATTAAATATATTATTTTAAGCATGAGAAATTTATTCAAAATAATTAAATAACTCCAAAATGGTCCATTGTATGAGAAATTTGAGACCACGGTTATATCTGAAATATGGTGTTTACCCAAGGAGGGGTATAACATTCGAAGGCGCCGGACTTTTGGATGCCTCGCTCATGAGATAAAGTTTTAAATAATATTTAAAATATTATTTATTAAAAATAATTAAATATCTCTCAAATGGTGTGTCGTATGAGAAATCGGATACCACGGATGGGTCCGGAATGAGGGGTTTACCCTAGACAAGGTATAATGTTTGTTAGCGTCGGGCGTTTGGATGCCTCGCTCGCAAAAATAACTCTTTTTATATTAATTAATTAATTAATCCGAGTTTTCAATAATAAATCATTAATATCTATCAAACCTCTCATCATTTGAGAAATCTGATACCACCATTGGATTTGGAACGGGGATTTTACCCTAGATGGGGTATTAATTTCATTTGCAATAGATCTTTGGTGTCATTTAATTTTTACATTAAATAATTAATTTTATTAAATTCATTTAATTGTTAAAAAAATGCATCACTATTCATCATCACTAACATTCACGCAAAACTCCATTTTTACGGTGAGGGGGTTTTAAAAACTTCAAATATGGATCGTTTTCTACCGTTTCTTTTATCAGCACATTAATGGGGTGTTTTTAAACACTATATTGAGTATTTGAATCATTTTGATTCAGTGCTCATTAATTGGGGAAACACATGCGGCGTGGGTATTGAAATACTCGTTTGTTTCTTCATTCATCCTTGGTTGGCCCCATTGAAACCAAGCACTCTCGGCTCTCTTTTGCGCGTGACCGGTGGATCTGTTTTGTTCTTCCTCCTCAGCGATCTTCTTCCATGGTGGTGGACCTGCATATGGTTTTGTGTGCTGTGCTTGTGAGATAGAGTTACAGGTTTGCAGATTAATTTTATTTTTTTTATTTAATTATTTCATTTATTCCATTATTTCTATAATTCAAAAGAAAAAACATTATGGAAAAAAATGACCAACCTTGAATTATCAAGAGATAATTCCAACATTTTTTTTAGATGATTCCATCTTGAATTATTATTTCTGATAATCCAATTTTATAAAAGGATAATTTTAATGTAATAATTGCATGGCTTGATTATCAACATTGTAAAAGGATAATTTTGAATAATTAGTGAATTATAAATTTATATAATTATCAAAACGTAATTGCACAAAATTATCAAAATATAATTTTTGTTTTATGAAATGATAATCACATGGGATTATCAAGGTGTAATTAAATGAAATTAGAAAATGATAATTTCATTTATTTATCCAAGGTTAATAGCACAAGATTATTGGAGGGTATTTATAATGAAAATTATCAAATAACAATTTCATCAAATTATCATTAGATAAATTTAAAAAATGATATTTTATAAAGATTAATTATTACAATATAATTAATCAATTAATTAAATTAATATCTGTAAAGAAATTATTAAAAGAGAAATATTATGAATTTATCAGAAGACAATTGTTAAGAATTATCGAATGATAATTGCAATTAATTATCAAAGATCAATTGCATAGAATTATCAAAGATAATTTTTACATATTTTATCAAAGGATAATTAATATAATTATTGAACGATAATTTGAGATTATCAAAGGATGATTACTAATATTATTAAAATGATAATTGTGAGTTTATCAAAGATAATTATTCTTATGGAGGATATTATGTGTGAATGCGATGGCCTGGAATGGTAATTTAGGAATATAAATTATCAAATGAGGTTTATAATTATTTTTATCAATATTTCTTATGATTGCATGTGATAATCAGAATGATAATTTGAGAATTATCTAGGAGAGAGAAGTTATCGTCACATGTAATATTTTTTAATCGATAATTTGAAATTATCCATAAGGGATAAAATAATATCACTACTACAAATACGGCATTTATCAGCGCTAAAAATGGCCTTTATCAGTGCTAGAAAAAACACTGATAAAGCCAGCGAAGATAAAGGGGGGTCCCCTTTATCAACGCTCCAAAAAGCGCTGATATAGGACCCCTTTATCAGCGCTTCCTTTATCAGCGCTTTCGTTTTAGCGCTGATAAAGGATCATTTTATCAGCGCTTTTAAAAAAGCGCTGATAAAAGTTAATAAAATTAAAAAAAAATTAAAAAAAATTAAAAAAAATTAAAAAAAAAATTAAAAAAAATTAAAAAATACTGCGAATCGGGTGGGCTTTTATAACGCTTGAGCCCCCCATTTTACAGTGCTTCTCTGCCCCTGTACCACGCACCCCCTTGACCCTTTAACAGCGTTTGCTGCTATATTCCCTCATGCGCGCGCGCCCCTGCCTCCCACAGGATTTGAACTCGAGACCTCCCCATGTGCGTCTAAGCCTTTACCACTACTCTATTTTGATTTGTCTTCCAATTCATGATATCTCTCTCTATATATATATATATATAGTTATATTTATTCGTATAGTAATATATAGTTATATTATAATATATATATATAGTTATATTATAATATATATATATATAGTTATATTATAATATATATATATATATAGTTATATTATAATATATATATATATATAGTTATATTAATATATATATATATAGTGATATTAATATATATCTATATCTATATATATATATATATATTTAGTTATATTTATTCGTATAGTAATATAAATTTATATTAATATATATATATATAGTTATATTAACATATATATAGTTATATGAATATATATATATATAGTTATATTAATATATATATAGTGATATTAATATATATATTTATAGTAATACTAATATATATATATGTAGTTATATTAATATATATATAGTTATTAGATTAATATATATATATATATATAGTTAGATTAATATATAGGTATATAAATATTCATATATTTGTATTTTAAATAAAATGGATGTTAGTTATTATTTAGATAAATCTAATATATTTTATACGTAAATATATTTTATTATTTATATTTATAATTAAATTTTTAGGTGTGAATATATAAAAAATATGAATATATTGTTATATTTTTTATTATAAATAGCAGTGCATTATAAAAAAGGATGAAATTTCAAAGACATAATATCAATATGAATGTAATACCTTGGAATAAATTCAGACCCCGCCAAAAAAATCCAATAATACCCCCTTAAACGAGGGTGAAAATCCACAAAATGTTAAAAAATCGGGGTACCCCGACTAAAAACTCAGTTTTGGAGGCCTTCTGGGCCTCTTTTGACCTCGAAAATCCCTTGATCGGGGTCTCCTAGAGTCACAGCAACGTAGAGCTCGTCGCAGGCTTCGATTTGATATGTGGTAGAGCTCAAACGGACACCCGGATCAAAAGTTATGGCTGTTTGAAATTTGAGTTGCGTTTTCAACATATTTTGGATCTTTTTTTAATTTTTTTTAATTTTTTTAGTCTTCAAATTGTTATTAAATGACTATTACTCCATTATGATTATCAAATTATTAATTAAAAATATTTTTTTAATTTTTTAAGAAGCCATTTTCACTAAATATCTTATATATTAAGTATAATAAGTGTAAATGTACATTTATACTTATCTAAAATATATTTAAAAATTATATATTATATTTATATAACAATATAACTATATTTATATATTAATATATTAATATATTTTTTAAGATTTTTTTTTTGAAGCCGACCCTTTATCAGCGCTTTTAAAAAAAGCGCTGATAAAGGCCCCCCCTTTATCAGCACTACTACACAAGCGCTGATAAAGGGGGGCCCTTTATCAGCGCTAAAAAAAGTGATGATAAAGGGGGGTCCCTTTATCAGAGCTTTTTCGTTAGCGCTGATAAAGAGGGGGCGCTGCGAAAAACTATTTTTGTGGTAGTGTATTATCGCATATATTATTTTAATTCATAATTTGGAAAAAATTTCGGGAGAGAGAATGTATTCTCGCATGTCAAATTTTATTTCTTTTTGAAATAAAATAAATGACATTGGTTCTAGGACCCCCTTGACAAACATCGAACTTTGGTGTGTTGAAGCTTATGATAATAGGGTCTTGAGGAGGTGTGTTGAACTACACTCGGTAGATTATTGTTGCCGCTGACATCGACGACCTTGAGGTAGGTGGTTCCGTTCCGATTAGCCCAATTTATTATCCTTGTATTGCTTGATTTATTTCAATTGTCGATTTAAATTCAATTGCTCAAATTTGATTTCAATTAAATTAATAAAAACCCGATTCCTGTGAATCGAGATATTTGAAATGGTTTTGGCATGGAAATTTGGAAAACCCCCAACTCCATTGAATTGGGTGTGTTTATGGAAATTGGATGATTTAAATTGGTTAATTTAAATAATGAATTTGATAGAAATTATTTCAAATAAATTGTTGAATTTAATTGTGGAACTAAATTGTGTAACAATGGAACTAGATTTGATTGGGTTTCAAACTGGTGAAAATGGCTTAAAATGATTTGATAGAAACTCATTGGTTTTATCTTGGGAAAAAGACATGTTTTTGAATAAAACCTGTTTTGGTTTTAAATGGAAAGAAATTGGCACTTTTAAAATGGAAGAATGGGATTGATCGTATTTTTAAGTAGTCTTAAAATAGTTCATCCATCATGTAAGAGCACATGCAAGTCTTGGGTAGTTAGTGAGTTATTCGGATACACTCTATGATACGACAATGTTCTAAAACATACTTGCGGTGGGTCACATCCCCAATGGGTTGGTGAGAAGTCTCCTTTGGCCAGTGTCATAGGGACGTGTGTATACACATTTTGCTGAGTTCACATAAAAAGTGTGGAATCCTATAGCTGGTTAATACTTTCGTACTTTTTTCCAGATGACCATGTGGCTCGCTTGTTTATGTACATATGAGATATAAATGTATGTCAATGTTGTAAAAATGCTTTACATGACTATACTGAATTTATATAAACTGTTTTATCTAAATTTTTTATTTAAGCCATTATTTTAGAAATATTTTATCATTGTAAAGCTTTTGCCTAAAGCATTTGTCCATCATTTTGAAAATATATAGCATGTTTTGTTTAAATATGCTTTTGAATTTTCAAACCTGTTTATTTTAAAATTGAAAGTTTTTCTTTGGATAATCTATATTTGGCATCTGTTATGGAATCTTTGGTGGTATCCTACTTGGCTTAGGCTCACACCCTACTTTTTCTTTTGGGTGTTTGTAGACTTTCTTCTTCCAGGTTCGAGTAAAGGGAAGGGATCACTTGGAGGTGGATCCAGCTGTTGAGATTTGGTCTTGGTCAGTTGTGTTACTTTGGGCTTTTTATGCCTTATTGTATCCTGGTACTTCACTCCCAATGGAGTTTATTTTGTTATGCATACTGTCTTGTTTTCTTTTGCTTCCACGTTCTTGTGGTAAAATCGTTCCCACATGTATGTTGTATGATGTCAGGTGCTAGTCCCCGACCCGTGGGGATCGGGAATGCCCTTCGGGCTATGTCAGGGTCGGCTCGGTTATCGGGTTACGAGGGTACCCGGGCTGATTCGTGACAAAGTGGTATCAGATGGAGGTTAAACATCTTGCCTTGATGACAGTATGTATTTGAGTATTCTTGTCGGGGCTTAGGAGGTAGTTGCGATTGAGTGTCTGGTCAGCTCTCACCGCAATGAACCTTAAGTCACCAGGGGTAGTTAGGGAAAGACGTCTTGTGGATTAGTTCTAGTCTTTTCCCTTTTTTGATTTGGATAGAGTGAAATCCAAATCATGTATGTTCTACCGGTTGGGATCATGTTTCCCTCATTTTTATATAAGAGCAATATCTAATGTCTTCCTTATTGTCTGCTGATGTTCTGTAACATCATGCCTCTAAGAAGACATGTGAATCGGACCCATGAAGGGGCTACTACTGAACATCAGTGAGAGAATCCTCCAGTGGACTCGAGCCTAGTAGAGGTGATTGTGCACACTTTTCAAGCTTTGGGATAGGCACCACCTCTAGTCCATGTTCAGGCGCCAGCTGTGGAACCTGGGGGGTGCTCTTCGAAATTATTCTCAAGAGTTCTTTCACCAGAAACCACCAGTTTTCAAAGGCTCCACTGATCCTCAACATGCTGAGGAGTGGTTGGGCAGGATTGAATGTATATTTGAGTTCTTGGATACATTGAACGAGATCATAAGAACCTTCAAAAACAATGGGGAAATCAAATGTTTCACGTACAGAAGAGTTCCAGCCATAGGAATCCAGAATGAAGCTTCTTCACACAATGAAAGAGTCTCCAAAGGAAGCTGATATAGGTCCAGTGACCGTGATAGGTATCATTACTATAGCTTCATCTTTAGTGACTGCTCTATTTGATACTGATGCATCACACTCATTTTTTTAACCCCGACCATTAATCTACTTAATCTTCCTATAGAGCTTTTATCTTGTGCAATGGATATTACTACACCCCTTGGCATGATGAGAGAGCAGGGTCTTTGTAGTCCTACTGGTGTCTTCTCTCTATCAGATGTCAAACTTGCTTGGATTTTTCTGGTACTCGACATGAAATATCTTGACGTCATATTCGGGATAGATTGGCTCATTGCCAATAAATCCCAGATTGATTGTTATCTTTGATGGGTCTACCTTACCACACCCAGTGGTGTGTCTCTTGTCTTTCAATGAGAATGGAACCCAAGGTTGAGCAGGGTCATACCTTCTTATCTAGAGTTGGGGAAAGTGATATCAGTGTTTACTTTTGATCTTGAGCGAGATTCTTTGGGTGGTTATCTCCCTCTAGTTTTCGTTGAATTTCTCATCGTGTTTCCTTCTTATTTTTCTGGTTTTCCACCAGTAAGAGAGGTTGATTTTTCTATTTACTTGATGTCGGTACTCAACCAGTTTCTTTTTCCTCTTACAAAATGGCTCCAAATGAACTGAAAGAATTAATGTTCTAGTTGGATAATCTTCTTGAGAAAGGCTTTATTCACCCAAGTGTGTCACCTTGGGTGGAGCCGGTTCTATCCTCCATGAAAGCTGATGGTTCTATAAAATATTCCCTTCTTGAGATGATTATTTAGGAACATAAGGTTGTTGACGTATTCCGTAAATATTAGAGACTCTCTTTATGGTAGGGAGATAGAAGTCCAATGGTTGTTCTCCAAAGAGAGTGTTCTGTGTTATCAGAACTGTTATGTTGTACCGTTAACGACAAGGAAGGCTATAATGGGGGGTTTCCATAATTTCTCACGGGTTTTGCACCCATGAAGCACTAAGACATTCTACGACTTGAAGAAGCAGTTTTGGTGACCATATATTCTTGAAGGTTTCACCTCAGTTGGGTCATCGACGACTTGGGAGGTAAGGGAAGCATGCTCCTTGTTTTGTGGGATCTTTTGAGGTTGTTGATTAGGTAGGAAAGTTGTTTACCACTTAGCATTACCACCACAACTGATTTCAATACATAAAGTGTTTCATGTATCTCAACTTCAAAAGCATTTATCTGACCCATCTCATGTTCTGGGTTGGTGTGATCTTGAAGTGGAACCTGTTTTATTTGTGACTGAATGATCAGTTATGGTTGTTGATTCTAAGATCAAGGCACTTCATGGGAGGACGATGCCTTTGTTCCATGTGATATGGAAACATGGTTCTAATTCTCATAAGATGTGAGAGATGGAGGCATTGATAAGAGAATAGTGGTCTTGTCTTTTTGAGGTGGAGGTTTCTTCGTAGGCTTTCTCGGGTTAGAAAGTTCCTATGGTGGGGAGGTTGTAACATCCCGTTACTGTTTCAGGTATTCCTAAACCTTCTTGAGTTAAATTATTATTACGTTAAATGGAAAAAAATGGTTTATCAGTGAAAAGTTGTGTTTTTGTTAAACACGCCGTGGAATGTTAAAATGCTCAATTAATACTCTGAAATATTCAATTAAATATTTTCTGAGTTAAACACTGAGTATGTATGAGTTTTTGAGGTCTACAAAGTATCGAAGAGGATGGAATAAAAATATTAAATATATTATTTTAAGCATGAGAAATTTATTCAAAATAATTGAATAACTCCAAAACGGTCCATCGTATGAGAAATTTGAGACCACAGTTATATCCAAAATATGGTGTTTACCTTAGGAGGGGTATAAAATTCGATGGCATCGGACTTTTGGATGCCTCGCTCATGAGATAAAGTTCTAAATAATATTTAATATGTTATTTATTAAAAATAAATAAATATCTCTCAAACGGTGCGTCGTGTGGGAAATCTGAGACCACCGATGGGTCGGAAATGAGGGGTGTACCCTAGACAAGGTATGACGTTTGTTAGCGTAGTGTGTTTGGACGTATCGCTCGCAAAACTAACTCTTTATATTAATTAATTAATTAATTCGAGTTTTCATCAATCAATCATTAATATCTCTCAAACCGCTCATCGTTTGAGAAATCTGAGACCACCATTGGGTCTGAAACGGGGTGTTTACCCTAGGCGGGGTATTAATTTCATTCGCAACGGATCTTTGGTGTCATTTGATTTTTACATTAAATAATAAATTTTATTAAATTCATTTAATTGTTAAAAAAACGCACCATTGTTCATCATTACTAAAATTCACGCCAAACTCCATTTTTACGGTGATGGAGTTTCAAAAACGTCAAATATGGATCGTTTTCTACCATTTCTTTTATCAGTGCATTAATGGAGTGTTTTTAAACACGCCGTTGAGTATTTGAATCATTTTGATTCGGTGTTCATTAATTGGGGAAACACACGCGGCGTGGGTATCGAAATACTCATTTGTTTATTCATTCATCCTTGGTTGGCCTCATTGAAACGAAGCAGTCTCGGCTCTCTTTTGCGCGTGACCGGTGGATCTGTTTTGTTCTTCCTCCTCGGTGATCTTCTTCCACAGTGGTGGACCTGCACATGGTTTTTTGTGTTGCGTTTGTGAGATAGAGTTACAGGTTTGCAGATTAATTTTATTTCTTTTATTTAATTATTTCATTTATTCCATTATTTCTATAATTCAAAAGAAAAACATTATGGAAAAAAAATGACCAACCTTAAATTATCAAGAGATAATTCCAACATTTTTTTAGATGATTCCATCATGAATTATTATTTCTGATAATCCAATTTTATAAAAGGATAATTTTAATGCAATAATCACATGGCTTGATTATCAACATTATCAAAGGATAATTTTGAAAAATTGGAGAATGATAAATTCATATAATTATCAAAATGTAACTGCACAAAATTATCAAAATATAATTTTTATTTTATGAAATGATAATCACATGGGATTATCAAGGTGTAATTAAATGAAATTAGAAAATGATAATTTCATTTATTTATCCAAGGATAATAGCACAAGATTATTGGAGTGTATTTATAATGAAAATTATCAAATGATAATTTCATCAAATTATCATTAGATAAATTAAAAAATGATATTTTATAAGGATTAATTATTAGAATATAATTACTCAATTAATTAAATTAATATCTATGAAGAAATTATTAAAAGATAAATATTTTGAATTTATCAAAAGACAATTGTTAAGAATTATCGAATGATAATTGCAACGAATTATCAAAGATCAATTGCATGGAAATATCAATGATAATTTTTACATATTTTATCAAAGGATAATTAATATAATTATCGAACGATAATTTCGAGATTATCAAAGGTTGATTACTAATATTATTAAAACGATAATTGTGAGTTTATCAAAAATAATTATTCTTATGGAGGATATTATGTGTGAATGTGATGGCCTAGAACGGTAAATTAGGAATATAAATTATCAAATGAGGTTTATAATTATTCTTATCGATATTTTTTGCAATCGTATGTGATAATCAAAATGATAATTTGAGAATTATCTTGGAGAGAGAAGTTATCGTCACATGTGATATTTTTTAATCGATAATTTGAAATTATCCATGAGGAATAAAATAATATTATCGCATGTATTATTTTATTCCATAATTTGGAAAATTATTCAGGAGAGAGAATATATTCTCGCATGTGAAATTTTATTTCTTTTTGAAATAAAATAAATAACATTGGTTCTAGAACCCCTTGAAGAACATCGAACTTTGGTGTTTCGACGCTTATGATAATAGGGTCTTGAGGAGGTGTATTGAACTACACTCTGTGGATTATTATTGTCGCTGACATCGACCACCTTGAGGTAGGTGGTTCCGTTCTGATTAGCCAAATTTATTATCCTTGTATTGCTTGATTTATTTCAATTGTTGATTTAAATTCAATTGCTCAAATTTGCTTTCAATTAAATTGATAAAAATCCGATTCCAGTGAATTGAGATATTTGAAATGGTTTTGACATAGAAATTTGGAAAACCCTCAACTCCATTGAATTGGATGTGTTTATGGAAATTGGATGATTTAAATTGTTTAATTTAAATAATGAATTTGATAGAAATTATTTCAATTAAATTGTTGAATTTAATTGTGGAATTAAATTGTTTAATGACGGAACTGGATTTGATTGGATTTCAAACTGGTGAAAATGGCTTAAAATGATTTGATAGAAACTCATTGGTTTTATCTTGTGAAAAATGCATGTTTTTGAATAAAACATGTTTTGGTTTTAAATGGAAAGAAATTGGCACTTTTAAAATGGAAGAATGGGATTGATTATATTTTTAAGCAGACTTAAAATAGTTCGTCCATCATGTAAGAGCACATGCAAGCATTGGGTAGTTAGTGAGTTATTTGGATACACTCTACGCTACAACAATGTTCTAAAACATATTTGCGGTGGGTCACATCCCCAACGGGTTGGTGACGAGTCTCCTTTGGCCAGTGTCATAGGGACGTGTGTATACACATTTTGCTGAGTTCACATAGAGATTGCTGAATCTTATAGATGGTTAATACTTTCGTACCTTTTGGCAGATGATCATGCGGCTCGCTTGTTTATGTATATATGAGATATAAATGTATGCAAATATTGTAAAACTGCTTTAGAAGACTATGTTGAATTTATATAAATTGTTTTATATAAATTTTTTATTTAAGCCATTGTTTTAGAAATATTCTATCATTGTAAAGCCTTTGCCTAAAGTATTTTTCCATCATTTTGAAAATATATAGCATGTTTTGTTTAAATATGCTTTTGAATTGTCAAACCTGTTTATTTTAAAATTGAAAGTTTTTATTTGGATAATCTATATTTGGTATCTATTATGGAATCTTTGGTGTTATCCTACTGGGCTTAGGCTGACACTTTGCTTTTTCCTTCGGGTGTTTGTAGACTTTCTTCTTCCAAGTTTGAGTAAAGGGAAGGGATCTCTTGGAGGTGGATCTGTTGCGGAATCACCGGGAGACAGAATGACAGAAAAATGAGAAAACGAAAGAAAGAAAAGCAACAATGAACACGATGATTTACGTGGTTCGGGAAAAATCCCTACGTCCACGGGAGAGGCAGAATTTCACTATGATTCGGGAGCACAGAAATTACAGAGGATTTTCCAACAACAAACCCTAGCCCGAAATGGGCTATAAAACAAATGGAGAAGATGATCACTATTCAAAAAAGTGGTCTGCGTCGCTACAGTGAACGGCGGCTGGCTTTGTCAAAAAGCGCTACAGTAAAGTTGACCCCGAAGTCCGCACCGCTACAGTGTCTGTCGGCCCAACCGGATCGGGCAACACCAATCCAACAGGATCCAGCTGTTGAGCTTTGATCTTGGTGAGTTGTTTCCTTAGAAACCTTGGGGGTTTTCCCCTTTTTAGTACTTGGACTGTAGTACTTTGGGCTTTTTATGCCTTATTGTATTCTAGTACTTCACTCCTAATGGATTTTCTTTTGTTATGCATACTATCTTGTTTTCTTTTGCTTCTGCATTCTTGTGGAAAAATCGTTCCCACATGTATGTTGTATGATGTCAGGTGCTAGTCATCGACCCATGAGGATCGGGAACGCCCTTCGGGCTATGTCAGGGTCGGCTCGGTTATCGGGTTACCAGGGTACCTAGGCTGGTTCGTGACACTTAATAGTCAATTGATTCATCCGAAAATAATCCACACAAAGTCTAAGGGTATTTTCCACTTTCTTAGCAAAGAGGATCGGTTAACCCCAAGGAGAAGTGATGGGGCGTATAAAGCCTTTCGCCTCCAGATCCTCCAATTGATTCTTGAGTTCCAAAAGATCCTTAGGTGTCATCTTATAAGGAGGGATGGTCACAGGTGTTGCTCCTGGCAAAAGTTCAATGGTAAACTCTACCTATCGCATCGGAGGAAGACCAGAGAAGTCGTCAGGAAAGACTTCTCTAAAACGCTCCACTATAGGAGGAAAGACAGTGGGTTATAAGCCCTGATCATCAAGATAAAGACTAGAAACTTCTGTTGTAACACCACCCAGCCTCTGATGCTCGGGTCCGGATCATGTCGCACTGAGATCTCATTCTCCCTTGTTCACGTGTGTAACGTCCTCTGGTGATGTGAACATCACCCTCCAACGATAGCAGCCAATACAGGCTCTATAGGGAATTAACAAGCTCATCCCGATGATTACATTGAATCTTGTCATGTCGAGAACATACAGGTTCCATACAAAAAGGTAACCACCTATCTCAAAGGGGAAATTCTGACAGAGGTGAACACCCTTTGAACGGGTAACTAAGGGTGTATCTAGCGTCATGACGTCATGATAAAATTTGATGACGAGGCCCAAACTCTCAATGATCGTCTCAGATATAAATGAGTGAGACACACCTGTATCAAAAAAAGAATACTCTAAATTGGAGGCAACTAAAATAGTACCTCATATAGTAGATGGTCTGACGCTCTGCTCCTGAGGCGTAGGTTGAACTGCATGTATCACGACCCTGAGTCACTGTCTGATTGCCCTGAGCAGGACCACTTTGTTGACACTAAGAATCATAAGTCTGGTTACCTCTGCCTCGACTGCCACCTCGACCTGATCGACCGGTGGTATTCCAGCTGCCTGACTGCCGTGATCCTGCTGACCCCACTCCCGATCAAGGAGTAAGTGAAGATCCCTGCTCGCTAGGCACGAGTGTAAAAGTACTGCAGAAACAATGGAGATGACTCATCCTGTCACAACCTCTGCACTCAACTGGATTTCACGAACACTGCCTCTTGAAGTGTCATGACGCTCCGCACTGGTGATAGATAGGAAAACTACCTGCGAAGGGAGCCTGACCACTGCTGCCACCACGAGATTCCTGGCTTGCACCATCAGCATCCCTCAAATTTCACTCTATAATTAGGGCATGGTTGATGATTTCTGAAATTTTTGTCAACCTGAACACATTGACCTGCGATCGGATGGCATAACACAACCCATCCTCAAATCACCTAGCCGCCATTAGATCATCAGCAGCTAAAGGAGCGAAACGATGTAACTGAGTGAAATAGGATAAGTAATCCATAACTGACATGGTCCCCTGCTGTAGATCCATGAACTCTCTAACTATGTCATCCCTCAGAGTCTAGGGAAAGTAGTCATAAAAGATAGTCTGAAAGTCGACCCAAACCATCTCTCTATGCTGGTCTGCCTGGGTGATGACATCCCACCACCTCTTGGCTGAATTACATAACATGAAAGCGACTAGCTAGACCCTCCGCTCTGGAGGTGTCTCTAACTGCTCAAAGATAGACAGAATCGCCTCGATCCAAGACTCCACAGCAAGTGGTTCGCCATCCCCCAAGAAAGTGGGAGGATACTGCTTTTGAAACTCGCGAGTCAACTATGTCATGCTAGGGGCAGGTCGAACTTGGTCTTGCATATTTTGCATCATACACAAGAAGCCCTCTCAAAACTGGGCGTCAGCACCCAAATCAAGTATAATAGGAGGATCAATAGGCGGCTCGACTAGAAGAACAACCGATGGCTCAAGGCCCGCCACCTCAGGAACATGATCGTCGCCGCCTTCAGGGTGTGCGGCTCGAGGACGTCATGGCGGCATAATGCTACAATATCAAACGAACGTCTCAAAAGACATTCAAGCAATTTAGATGATTTCATTTAAGAAACTAGGATAGGTGCTAAAGCCTTCCTATAAGAACAAACACACCTCTCTGTCTGCATCAAAAGTCGGGACTAGACGTTGGAACAGACCACAACAGACCATAAGAACGAAGAAACACCCACTACCCTCTACTAAGGTTGGATTCGGGTCAAGTTTATAGGTTAGGCATGTGCAAGATGGTTGTTCTCAGGTTATAAATCATTTCCCAATTGAAAACATGCTTATTCGAACATTTAAAGCGTTTAAATCGACTTAATCCAATGATATGTTAATTTTCAGCCCATAAGGGCCCATACACATTATGAACCAAAAGATGACACACACTTGGATGTCATTTTCATTTAAATTATGCTTATCCATGTGATTATATCGTTTTTCAAATAGTCGATCTAGTTGGAATGCCATTTTTTGATCCATAAGGGCCCATACACCTTATGAGTCAAAGAGCAGCACCCACTAAACTCACACCATATTGATCCAAATCCTGTAAGAAATTTCAGCATGATGGTATATATATATATAACAAGGCACAACAATCTGCAATAGGCAATGCTTACTGAAAATTTTAAATGTGACATGGTAAAATGCATAGCCTATTCATATTGTGTCTATCGTGATGCATGTTCTAATACATAACCCTCATTTCATCAGGTCAAGCCATGAAATCATAATTTCAATATTATCAATATCAATAACATCACAAGTTGTGTGAAACGCCCAATTGTGAAATGATATCAACAATAAAAACAGAATCAATAACAACAATAATTCAAGCAACTTGGTCATTACCCCGTACATGGGTTCGCAACGCCCAAGCACAGCTTCTGACCAAGTTCCAAGTGTTCTCAATATCCAATCTATTATCACCAAATAATAAAGAAATAAAGGAAAAACCTCCTCTGATACCACTATGTGACGTCCCGGACCCAGCTGCCACTTTACCCGTGTCCCGAGCCCAGTTGGCCACATGACCTCTAATGCATCTCCCCATATGTTAGGGGATTTCAACTATCAGCAGGGGTGTGAAGGTAAAACAGTGGGGATACTATACCCCCATGTCATAGTACACAGCTAATGCAATAGAAATAGAGTTGCGAAAGCATAACCAAACAGAAAGATACAGCAAACAGCATAAGCAGAAATAGATACAACGGAAGTCTGAATAACTGAATAACATAGAAAAATCCTCATAGAAAAGTGTTTGATACAAACATGTATGCATGTCATGCTAGTACAAAATGAAATAGAAAATAGGCAACATGCATGCTAAACAAAAGGTGAAAAAGAGAACGAAAGGGAAAAGATGCTCCATAGCATCTCGAGCCTAAGCCCAATCCTCTACTCCTAAGCTCCAACTAAACAGTATGAATCAACAGCCTGAAGAGTGGTGTTTTCCTCTATCAATACCTGCAGGCAAACAGTCTTCTCAGGTGCCAAAGGCAGCCCGAGTAGGGTGTGAGATAAATATCTCAGTAGGCCACCACCAACAGTATCTACGTGTAATCCGAGTAGACGCTCGTAAATAAACAGTGTGCAATTAATAATAGGAAAGTAAAACAATGCATAATTAAATAATTAACCTCCCACTCAGGTTCCTAAAGGACACCGGGCGGGTCTACCTGCTTCACCTCAAAGTTGGTATGTCTGAATAAATCACTATGTATACATAGAGAGAGAGGTTATCACTGGTACGAGCTAAGCATGACTCTCGTCCGTACACATATATCATAGCTAGAATGGGGTAAGAATGTCTCCCACCCATGTAGAGATTGTAACTGGCACGGGGTAAGCATGCCACCCGTCCATACATGTATAGAAGTTATAACTGGCACGAGGTAAGCATGTCTCTCGTCCATACATGCATATCAAACCTAGTGCAGGGTATGAATGTCCCCCATCCATACATTTATAATATAGCTCATAATCATTTTAGTGTCATAACCATTCACATCATATAACATAAGGCAAACCATCTTACATTATTTCATTTTAAACAAACAATCCATTTCATTTAATGCCTTTATAATAAATCGCATTAAGGGAAAGGTCATGTCATCCCTTGAAACCATTCCATATAAACCATTCCATTTTAAGGGTCTTAGTCATCTCATCCTAGCCAACCCACAAGATCAACAATTCAATTTTCCTAACATGGCAACTTTATCTCAAGGCAAGGTGTCGAGACCAAGAGTCAAAGTAAAATACTCAAATGCCCATTTGGACAATTCCAATTCAAAAAGGTCTAAGCACCATGAGGCACCTTGGTATGCATCAAATACACATGGGACAATGGTCAATTCAATTTAAAACCAAGTTGGGGGATTACAAACCATAATTTTTCATTTTGGGAAATTGGCCTAAATGGCCAATTTGGTTGGCACACCCCTTGGGTGTCCATGTAGAGCAAGGGTAATCTCTAAACCCTTAATCCAACCCCAATTCACCAATATCAAGTCTCTATGGTCATTTGGACATGAAGGAACCAACACAATTAGGAAGCTCGGCAAAGGTCGTCTTATGGCATAACGAGAATAAATACGAAACGGTCAAAACTCAAATAGAAAACTACATGACCACCTAGCTTAGGGTTGTAGATGAAGTCTCGCTTGATATCGACCTCAGATTTGAAATAGGTTGGAAGAGATCTGAGTTTTAGTCCAATGCCCTAAAAATAGGGCATATGAGCCTAAAACCAAATAGTGAAATATATGGCAAGAAGAACAGAGACAGGAGTATAAAGACTGGGGAGCCTTACAACAGGGGTTCCAATGCCACTGACGGACTGGAGATCGGACGCCGGATGGAGTTATCAAGGATCCAAGGATGAGGGTTTGAGCTTTAAGGAGAGGATGGAGGGAGTTTCTGCCCGCTGGAGGGTGAGGAAAAGAGAAATAAGAACTTAAGTTGGATGGAGGGGTAAAATGGTTGTTTTCCCCAAAACTGGGCTCGCACGGTTTATGCACACGGTTTGGCAAACCGTTCCCAAACCGTGTTGTATGGCTCTTCCCACCATCTACTAGAGGTCGCACGGCCGTTCACCTGGTCCACACAGTTGCAGACAAATTGTGCGAACTTGCAGGTGCCCCTATCTGCAGCTGCACGGTTTACCCTAACCGTGCGACCCAGCCTGCAACCCATTTTTCTGAACCTTCGGGCTCCGAACCATCCCCAGACGCTCCTTGGGCCTTCCCTATGTCATAGTATACCTTTATCAATCTTAAAGGAAAGATTCAAAATGAAAAACTAATGATCCATACCTTGGTCAAAATTCTAGTTGTTACACACTATCCATGGACACCCCCTCGCATGGGCTTGGTGTAAGGTTTGACTAACCGTGTGCAGCCCATGCAAAGTGCCTCTTCAACAGGGTCTGCAGCACTCGGACAATCGTGCGGCCTGGGATGCACAGTTTGGAAAAACAGTGCGGCCCTAGGCAGACCACCACGTACGGTTTAAACAAACCGCGCAGACTGGGTTGCATGGTTTTTACTAACTGTGTGGCCCACTTATTCCTTCCAAAAGTTGGGGGCTCTGTACAAGACTTGGAACCCCCCACCCCCCCCCCCCAAAAAAAAAAATCTTGTGACCTCATTAGGAACTTCCATTAGGATAAAACTATGAAATTAAACAAAAATTAAAAAGTTTCATACCTTATAGAAAAACATATTCTTACAATCTTCCCCACTTAAAGCAACTCGTCCTCGAGTTGTCCTTCCAATGGTGGTAAAGCATCATCTGAGAATAACTTCATTCATTGGACACGTACGTCGGTATCCTAATCCCAAGTCTCATCTTGTACACAGACGTGGTTCCATAGCACCCGCACTAAAGAAACTGATCGGCCTCAGAGAACCTTTGTGCCCCGATCGACAACACAGATAGGGTGTTGCTCGAAGAATACATCAACCTCCAATTCAACCTTCCTCAACCTGAAGAATATGAGATGGGTCAGAATGATATCAGCGAAGCTGAGATACATGAAAGATGTCGTGCATGACTCAGTACCTCTGAGGTAACTGCAACTGATAGGATACCAACCCGACTCTCTCCAAAATCTCAAAGGGTTCGACGTAAAGAGGCGACAGCTTCCCTTGTTTTCGAATCCGTTTATGACCCAATCTAAGTGAAGCGCATAAGAAAAACCGACACCCCACCTTGAACTCTAGTGGTCGACAACGACAATCGGCGTATGACTTTTTCCTGGACTGAGCTATAAACATCCGCTTCCTAATAAGTTGAACCTGCTCTAAAGTCTCCTGAACGAGGTGATGACCCAGTAGTGTTGTCTCTCCTGCCTCTAACCAGCACAGGGGTGAATAGAACGGTCTACCGTATAGGGCCTCATAAGGATCCATTTGTATAGTCTCCTAGAAGGTGTTATTGTAAGTGAACTCCGTGAGAGGTAAGGGTTTCTCCCAAGAACCTCTGAAATCAAGGACTCATGCTCGGAGCATGTCCTTCAAAACCTGTATCGTACACTCATACTGACCGTCATTCTGTGGGCGATAGGTTGTACTCAACAGTACTTGTGAACCCAGTGCCCTCTACAACCCCTACCGAAACCACGACGTAAAACGAGTGTCGTTGTTTGATACGATAGAACATGGAACTCTGTGGAGGCATATGATCTCACGAATGTAGAGCCTCCTGAGTTCATCCACTGAAAAGGTCTCCTAAATAGGCAAGAAATGGGATACCTTTGTCAATATGTCTATGATCACCCAAACGGCATCACTATCCTGAGGTGATCTAAGCAATCTCATCACGAAATCCATGATGACATCATCTTACTACCACTCGGGAATAGATAATGGTTGTAAAAGCCCCGCTAATCAGTGGTCATATGCCTTCACCTACTGACATATGGAACACCAAGTAACAAACCCAGCTATCTCCCTTTTCATCCCCGACCACCAGTATTGGTGGCGTAATTCATGATATATCTTGGTAAGACCAGGATGTACTGCCCAAAAAGAGGCATGAGACTCTCGCATCAACTCCTCTTTGACATCTGTAGGAACTCAGATGCATCCATGAATGCGTAAGATCTCATTCTCATCAACGACCTAACCAGACGGCAAGTCATCGCCTGCAATGCTCTCCTGTAGGACCAAGCCCTCGGAATCTGATAGTTGTCTCGACTTCACTCTCTCCAGAAGTGAAGAGGTCGCTGATAACGATGCAAGTACATACTGTTCATGACTATCCTAAACCTCCAAATGCATCTTAGAAAATAGGGTCATAAGTTTTCACTCATTACCAACCTCCTGAATTGCCTATTATTGGATTGGTGTAGCCCGATCTAGTTGGGTCGAAGCTTGTGGCCTATACTGCGCACTAGCCCGCAACTTTTGCGGCTCAAGCTTCGCAGTGAGATCGTTGGGGGTTGCAGGGGCAATGAGCCCCTACTCCAAGGGTTTGTGGGTCGAAGGTCCCAATCCAATTTTTGGGGCTATAGCAACTCTGGCACTGTAGCAAAGCTGACTGACCGACACCAACAAGCCACTGTAGCAGTGCGGACTTCAGGTCAATAATATTGTATCTCTTTGGACTTCCAACCGGCAGTCAGTGTAGCACTTTTGACTTGGGTGGTCACCTTTCACTGTAGCGACACGGACTTCCAGCCACCTTTCACTGTAACACAGCGGACTTTCCGACGGTTTTTGGAATAGTGTTTCGTCCTCTACATTAACCCATTTTGGGCTAGGGTTGTGTGTGTGTGAGAAATTCTGAGAGATCTTCTGCAAAATTGTGCTCCCAACATATAATGAAGTTTTTCCTCTCTATGGAGATAGGTATTATTCCCGAACCACGTAAATCCTTATATTCTTGTTTCATTTTTCTCCTTTTTACTCTTCTTTGAATCGTTGTTTTGTCACTGCGACTCCCGGCGTTTCCGCATCACCTATGACTGAGTATTCTTGCTCAGGGCATCTACCACTTTATTACCTTTATCGGGCGTATAAGCAAGCTTAAAGTCGAAGGACTATAGGTATTCAACCCACCTTCATTGCATGAGTTTCAAGTCACGCTGTATAAATATATACTTGAGGATTTTGTGGTCCGTAAACACCATAAAATGCTCTCTCAGTAAATAATGTCTCCAACAGCGCAAGGCATGAACAACAACGACTAACTTGAGATCTTGCATCAGGTAGTTCTATTCATGAGACCTTAACTAACGAGGCTCGTGCGCCACGACTCGCTCCTACATCAAAACTGCTCTTAGCCCGATGTCTGGTGCATCACAATAAATTGTATAACTTATGCCCAGCTCTGAAAGAATCAGGATCAATGTTGAAGTCAGTCTCCCTTACAGCTCCTAAAAGGTTGTCTCGCAGGCTTATGACCATATGAACTTCACACCATTCTCAATCAAGTCCGTAAGAGGTTTTGTTAGGCGTGAAAAGTCCTTAATGAAGCACCTATAATAACCAGCTAGCCCCGAGAAACTCCATATATCAAAGAAGTTCTTAGGCTGCTCCTAGGAAACAACAACTCTCACCTTTTCTAGGTCAATTGATACTCTTATCTCCGAGATAATATGACCCACAAAGTGAACTTTATCAATCCAAAAGTGGCACTTTCTAAGCTTAGCATATAACTGATGCTCTCTTAATGTATTCAATACGATCTCAAGATGCTTGTCATGGTTGTGTCGAGTGTGAGAATACACTAAGATATCATTAATGAAGACCACCACAAATGAATCCAGATACGGATGGAAAACCTGATTCATTAGTGCCATGAAAACTGTTGGCGCATTCGTGAGACCAAACGGTGTGACCAAATACTCATACAAGCCATATCAACTACAGAATGTTGTACGTGGTATATCTGATGGTCTAACACGCACTTGATGATAACCATACCTCGTATCGATCTTAGAGAAAACTCTTGCTCCCTAGAGCTGGTTGAAGAGGTCATATATATAAGGCAATGGATATTGGTTCTTAACTGTAAGCAGGTCCAACTGATGGTAATCCACGCAAAGCCTGAGGGGTATCGTCCGCCTTCTTAGCAAAAAGGATTGGTGAACCCCATAATGAAGAACTAGGTCGTATAAAACCCTTAGCTTCCAAATCCTCTAACTGCCTCTTGAGCTCATGCAACTCAGTATTAATCATCATGTAAGGAGGAATGAATACCGATGCAGCTCCTGACACTGGCTCGATAGAAAAATCTACCTCTCTCTCAAGAGGTAGTCCTAAAAAATCATTCGAGAAAACATCTCTGAAACGATCTACCACTAGAAGGAAATATATCTAACACATTCTATGATCATCCAGATAAAAGATAACAATCGATGTTGTCATCCCGCCCATCTCATGATGCTCGAGTCTAGCTCGGTTTGCCTAAACATCTCATTCACCCTTGTGAATAAAATTCTCTCCCACTGGTGATGTGAAATTCACTCTTCAGTTATAGAAATCAATGTAAGCGTGATAAAGAACCAATCAGTCCATCCCAAGAATGATGTCAAAACCTATCATCTCGAGAGAGAGAAAAAGGTCACATACGAAGTGACATCCACCTATCTAAAGGGGGAACTCTCTGCACTGCTGTACACTCTTCGATCAAATTCTCAACTCAGTATCAAGTGTCATCACACCACATGAAAACTAGACATCGAGCTTAAGGCTTTCCACAATAGGCACAGATATCAAAGAACAAGAAGCGCATGTATCAAAAAGAGAAAATACTAAAGTAGAGGCTACTAGAATAGTACCTTGCACCATAGAATGTTTGGCACTCTACTCCTCAGGTATCGAGTGCACTACATACATATGGTCTGATTTGTGGCCCTGAGATATAGTCTAGCTACCTTGAGAAAACCCACTCTGCTGGCAATGTAAGTCTGGTGTCAGGCTACCCCAGCCACGACCACCACCTCGACCTGATCGGCTAGTCACACTCCATCTCCCTGTCTGACGAGAAGTTGTTGACCCCACTCCTGAACATGGAGTCAGTGCAGACCCTCTCTCGCTAACTACTGGAGGAAAAGCTCTACAAAAGCACTAGAGATGACTCATCTTGCCGCAAGACTGACACTCGATTAGGTCCCTGGTACACTGAGGTTTCGTATGTGTCGGCATACCGCACTGATGGCATCTCACCTGGTTACCTGAGTATGTACCCTGTCTATTAATATCACCACGTGGAAGTTCCAAATGACGCTTCCATTTATTGGTTGATGTAGTTCCATATCTAGGTGTCGAACCTCCCTAGCTCGCACCACCATCCTCTCTCAGGTTACACTCAGTGATATGTGCCCGGTTCACTGTCCCAGTTATGGTACTACGCCGAAAGATATTCATCTGTGATCAGATGTCATACCTAAGACCATCCTCAAATCAACTAGCTTTGGATAACTCATCACCTAACAGAATAGGTGTGAAGTGTTGGAGCTCCGTGAAACGAACAGAATAGTCAATGACTGATAAAGTGCCCTTCTCCAAGGGTATAAACTCTCTAACTCTATCGACCCTCAACGTCTCGGAATAAAAATAACCATAGAAGTTCATCTGAAAATATGACAACCCTGCTTTTTATTACAACTTAAACATGATTTATTACATAAAACTTCACTTGATACAACAAAGAAGATCGAGAGGTTTATTGTCTTTGGGGCTTAGGATCATTACATAAAAACTTGAAACATGAAATACAACATTTTTATTGAAAACTTCCTTTACAAGACCACTACATTCCCTCGTACTTAGCATTGCATGGGATAACCTGAGGACATGCATAAGAAAAAGGTGAGCTATAAAGCCCAGTAAGGGAGTACACATGGAATAACATGAGGAGTACAATACATGTTAGACAATAGGCATATCAATAGAGCATAAAAGAAACATGAACATAAAGGCATGATAAAGCATGATAATCATAACATGGAAATGTGGCAACAACACTTAACATGGAATTAGCATGAGCCAAGGCTCATTGCACATAAAGCATGAGTAAACCCTCATTGCACATAAAGGACGAGGAAACCCTCGTTGCACGTGAATTAGCATGAGTCAACACTCATTGCACATGACGTATCATGATACTATACTTTACCCAATGCATTGGAGCGCTATAAGGGCGCACCCTTCTTAAACATTTCATTTCATGCATAAGTGTGTCACATGGATCATAAAACATGGATTCATAAAACATAATCATTTATTCCACGATAAAGGAATGTGGAATTCATACATGAAACTTTACAATCAATAATTAAATGTGCATAAAGGTGAATACCGTCGATGGAGAAATGGGCATGGTATTCACTACACAATGACATTGGCTTAGAAAATCGGTGCGATTTCGGCAGCGTAACGGCGTGACATAAGAATTCATAAAAAAGGTTGATGAGAGAGAAAGGGGTTCCTCATCATATTTACATGTAATGGATAGTAAGGAGGTCATATAGATACATGTCCCAACAATTTTGATGGAATATAGATTCATGATACAAAATTATTGCTTGAATGTAAAAGAAGAGAGAGAAGTTCCTTTCGGAATTTCGGCATAGTAACGGGTGTACATGGGAGGCATTTAATGAGAGAGAAAGGGGTCTCCCATCATTCAAACAATAAGAGGGAAGTATGGGGGAGGTGCAAAACCATACCCCAACATTCATAATTGATATTAAAAGGGCAATACAACTTAAAGAAAATTGACAAAAATGAGAAAGGAAGAAAAAACCCTTACTTGGAAGTGTGCTTCCAAAGGCTAGAAAGAGGCTTGTGAGAGGCTTCTTGGGAGCTTGGGGCACCTTGGGAGGATTCTAGAGAGAGTAGGGCATAGGTTGGACGAACTCCAAGGGATTTTAGTGAGGAGGAAGTGGGAGCTTGGGTGGGTTTATATAGGAAAGGTGAGGGAATTCTTTATTATTTAGGTTCGGGTCCCCTTACATTAAATTAATCCAAACCACAAACCATCTCATGGTTTTTGCCAATGGTTTTTGGAAAAGGGAAAAGGAAAACAATATTTTATAAGGCTCAAGTCCAAACTTCTTAAAATAATAAGGTTGCTTATGTGGAGGTGAGTCACACTCCTATGGAAATTAATTTAAAAAGGCAAAGTGTTGAATATGTCTTGAGGGGTCCATTAATGCTTTGAAAAGTAAGTCAAACAAACCCAAAATCACATTATTTTAATGACAAAACATATATTAACCAAACATAAGGATTATGGTATTTTATTACATCACCATTGGGTCATTATGATGTCATAAAACACATTATATATTTAAACGGTATTTAATTTTTACCCAAAAATTTGACTGTCTCAGAAAATTATGAAAAAATCACCGTTAGATAATTTCGACGTCCTGATTCCAGAAATGACATTTATTTTATCTAAAAAAAATTCTAAATATGTTAATTTTCACTTTTAAAATAAAAATCAATATTTATCGAAGATTCACGGGTTTTGACAGAAATGGCTTTCAAACCTTAATATAAAATTTTAATTGCATTCATAAAATTATAAGATCATTTATATTTAATAAAAATTAATTTAATAATATTATTATTATTTTATTAAAATATTATTTAATTCAAAAATCCCTTAATTTAATAAAATAGATTTCTTAATTAAATAATAACTAAAAACACCATTTGTACTTTAAAAACTATTTACAATGTATTAAAAATGACTAGAAATTATATTCATTATTATATAAAAAAATAATGTACATGAACATAGTACTACTTATTTGTTACATAACCCCTTAAAACAGCCGCATAAGACCTAAGGGTAAGGTGTGCGATGGTGATAGACTCTTGGGGTGGCTCGGATAACATCGCTCGAGTGGTAATCTCTATCAACTTCCACTTTTCCTGTAGATGGTCACGTTCGAGCTTGACATAATGAAGCTCAGCTTGGGCTTGGTCAAGGGTGAAGCCCAAGGATGCCACCTCTTTTCTGAGCTCCGACAAATGGGCTTCGTATGGGGCAATTCTACTGGATGAGGTCATCGCTTCCTTTGTCAGAGTAAAATTGGGTTCGTTAAAGCCTTATATTTATACTAATCATGTGATCACTGTTCAACAACTATAAAAGTAACGGTCACAACTCTTATCATAAAACTAAAGAAGTTAACATCTTATAAAAACATTTTTTATAAAGAGACATTTAACTGGATCAAAAGGGATTTTCCATTAATGAAAATTTGGGTCATTACAATATTCCCCCCTTAAGAAATTTTGCCCTCAAAATTTTCATTTTCCCACACTAAAACAAATGTGGGTAACTCAGCTTCATCATATCCTCCGATTCCCAAGTCGCTTCTTCAAACTTGTGGTTTTTCCACAACACCTTGACGAGGGGCATTGTCTTATTTCGTAGAACTTTTTCTCTACGATCTAAGATCTTCACTGGTTGCTCCTCATAAGAAAGATCATCTTCCAATTGTACCACCTCGGAAGAGAGTACATATGAAGGTTCCGGTATGTACTTCCTTAAGAGGGATACATGAAAGACATCATGTACTTTGGCCAAAGTAGGTGGAAGTGCTAGTCGATAGGCCACAGCCCCAACACGATCAATAACCTCGAAGGGGCTGATGTACCTTGGACTTAACTTCCCTTTCTTTTCAAACCTCATGACCTTTTTTCACGGAGATATGCGTAGAAACAGCATGTCTCCAACTTTAAACTCAAGGTCTCGTCGACGATTATCTGCATAACTCTTCTGTCGACTCTGGGCTTCCTTGATATGCTGCTGAATGGTTTTCACCTTCTCTACCATTTCCTCAACCATTTCTGGTCCAAGCAGCTTACATTCACCGACCACATCCCAACATGTCGGTGTTCTGATCCTTTTCCCATACAGGGCTTCATATGGTGCCATTTGGATGTTCGAGTGGAAACTGTTATTATAAGAGAACTCAACCAGAGGAAGATGTTGATCTTATCCTCCTTTAAAGTCCATTGAGCACGCTCTCAACATATCCTCAAGTGTTTGGATAGTCCGCTCGGATTGGCCATCAATTTGAGGATGATAGGCCGTACTGAAGTTCAGTTCAGTATTCAGAGCATGTTGAAGACTCTTCCAAAACTTAGAGGTGAATCTTGGATCTCGGTCAGACACAATAGATAGCGGTACTCCATGCAACCTTACCACTTCCCTGATATATATCTGTGCCAGTTGATCCAATGAGAAATCCTCCCGAATAGCAATGAATTGTGCAGTCTTTGTAAGACGATCCACAATAACCCAGATTTCATTGTTTCCTTTGGATGTCCTTGGAAGTCCAGTGACAAAGTCCATGGTGATGTTCTCCCGTTTCCATTCTGGTATGGGCAATGGTTGCATCATCCCCTTAGACTTCTGTCTCTCTTCCTTCACTTGCTGACACACCAGGCACTTTGATGTATATTCAGCGATCTCCTTCTTCATATTATCCCACCAAAAGTTTTCTCGGAGATCTCGATACATCTTTGTGCTCCCTGGGTGAATAGAGAAATTTGAACTATGTGCATCATCCAAAAGTTCCTTATTCAGCTCCGGACTTGATGGAACACAAAGTCTTTTCCCAAACCGCACAATTCCTTCTTCATTAACATTAAATTCCGAGGATTTCCCCTTTTTGATAGCTTCCACTTTTTCTTGAATTCTCACATCATCCTTTTGAGCATCCTTTAACCTTTCCAAAAGAGATGGTTGAGCAATCATTTGTGAAAAGATTGATGATGTTCCCTTCTTTATGATTCTCACGTCCATCTTCATCAAGTCTAAGAAGATTGGATCCTTCTCAATTCTCATCATTGATAGAATCGCTGGATCCTTTCTACTTAGGGTATCTGTCACCTTGTTCGTTTTCCCAGAGTGGTAATGTATTGAACAGTCATAATCCTTGATGAGCTCTATCCATCTTCTCTGGCGCATATTAAGCTCTTTCTGTGTGAATATATATTTAAGACTCTTGTGGTCAGTATATATCTCACATTTCTCTCCATAGAGATAATGCCGCCAGATTTTCAAGGCAAAGATCACAGCCGCCAACTCCAAATCATGCGTTGGATAGTTTCGCTCATGGATTTTCAACTGCCTTGAGGCATAGGATATCACTTTATCATTCTGCATCAGCACACAACCTAAGCCCTTCTTTGAAGCATCACTGAATAGCACAAAAAGTTCCCCACTTGTGGGTAAAGTGAGCACGGGTGCAGTGATAAGCCTCATTTTCAACTCCTTGAAGCTTTCTTCGCATTCATCACTCCAAGCAAACTTTACTCCCTTTCGAGTAAGCTTGGTAAGAGGGTTGGACAATTGTGAGAAATTTCTCACAAATCGTCAATAATATCCAGCTAACCCCAAGAAGTTACGGATATCCATTACCAATGTTGGTCTCGACCATCCCTCAATTGCATCTGTTTTGGAGGGGTCCACAGATATTCCATTGCTTGTGATGATATGGCCCAAGAATGAAACCTCCTTCAACCAGAACTCACACTTGCTATACTTTTCATAGAGCTTCTCCTTGCGCAAAGTCTCTAGTACAGTTTTTAAATGTTCCTCATGATCCTCCTTGGTTTTGGAGTATATTAGAATATCATCTATAAAGACTACCACAAATTTGTCAAGGTAATCTATAAAGACACTATTCATCAAGTCCATGAATATTGCTGGAGCATTGGTGAGTCTGAAAGGCATTACTATGAATTCATAGTGCTCGTATCTTGTACGAAAAGCAAACTTGAGGACATCTTCCTTCTTCACCCTTACTTGATAATATCCCGACCGCAAGTCCACCTTGGAGAAGTATTGTGCTCCACGCAGCTGATCAAACAAGTCATCGATTCTTGGGAGAGGATACTTGTTCTTTATCGTGATTTTGTTAAGTTCACGATAATCGCTGCAAAGCCGCATTGATTCATCCTTCTTCTTGACGAAGAGGACTGTTGCACCCCATGGTGAAGCACTTGGGCGTATAAACCCTTTATCCAAATTCTCCTGTAGTTGTTTCTTCAGCTCTTCAAGCTCAACAACAGCCATTCTATATGGAGTCTTGGATATTGGTAATGCCCCAGGTATAAGTTCAATTGAGAACTCAACATCTCTTCTAGGAGGAAGACCAGTCAATTCCTCAGGAAACACTTCCGCGAATTCCCTCACAATAGGCATTTCTTCAAGGATGGTTTCTTTTTTGGACTCAATCATTTGAGCCAGATACGCGTGTTCATAGGGCAGTAATATTCATGCTTGAGATGATGGAGCTAAAGGAGATTCATCTTCCTCCTGACACTTGTAAAGAATCGGGGGTCGATTCTCCATATGGAGTGTGATTTCCCTCTCCCGACAATCCATGCCAATAATTGCATCAAATTCCACCAGAGGGAGTATGACGAGGTTCGCCGGAAAATTCAATCCATAGATTATAGCAGGGGAGGACTTATATTCATGGGATGCAATGATTTCCCCATTTGTCGTACTCACTGACATCTTTACTTCCATGATTTGTGGTGGTGTTGGGATTGTTCTACTAAACTTTCGAGATATAAAAGAATGCGTAGAACCTGAATCAAAAAGTATGTTCGCTATTCTTGAATGAATAACTAGCGTACCTGTCACCACTTCGTTGTCGGGGTTCACTTCGACAGAAGTGATGGAAAAAGTTCTTCCTTGCTGTCTTGGAGGTTGTTGGTTGCCTCCGAAAACCCTTGGATTAGGGCACTGATTTGCAAAATGACCCAGTTCTTTGCATTTGTAGCATTGAACAACGTGTTGAGGTTCGAACGGAGCGTTCCTCTCCTCTGTCGCAGCCGCGGGTCCTTCTTGCCGACAGTTTACAGCTAGGTGCCCTTCTCTTCCACACCTGAAGCATTTTCTTGTCCCCTTAAGGCAATTTCCAGGGTGCTTCTTTCCGTACTTTTGGCAAGTGGGGTGCTGGAACTTCTTAGCGTCGTTGGATTTATCCATCGGACCACCAGCATTGAAGTCCACCTTACGCTTCTTGTCCCCATGATACCCCTGTGATTCTACGATCTCCATTTCGACCTTGAGGGCACATCGGACAATTTCCTCATAGCTGTCGAAGTCACGGATCGCTAATGCTTTCCGCAAGCTAGGCTTCAGCCCACCAAAGAAGCGGTCAACCTTGCATTCGGGGGTAACGACAAAGCCTGAAGTGTATCGTGCAAGCCTTGTGAAGTTTGTCTCATACGCTCCAACGGATTCCTCATCTTTTTGCTTTAGGGAAAGGAAGTCCCTTTACATCTTAAGTCGGAGGGTGCGCGGAAAATATTTATCAAAAAACATCTTCCGAAATTCCTTCCATTCCAAAGCCTCGATCTCCTCCTCAGGCTTCGTATTTTTGATCAACGTCCACCATTGATCAGCTTCACCCTCCATACGATAAGCAGCCAGAAGAACCTTCTCTTGTTCAGAACATTGGAGGATGGAGAAGATCTTTTCAATGGAATTGATCCATTGTTCAGCGATTGTGGGATCGGATGATCCACTAAAAGTAGGATGTCTTTGTCTCATGAAGCTCTCGATAGCGACTTGTTCTTTCTTAGGGGGGGTGAACGTTCCTCTTGACCCGTGTTTCTATTCAAAACTTGAGTTAGCTGAGAGAGAAGCGTGACAAAGTTCGCGATTCCCGCTCCCATTGGATTTGGCATCTCATTAGTACAGTCATCACATTGATCTTCACAACGGTTGTTAGCCCGAGTCCTCCTATTACCGTCTATTGGCGGGAATAAAAGGAAAGTTAGGGGTAACACATAAAGGGTAATCCAAAGACAAAAGTTGATGACTCAAAAATAAAATTTTATTTCCTTAACTCATGAGTCTATAGGCTTCAATCTAGGCTTTTCATGATCTACTTTCTAATATATATTCTTAGAGGCATTTTTCCCTTAATAAGGATTCATACTAAGATTGTGAATTTATCAAAACATATCCCCCGGGAGTGTCGTAACCAAGAGTGCAGCAAGGCCCGTTGTCGTGCACCAGTTCCCGTTCGAGTCTAGCTCAAAGCGGTGTTTTCGGGTTTTACACCTAGGATACATTTGTACCAGAGCCGCCTCTACCTGCTCATATCCAGACAGGGGTGTATTTGTTTGATAAACCACTTACTTAGTATTTACCAAAACTTAGGGATGTTTTTATTATACTTAGTCTTGTATCTAAGGATTTACTAGGGTTTCCTAATCCCAAAAATAACTAAACCTATCCTCTGATACCAACTATGACAACCCTGCTTTTTATTACAACTTAAACATGATTTATTACATAAAACTTCACTTGATACAACAAAGAAGATCGAGAGGTTTAGTGTCTTTGGGGCTTAGGATCATTACATAAAAACTTGAAACATGAAATACAACATCTTTATTGAAAACTTCCTTTACAAGACCACTACATTCCCTCGTACTTAGCATTGCATGGGATAACCTGAGGACATGCATAAGAAAAGGGTGAGCTATAAAGCCCAGTAAGGGAGTACACATGGAATAACATGAGGAGTACAATACATGTTAGACAATAGGCATATCAATAGAGCATAAAAGAAACATGAACATAAAGGCATGATAAAGCATGATAATCATAACATAGAAATGTGGCAACAACACTTAACATGGAATTAGCATGAGTCGAGGCTCATTGCACATAAAGCATGAGTAAACTCTCATTGCACATGAAGCACGAGTAAACTCTCATTGCACATGAAGCACGAGTAAACCCTCGTTGCACTTGAATTAGCATGAGTCAACACTCATTGCACATGACGTATCATGATACTATACTTTACCCAATGCATTGGAGCGCTATAAGGGTGCACCCTTCTTAAACATTTCATTTCATGCATAAGTGTGCCACATGGATCATAAAACATGGATTCATAAAACATAATCATTTATTCCATGATAAAGGAATTTGGAATTCATATATGAAACTTTACAATCAAGGTGAATACCCTCGATGGAGAAATGGGCATGGTATTCACTACACAATGACATTGGCTTAGAAAATCGGTGCGATTTCAGCAGCGTAACGGCGTGACATAAGAATTCATAAAAATGGTTGATGAGAGAGAAAGGGGTTCCTCATCATATTTACATGTAATGGAAAGTAAGGAGGTCATATAGATACATGTCCCAACAATTGTGATGGAATATAGATTCATGATACAAAATTATTACTTGAATGTAAAAGAAGAGAGAGAAGTTCCTTTCGGAATTTTGGCATAGTAACGGGTGTACATGGGAGGCATTTAATGAGAGAGAAAGTGGTCTCTCATCATTCAAACAATAAGAGGGCAGTATGGGGGAGGTGTGAAACCATACCCCAACATTCATAATTGATATTAAAAGGGCAATACAACTTAAAGAAAATTAACAAAAATGAGAAAGGAAGAAAAAACCCTTACTTGGAAGTGTGCTTCCAAAGGCTAGAGAGAGGCTTGTGAGAGGCTTCTTAGAAGCTTGGGGCATCTTGAGAGGATTCTAGAGAGAGTAGGGCAGAGGTTGGACGAACTCCAAGGGATTTTAGTGAGGAGGAAGTGGGAGCTTGGGTGGGTTTATATAGGAAAGGTGAGGGAATTCTTTATTATTTAGGTTTGGGTCCCCTTACATTAAATTAATCCAAACCACAAACCATCTCATGGTTTTTGCCAATGGTTTTTGGAAAAGGGAAAAGGAAAAAAATATTTTATAAGGCCCAAGTCCGAACTTCTTAAAATAATAAGGTTGCTTATGTGGAGATGAGTCACACTCCCATGGAAATTAATTTAAAAAGGCAAAGTGTTGAATATGTCTTGAGGGGTCCATTAATACTTTGAAAAGTAAGTCAAACAAACTCAAAATCACATTATTTTAATGACAAAACATATATTGGCCGAACATAAGGATTATGATATTTTATTACATCACCATTGGGTCATTATGATGTCATAAAACACATTATATATTTAAACGGTATTTAATTTTTACCCAAAAATTTGACTATCTCAGAAAATTATGAAAAATTCACCGTTGGATAATTTCGATGTCCTGATTCCAGAAATGACATTTATTTTATCTAAAAAAATTATAAATATGTTAATTTTCACTTTTAAAATAAAAACCAATATTTATCGAAAATTCACGGGTTTTGACAGAAATGGCTTTCAAACCTTAATATAAAATTTTAATCGCATTCATAAAATTATAAGATCATTTATATTTAATAAAAATTAATTTAATAATAATATTATTATTTTATTAAAATATTATTTAATTCAAAAATCCCTTAATTTAATAAAATAGATTTCTTAATTAAATAATAACTAAAAACACCATTTGTACTTTAAAAACTATTTACAATGTATCAAAAATGACTAGAAATTCTATTCATTATTATATATAAAAAATGTACATGAACATAGTACTACTTATTTGTTACATAACCCCTTAAAACAGCCGCATAAGACCTAAGGGTAAGGTGTGAGATGGTGACAGACTCTTGGGGTGGCTCGGATAACATCGCTCGAGTGGTAATCTGTATCAACTTCCACTTTTCCCGTAGACGGTCACGTTCGAGCTTGACATAATGAAGCTCAGCTTGCGCTTGGTCAAGGGCGAAGCCCAAGGATGCCACCTCTTTTCCGAACTCCGACAAATGGGCTTCGTATGGGGCAATTCTACTAGATGAGGTCATCGCTTCCTTTGTCTGAGTAAAATTGGGTTCGTTAAAGCCTTATATTTATACTAATCATGTGATCACTGTTCAACGGCTATAAAAGTAACGGTCACAACTCTTATCATAAAACCAAAGAAGTTGACATCTTATAAAAACATTTTTTATAAAGAGACATTTAACTGGATCAAGAGGGATTTTCCATTAATGAAACTTTGGGTCATTACAGAAAATCCCTTCAAACCATGTCCCGATGATGATCCGTCTGAGTAATAATATCCCGCCATCTCTTGGTGAAATCCTGAAGCATATACGTAGTGAGCTTCACTCTCCTCTCAGGAGGTGTCTCAAGATGCTCAAAAAACAACATGGCCTCGCCATGACTCTACAGCCTGTGGACCTTCATCCTCCGACAACGTAGGCGGATGCTGCAGCTGAAACTCACGCGTCAACTCTTCCATAGTCGGAGCAGGTCGCGGGTGTAAAGTCCCATATTTTTAAACTGGGTTAAAATACGAAAGTTTTTGAACTTTTTCATTTGTGGGATGGGTCAATCTTAAAACCAAACTTTGGGTTAATGTTTCGTGAGTTGGGATCGTTTAAATGTGTTTATATCGGGCTTGGGTAAAGGCTCGAGGAGTTTTCTGGATGGCTGATTGGAAATCAGGAGCATCGGACCAGGAAAAGTCAAGTTTTTAAGGAACTACAAAGAGCACACGGTTGGTGCACGACCTGTTAAACCATGCAGCCTGCTACAGGAAACCGTGCAACTTAATTCTGGGAGACAGAGGCGATCGCATGGTCTGCGCGCGGTTAGGCAAGCCGTACAGGACAAATCGTGCGAGGTGAGTGTCTTAAACAGAGACGCTCGCACGGTATGCGCACAGTCTGCACACAGTTAGGCAAACCGTGCGGGACAGATCGAGCGAAGTGGGTTCCTTAGACATAAGGTTTCGTACTGTTGGCGAACGGTTTGTCAGACCGTACGAGACAAACCGTGCGGCTTACCCAATTTTGGGTTTCGGGTTAATTTATTTAATTAAATTCCCGACTAAAAGGGATTTAATTAAATGTCGTGATATGGGGGGGTTATTTAATTAAATTCTGAGTTAAGAGGAATTTAATTATTTGATGTGAAACGGGGTTTCATTTAATTAAATTAATGTTGAGAGAATTTAATTAAATGATAATGAGTTGGAGTTTTATTTAATTAAACCCAAGTGAGTAGAATTTAATTAAATGATGAATAAATGTGAAGTTGGGGTTTTATCTAATTAAATTCAAGATTAGGATAAATTTAATTATTTGATGAAAATTGAGGATTTTATTTAATTAAATTGTGTTGAGAGAATTTAATTAAATAATGATGAGTTAGAGAATTTATTTAATTAAATTTGTTGAAGGAAAATTTAATTAAATGATGTGTAATGGGGGAGTTATGGGGTTTATCAAAGAAGGGTTTAATTTAAATGATAATAATAATAATATGGTTGTTATTATTATTATTATTATATTAATTCTTATAAATCTAATTGGGGTTATTTGAGGGAGAAAATAAGAGGGAGGCGCACCCCATCTCCTCCTCCTACGTAAAGCGCAACCCCCCTCAACCTGTTGGATTGGTGTAGCCCGATCCAGTTGGGCCGAATGCTTGTGGCCCGCAACTGTAGCAGAGCTGACCGACCGACACCGACAAGCACTGTAGCGGTGCGAACTTCGGAGTCAACTTCACTGTAGTGCTTTTGACTTCCAGTCGGCAGTCACTATAGCACTTTTGACAAAGTTGGTCGTCGATCACCGTAGCAACGCGGACTTACTATTCGGAATAGTGGACCGTCTTCTTCATATGTAGCTCATTTCCGAGCTAGGGTTTACTACTGAAAAATCCTCTGTAATTTTGTGCTCCCGATATAGTGAATTCTGCATCTCCCGTGGATGTAGGGATTTTTCCCGAACCACGTAAATCGTTGTGTCCTTATTTGCTTTCTTTCTTTTGTTTTCTCGTTTCTGTCATTGTGTCTCCTGACGATTCCGCAACCACTGGTATCATAGGGTGAGTTCAGGATTCTCCAATGATGGCTCTGGATGAAGGCAAAGTGAAGATCGATTGCTTCGATGGAACTGATTTCAGTTTCTAGAGGATGCAGATCGAGGATTGTCTTTATCAGAAAAAGATGCACTTTCCACTTCTAGGTGTGAAGCCAGCGGACATGGAGAAGTCAGAGTGGGAGCTACTAGATCGATAGGTTCTGGGTGTTGTGCGCATGACGTTGGCCAAAAACGCGGCGTTCAATAGCAGAGAGGAGAAGACGACGGTGGACCTGATGAAAGCCCTCACAAATATGTATGAGAAGCCTTCTGCGGAAAACAAGGTGCATTTGATACGACGATTGTTCAACCTGAAAACGGTTGAAGGGAGACTTGTTGCAGATCATATCAACGAATTCAATACCATCATAAGTCAGTTGTCATCGGTGGACATTGATCTTGGTGATGAGGTATGTGCTCTGGTTTTACTATCTTCGTTACCAGAGAGTTGGGAAGCAACTGTAACAGCTGTGAGCATCACTTCGGGGAATACGAAGATGACTCTGAAAGATATACGGGACCTAATCCTTAGTGAGGATGTTCAAAGAAGAGAATCAAACAGATTCTCTGGTTCTACTTTGAACGTTGAAGGAAGAGGAAGGTACCCACAGCGGAACAATCGCAAAGGATGATCGAAGTCAAGAGGAAAGAGCAGAAACAAGGCAAAGGGGTCTGGTCCTACCTGCTGGACATGCGGGAAGAAAGGACATGTCAAGAAGGAGTGCAGAGATAACTAGAAGGGACCTAAAACTAGTGGAGCAAACACTACAGCTGAAGGAACTGATGACGTGTTGCTGCTGAGCGTGGACAGCCCGATGGATTCTTGGATTTTAGACTCTGGGGCGTCTTTCCATTCTACATCGGAGAAGGGTTTCCTGAACAATTTTGTTTCTGGAAATTTTGGCAAGGTGCATCTTGCTGATGACGAGCCCTTACAGATTGTGGGTAAAGGAGATGCACGGATCAAGACCAACAGTGGGAGTTTGCTGGTTTTGGAAAACGTGAGGTATATCCCTGGCTTGAGAAGAAACCTTATTTTTGTTGGACAACTTGATGATGCAGGGTTGAGTACCACATTCACTGGTGGTGTATGGAAGATCACCCGAAGAGCTATGGTCATAGCTTGGGGAGCAAAGAATGGAACCCTGTACAACATGACAGAAACTTGCATGGATATGGCTGCATCACTGGAAGTTGTCGGAGGTTCTCAACTGTGGCACTACAGACTCGGCCACATGAGTGAAAAGGGGATGAAGGTGCTAGAAACAAAAGGGTTGCTACCAGAGCTGAAGTCGGTGGAAGTAGGCTTATATGAAGATTGCATCTTTGGAAAGCAGAGGAAGGTGTCCTTTGCAAAAGGAGGTAGAACACCGAAGGCTGGAAAGCTGGACCTGGTGCATACAGATGTTTGGGGGCCTGCACCAGTACCATCCCTCGGAGGGTCACTATATTATGTGGCATTCATCGATGACTCAACAAGGAAGGTATGGGTTTACTTTCTGAAGAATAAATCTGATGTGTTTAAGATATTTCAGAAGTGGAAAGTCATGGTGGAGAACGAGTCAGGAGCAAAGCTAAAATGTTTGAGGTCTGACAACGGTGGAGAGTATGGCAGTCAGGAGTTCAGAGAATTTTGTTCTGAAAATGGAATTCGGTGGGAGAAGACAATCCCAAGAACACCACAACAGAATGGTGTAGCATAGAGGATGAATAGGACACTAAATGAACGTGTCAGGAGCATGAGGCTGCACTCAGGGTTGCCCAAAACCTTCTGGGCTGATGCAGTGAACATGGCAGTGTATCTGATCAATAGGAGTCCATCTGTTCCAATGGGAGAACGCCTACCCGAGGAGCTCTGGTCTAGTAAGGAGGCAAAACTCTCACATTTAAGAGTCTTTGACAGTTTAGCATATGTACACATTGATGCTAACTCAAGGGACAAGCTTGATACTAAGTCCAAGCCATGTTTCTTTATTGCCTATGGTGCTGATGAGTTTGGTTACCAGTTTCGGGATGATCACAAGAAGATGGTTATCAGGAGCCAGAACGTGGTATTCAATGAAGGTGTCATGTACAAAGGTCATCACGAAGCTGAAGATGAAAATGGGAACATTGAATCAGAGTGCAAAGAGCAAGTGGAGTTTGAAGGTGTGTCTGAGCTTGATAGATCTGAACCGGTGGAACCTACTACTTCAGTGGAGTTGAGGAGATCATCAAGGGTGAGAAGGCATGTGCAGAGGTATTCACCATCATTGCATTATCTATTATTGACTGAAGTTGGAGAATCAGAATACTTTGAAGAGGCAATGCAGCTGAAAGATTCAGGCAAGTGGGAGCTGGAAATGAAGGAGGAGATTTCCTCATTGCATGACAACAACACTTGGGAGTTGACATCTCTGCCAGCGGGAAAGAAAGCATTGCAGAACAAGTGGGTCTACCGGGTGAAGGAAGAGCATGATGGCAAGAGGAGGTTCAAGGCAAGGCTGGTGGTGAAATGCTTCCAACAGAAGGAGGGAGTGGATTTCACGGAAATATTCTCACCGGTAGTTAAGCTTACCACCATCCGGGTAGTTCTCAGCATTGTGGCGTCAGAGCACTTGCACCTTGAGCAGCTTGATGTCAAGACTACATTCCTTCATGGAGATTTGGAAGAAGATATCTACTTGCAGCAGCCAGAGGGATATGTAGAGTCTGGAAAGGAAGACCTGGTGTGCAAACTCCAGAAGAGCCTATATGGACTAAAGCAGACACCGAGGCAGTGGAACAAGAAGTTTGATTCATTTATGTCTAAAAATGAATATAAACGATGTGGCATGGATCAGTGTTGCTACATCAAGTCCTTTAGTGATGAATACATTATATTGCTTTTGTATGTGGATGACATGCTTATTGCAGGATCATGTATGCAGAGGATGAATGAGTTGAAAGGACAGTTGGTTGAGGAGTTTGAAATGAAAGATCTTGGAGAAGCTGGCAAGATTCTGGGGATGAAGATCAAGAGAGACCGCACAGCTGGAACATTGATGTTGTCACAGGCTGATTACATTGGGAAGGTCCTGAGAAGATTCAGTGTGATGGAAGCAAAGGCAGTCTCTATTCCCCTGGCGAGCCATTTAAAACTATCAAAGGAGCAATCACCGAAGACAGTAGAATAGGTGGAGTACATGGAAAAAGTTCCATACGCATCAGCTGTTGGAAGCCTGATGTATGTCATGGTATGTACTCGACCTGACATTGCTCATGCAGTGGGAGTTGCCAGCAGGTATATGGCTAACCCTGGAAAGCAACATTGGGAAGCTGTAAAGTGGATACTGACCACTGCAGCAGAGCTGACCGACCGACACCGACAGGCACTGTAGCGGTGCAGACTTCGAAGTCAACTTCACTGTAGCGCTTTTGACTCCCAGTCGGCAGTCACTATATCACTTTTGACAAAGTTGGTCGTCGATCACTGTAGCAATGCGGACTTACTATTCAGAACAGTGGACCGTCTTCTTCATATGTAGCCCATTTTGGGCTAGGGTTTACTACTGAAAAATCCTCTGTAATTTTGTGCTCCCGATATAGTGAATTCTGTCTCTCCCGTGGACGTAGGGATTTTTTCCGAACCACGTAAATTGTTGTGTCCTTATTTGCTTTCTTTCTTTCGTTTTCTCGTTTCTGTCGTTGTGTCTCCCGACGATTTCGCAACACAACCCCCCTCCTCTCACATGGTGGAGGCGCACCACCCCCTCTTCCCGGCTCCTCTCCACGTGCCAGATCACAGTGGTTCCTTCACAGAAGTTATTTGTCTCGTCGAGGTGGTTCCTTCACAAACGTTGTCTCGGGACCCGTTGGTCCGTATTTCAACAACCGTCGTCGAAGGCGTGGCGATTTGGCTTGATTTGGTTCACTGTCATCATATTCGGGGTGATGCGACCAATTCTGAGTACGCGCATGCAATATTGTGGAAGTGCGTGTGCGCGAGCGCATTGCAATTTGAGTTAGAAAGTATTGGCCCGGACAATTCCTTGAGGTAGGGTCCTCAACTTTGATTTTATTTGGAAAAATGCAGTTTTTGTTGATCTACTACTTTTGATAAAGTTGACTGCAGTATTGGACCAAATTGCTTATTGGTATAAAATGATTTATTAGATTACAAAATCACGTTTTTGAAATAAAACTTCTCCAATGGAGGTGTGTTATGCCTTCAAGCTAAAAACATAATATTTAGATTGATATGTTCGTTTAGCTTGCTAATGTGTGTTTTGCTATTTCCACCCTTACATGTTGACGCACTTGGGTTAAGTTGTAATTATGAGTATTAGGTGGGATAAGTTGTGATAATTAATTGTGAATTAATTATGTGCTTTGAAATTATAATTAAGATAATTAATTAGGGGAATTAATTATGAATTAATGAGTGGGACATATTGAGATAATTAATTGTGAATTAATTGTGTGCTTGGAGATTGTAATTTAGATAATTAATTGGGGGATTAATTATGAGATATTGAATTGGCTAATTGAGATGATTAATTGAGGAATTAATTATGATACGTTGTTTTGGCTAAATTAAGATAATTAACGGTGGACTAATTATGTGCTTTTGTAGTAATGATTTGGATAATAAATTATGGAAATTAATTATGAAAAAATGAGATTTAGAATGGGATAATTAATTGTGAATTAATTATGCGCTTCAGTTTGTAATATAGATAATTAATCGGAGGATTAATTATGAGATGTGGAATTGGCTATGTTGAGATAATTAATAGTGGATTAATTATGTTCCTTGATGTTTGATTAAGATAATTAATTGTGAGATTAATTATGGCGAGTTGTGATTTGGTTTGGATAATTAATTGTGGATAATTAATTATGGAATGAGATTCGTGTGGATTGATTAATTAATTGATAAATTAATTAATGGGTATGTGCACTTAGTTAATTGTGGGCTAAATAAATGATTTGATGTGTTTCATTAATCTTTGGATTAGTAAGGGAATGAATCTGGATAACTCTTCAGGAATTAATTGTTGGGCTTGGATTAATTAATTTATGAATTAATTAATGAATGAGAACTGGGTGTTAGACATGGCGTTCTAGACCAATGGAGAAGTTGAGACTTGGACATGACGTTCCTCCCCAATAGTTATCAAATTATGTAAATGATTGAGAATGTGGGTGCTAGACATGACGTTCTAGACCATTGGAGAAGTTGGGACTTAGACATAGCATTTCTCCCCTGTAGTTATCTAAGCGCTTAGATGTGAGGTGTTAGACATGACGATCTACACCGATTGAGATTGGGGGTGTTTGACATGGCGTTCTTCGCCAATGAGATTAGGTGTTAAACATGGTGTTCTACACCAATAATATAAATGTATGAACGGGGTTTTTAGGTGCTAGACATGGCGTTCTACACCAATAGTATATTATGTGAATGAATTATGAAATGAATGAGATATATGAATCAAGCCCGAGTTGAATGTGGGTAAATAAAGAAAGGCTGAGAATGATAAGAATTTCGACATGAGCTGAAGTTAGTATTAAGGTACAGGCAACCATGGGAACCTTGGAGATAATAAATGATTAAATAGAGAGTAATTGGTAAAGTGTGGAAAGGTATTTATGCTTGATAAATATACTTATATGGTTCTTGTGCAGGTTCTTATTCCGGCTACGGGCCGAAGCAGGTATCACCGTCAGGAGTCCCTTTGGAACCTGGATGGGTTGTTGGTTGTTTATTCTGTTCTATTATCGCTTTGATATATATGCACCTTGTTTAAAGAAAAATCGCATTGTCTAGATTGAGCTAGAAAACCGATGGTCCCGACCTACTGAGATGTATATCTCACACCCTATTTGGGTCATCATTACACTGGGGTACCCAAGTAGACTTTCTTGTTTGCAGGATTGTGGACTCTTATTTGTGGTTGTTTACTTGTATTGGGAGTTATGAGAAAAAGACTGAACAGGAGATCGGGATGCTCGTGGAGATCACCCTTGCGGTTTTGAGTCTTTTCTTTATTTATTAATTGAAATAAAGCATACTATTTTCTTTACCACTTTCAAATATATATCACCATGACATGCATACATTGTATAAACTGGCATTGGCCACTTTCTTTATTCAGTTGACTATTGCTTTATATCTGCTTCTGATATTGTCTGAGTTTATTATCTATTTTTGTTGTGCACTCTGAATATTAAGGTATAGTCTCCCCACTGATTATCCATAGACTCTCGCTGCTAGTCGGCAGCCTCTGGCGTACGGAGAGACGCGCTTAAGGTCATGTGGCGACCAATCCGGCAGCCAGTTCGAGGGTAAGCTAGGTCGGGACGTTACAGTGGGGCTCCCTGAATAGTCTGTATAAAGCATAGGAAACCCTCTCGAAACTAGGCATCAATGCCCATGTCGAGTATAACTAGAGGTTCAACATGATGCACTACTTGAGGTAACACTGGTGGCTTGGGGCCCACCACCTCTGAAGCATGGTCGTCGTCGCCTTCCTAACGCACGAATCGAGGACATCGTGATGGCATAGCTCTGCAAATGTCAAGCACACGCCTATGATAGGATTTGATAACGACTAAGATCACGTATACAAGAATAGAATAGGTACAAGCCTTCCTATATAAGAGTCACACCCCTCTATCTACTCATAAATCCATGTCTAGGCATCGTATAAAACTGAAATGAATCACTAGAGATACTGCCTACTGCCCACTATTAAGGTCGGGTCTGGGTCAAGTTCTTTGTTTTATATCAGGGTTCTTAATGTTTATCCAGTTCGCCTAATGGCAAGAGTACTGTCTAGCAATGGGTCAAGACAGCCAAGAGAAAAAACTTAAAGTCACAACGACGACATCCAAATATGAACGCTCACTGTGTAATATAATCCATTTATCTCAATATATCATCAAGCAGGTTTCAGGATAGTGTCATCAACCTGTTTGCTTTATGCTTCTTTCTTTGACTTCCTGAAATAAACTCATCGATACACCATGGTCATGGAATTTAGGGCGACGGTTCTATTTTAATCAAAGGGCTGATATATCAACTTCCTAAATGGAAGGAACAAATCCTTCCTCGCCTTATCCATTAATAACATGTCATTCGTGACGCACCCAACGTACCATACTTCCCGCCAACATATGGCGCGACGGTTTTCATCAGTAAATCAAAATGCGTGAGTCATGACATGTATTAATGATAATCTTAAAGTCTAAGGACCATTACACACGATCGCATATTGGAATGTCTGATGACACCAAAACATGCGGAATTTCTACTGGAAGGTATGTTCTCATAAACTTCGGTCATAGAGATTTTCAAGTGCAAACTTCATGAGAAGAAGTATGATATGCTTACGAGTACTCACACCTGACGGTCTGTATACTATGTGTCTCATCATAGTATGTCATCCAACCGCAGAACTATATCTAAGAATATTGTCATAGCACTTCAAGGTTCTCATCATAGTGGGAAACTGATATGACCTTATTAATGTGACAAATACTCTAGAACATTATTACATTATAGTCATGCAGAATAACGAACAATATGTAATAAGATGTTTAATATTTAAATATATTAAATATTCATGTAATCAAAGTGCAAACAGTTGGTTCTAGGACACCAACTCCAACAGTTCTGGTATACAGTGTGTCAATTGCAAGTTATAGAGGAAAACGCCCTTTAAATTGCAATTGGCGTCACTATTTAATGGTAACCATTTTCATTTAAACTTAGAACTCAACAGTTCTCAAGTATGTCATTATGTATATCTTTATATATATAGCAAGGTCCAGTTAAATGCGTTTATCGTTTCCAAATTATAAAGTACTACACTTTATAAATTGCAAATGGTACTATATGTTATTGTAACCAGGCTTTATGAATGGTTCAATTAGATGAGTCGTCATTCCCAATTTATAGAGGCACGCACACTCTTTAAATTGCAATTGGCATACATATAATTGCAACCAACAAACGTTTCAGCTCATGTAACTAATGGTTCACGACTCAAACTCAATATAATTGGCTAATCAAGGTGTCTTCATCACACTACGGGAAAACACTATTTCGGTTGATGCATACGCTTTAATTATTCCAATTATTTTTCCCTGCAAGAAATGTTGGCACAATTTCAAATATAATTATCAAGGCATAAGGAATATGCATGAACAGTGCACACAGTAAGTAAACGTTGTATGGCATAATGTATGGCACAATGCATGGCATGTGAATCTCTATGGTGCCTAGAATTATGTATGAGACAATATCTCCTTACCGTACCAAGCCAAGGGTAAAAACAGATTTCACAATAATAAAGAAAATCACAATTCATGTGTGTCATCCAACAATAAAATCAATACAATCGTAATGAGCATAATCCAGAACATCATATCTGTAGGTTTTGGACGCAATGGAAGCATGGGAGGGACAGTGCCCAACTTTTGATTAATGTCATATTCAATGAACAATCTGGGATCTATGTGACGATGAACGTCGCGATCCCCAGAACTGAATCAAAGAAATAAGACAAAGGAATAGAAACTCAGAACCAAGAGAGAGAATCAACATATATTGTTTATAATTAATTTAATTAAATAAGAATTACTACCAAAGTTTATTCTTTCTTCGTTGATGTGTTCGACCACAGATCTGCAGTGCACCGTCGTTGCGTTGTAGAGATCAAGGGTATATCTCCTCTAGTGGTGATCCACACGTGTTCCACAAATCTCTGGACGTCGTCAAAGGAGTCACTAGGTGCTAGCACGGAAGATCCTTGCGCTTGCGCCATCCGCATTCGATCACCTTGAAAACCGCTTCTAAAGCGTTCTCCTTGATCTGATGGAGGAGGATCGCTCTCGTTCTTGAGAGCGTTCTTGAAGAGGAAATAACTCTCTATGCTTGAGAGGTTTTCTCCAAAATGTTGTGCACACAACTGAATTGGTGTCGCCTAAGGTTACCTCTTGGCTAATGAGAGAATAATATAACCAAGCATTCATTTCACTAAGGTAATCATAAAATAATTTGCACAAGTGCCGTTAATTATTTTATTAATCCTAGCGAAACCCTCATGTCAAAAAATAACAGTAATATTATTATTTCCTAACATGCGCTTAAATTGCGAGTTATAATTAAATATTATTTAATCAAATAATATTCAATATTATTATTTCTCACTGGACCATCACACTTGGTCTGTCAATCCTCAATATTTATTAATTATTTCACCCACAATATATTCTCTCGAATAACTAATAACGAAATAAATGCGATCAGGTATACATGAATAATTATTAAACCACGATTGGGAATAATATTTATTCAACTTGTTAAATAATAAATTATTTAACTGAGATTCTGGATACACTTAGTGTATGACCATCTAGGTCTCTTTCCCAGTGGCATTAGGCAGTGCAGCCTAAAATTCAAGATTAGCACCTAGCAACACATCAAGGCACTCATAGAGAAAGAATTTAATGTTGCAACGACATGTTACCTCATACAAAAGTTTACCATGTAATATAATCTTTTTTATCACAATATCTCTAATCGAGCAGGTTGCATGTGAGTGACATCAACCTATATGTTCGATATCTCTCTTTGACTTTCTGAAAATAGAATTTTTCCTATAGAACATCATGGCAATAGATTTATTTAGGCTATATCATTTACATAAAATGACCTAAGATATTAACTTCTGTTAGTGAACAGAAGAGATAAAACGTTTCTCGCATTATTCATTAATGCAATATTATTTGTGACGCACCCAACGTATCCCCCCTCACTGCGAACATCTTTCGTCACGGTTTTTGTCAATACATCAAAGTATGTGACTCATAATATCCATTAATAATAATCTTAAATTCTAAGAACCAATACACATGTCCGCAGATAGGAACATCCAATGACATTTATAAATATGGATTTCCTACTGTCGGGTCTCGTTCTCATAATATCCTACTGGATATCACCAAGGGCGTACACCATGAGAAGGTGCCTCAAAATTCTATGAGTCTCCACCCTTCATAGCATGTATCATTTGTGTCCCTCAAATGATATCATCCGACCATAGAACATATATCTAAGAATAGTGTCATAGCACTTCCGGGTTCTCATCATAGTGGGGAATTGTTATGACCTTTTAGTGCGACAGCTACTCTTGGAACATTATCACATACAATGTTACGCAAAAGAGCAATCATGATGTGATAAGGAGTTTATTGATATCCAAAAATAATGAATATAAGTTATTATAAAGTACATAGAAGTTGGTTCTATGGCACTAACTCCAACAGACTCTCACTTGCACTAGAGTCAACTGCTAATAACTTTCAGTCTGGTAGATCTCACATGATACTCATGTTTCTGCTGAGATAGACCTTTAGTCAAGGGATCTGCCACGTTCTCTTCTGCGGATACTCTGCTCACTACAACTTCACCCCTCTGATAAAAATTCCTTAAGATGTGATACTTCCAGAGTACGTGCTTTGTCCGTTGATGTGACATTGGCTCTTTTGCAAGAGTCACTGTTGCAGTATTATCACAATACAATGTGATAGGGTCTTTACTGTTAGGTACCACATCAAGCTTTTGGACAAAATTCTAAATTCAAACAGCTTCCTTGACTGCATCAGAAGCCGCTATATACTTGGACTACGCTGTAGAATCAGCAACAACTGACTGCTTTGAAATCTTCCAGCTCACAACTCCTCCGTTGAGACAGAAAACATATCATGATTGCAACTTCAGATCATTTTGATCTGTCTGAAAACCAACATCAGCATTCCCTTTGATGACAAGCTTCTCGTCTCCTCCATACATCAGGAACATATCCTTAATTCTTTTCAGATACTTAAGGATAGTCTTAACAGCAGCCCAATGTTGTTCTCCTGGATCTGCTTGATATCTTCCCACCATATTCAATGCATAGGCAATATCAAGTCTAGTACATAACATGGCATACATGATTGATCTCATCGCTGAAACGTATGGGATCTTACTCATTCTGTCTTTCTCCTGTTATGTATGGGGGCACATTTTCTTATAAAGATGTAAACCATGTGACACTGGAACCAATCCCTCTTAGATTGTTCCATACTAAATCTATTTAGTATCTGATCAATATATATACATTGACATAGTCCAAGCAGCCTCTTGAATCTATCACAAATGATCTTGATCCCTAGAATGTAGGTTGTTTCGTCTAAGTCTTTCATGGAGAAGCACTTGTTCAACCAGTCCTTGACTAACTGTAAGACTGGTATGTCGTTTCCAATAACTAATATGTTATCAACATACACTATTAGGATAATGACTGCATTCTCATTAAACCTTTTGTAAACACATGGCTCACATTCGTTCTTAATGAAACAAAATTCTCTTATGGCTTCATCAAATCGAATATTCCATGGTCTGGATGCTTGCTTCAATCCATAAATGGATCTCTGTAACTTGAAAACCTTTTTGGCATCACCAGGTGTCACAAACCCTTTTGGTTATGTCATATAGACATCTTCCTGAAGGTTGCTGTTAAGGAATGCAGTTTTGATATCCAACTGCCAAATCTCATAGTCATGGTAAGCTGCTATGGAAAGTATGATTCTTATATATTTAAACATGGAAATTGGCGAAAAAGTTTCATCGTAGTCAATACCTTGACGCTATTTAAAACCTTTAGTCACTAACCTTGCTTTATAGGTACTTACTTTACCTTCTATATCCAGTTTTCTCTTGAATACTCATTTGCATCCAACAGGCTTTACATCAACAACTAGCGCATTGACCAGAACCCAGATTTTGTTTTGATACATGGAATTCGTCTTAGAATTCATAGTTTCTAGCCATCTTGCAGCTTATGAGCTCTCTACTGCCTCTTTGTAGGAGATAGGTTCATCATTGTCCAACAATAATGAGTCACCATCCTCGATGACTAGAAAAATGTATCTCTCTAATTCACTTACATCTCTTACACTCCTACACAATACTTGTGTTTCAGAAACTACTTCTTCCACAGGAATCTGTGGAACTTGTTCTTGTACCAACTATTGTGTATCTTGAGCATCAATTTCATCGAAGTCGGTCTTGCTCCCACTATCCTTTTTGAGGATGTGCTCCCTCTCAAGAAAGACGGCTTGTCTGACGATAGTCACTTTCTTGTCTGAGGGATTGTATAGGTAGTATCCCTTTGTTTCCTTGGGATACCCTATAAAGATACACTTCGTGCCCCGGGGTGCTAGTTTGTTGCCTGGGAAATCCTTAACAAACGTCTCGCATCCCTATACACGTGTGTGCAATAAAACGAATTTCTTTCCACTCCATATAGCTCGAAAGGAATTCTGGTTACCGCTTTAGTTGATACTCGGTTTAATGTGTATGTTGCAGTTTGTAATGCATGTCCCCAAAAGGATAATAAAAGATATGCATGACTCATCATCAATCTTACCATGTCCAACAAGGTACGGTTCCTGCTTTCACTAACACCATTCCACTGTGGTGTATAAGGTGGAGTAAGTTGAGATATAATCTCAAACTTCCGTAGCCCTTTTACTCTATCCACCAAATGGCGGTTTAGTCATTTTTCCTTGTAAATAAGCATGACATCTATTAAGTGGTTTTAGCTCGGAAGAGTCTAAGTAACCATCTTGACAGAGCTTTGTCAAATGCTTCTCGTTTACATGACCAAGACGGTGATGTCAAAGTTGAGTGTTAAACGAGTCATGTGAACTTGATTCATTATCAATTGTCAACACTTGGTTTTCATAATTTAACACATACACACCGTTATTTAAATGTATCATACCATAACATATGTTGTCCTTATAAAGGAAACAACTTTTATTTCCAAACTTAAAAATAAACTCATCTGTATCTAAACTTGATACAGAAATTATGTTTTTTGTAACAGTATGTACATAATAACAATCATGCAAAACCAAAATCATTCTCGTCGACAGCGAAAGGTGGTAGTCACCAATGGTAAGAGCAGCCAGCCTCACACCATTGGCAGCTCACAGATCCACCTCTCCTCTGGCAATTTTCCAAAATCTACTTGGTTCTTATATTTGAATATAGATGTAAGCGCCACAAGTTGTATCTAATACCCAATGTATAGAAATGGAAAGATTGAATGAATGCACATTTAGCTTCCCCTTGCCTCTGGGTGCAGTTCCTCTTCCAGTGGCCTGACTTGCCACATGCAAAACATACTGCCTCCTTTTCCTTGTCATGCCTTTAGATCTTCTTCTTCTTGGTCGGACAGTACTCGGGGGCTTTAGATTGTTTATAAATCTTAGACCTCTTTGTCTTGTCCTTCCTCTTCCTATTCACCATAAGGACTGCAGGTTTGTCACACCTCATGTCTTTATCCACTTGGTGAATCAAGGTCAGAAGTTTCGATAGACTCTTCCACTACTAGAAAAACAGGTATTTGCGACGGGTCATTTGCGACGGGATCCCGTCGCAAATGGCTTTTTGCGACGGGGTCCCGTCGCAAATGACCCGTTGCTGAAAACGGTGTCGCAATAACATTTTTTTGCGACGGGCCCGTCGCTAAAGCCCTTTTCCGCGACGGGGAGAATCCCCGTCGCAACTAGTACTCCGTATATTTGTAAAAAACTAGTTGCGACGGGGCCCGTCGCAAAAACTATTTTTAAAAAAATAAAAAAATAATAATACTATTTGCAACGGGAATAGTATCCCGTCGCAAATACTATAAAAAAAATAAAAAAAAATTGTTAATAAATTATTTTCATTAATATAATAATAATCCAATTATAATTCAAAAATAAAAAATAATAAAATATTAATAAATGATTTTAATTAATATAATAATAGAATTATAATTCACAAATAAAAATAATAAATTATTTTAATTAATATAATAATAATAGAATTATAATTCAAAAATAAAAAATAATAGAATATTAATAAATATTTTATAATGAGACAGAAACTACGAATAGAAAAAAAATCATATTTTGATTTCACAAATTTTATAATATAAATACAAACTCTAATCTGAAGGAGGGGGGGAGGGGGGGATCTGCAGATGGTGGTGGAGGAAACTTCATCCCTAACGCATGAGTGAGTCGGCGCATGTACTCCATCTGCTCCTGATGCTGCTGCTGCCACCGACTCGTCTGCTCCTCGTACAGTTGCTGTCGGCGTCGACGCTCCTCCTCATGCTGCTGACGCATCTGCTCCTGCTCCTGTCGGAGACTCTCTATCAGTACAGTCTGAGATCGCAACTGATCCTCATACTGTGTAGCAGAAGAAGATGCACGAGCTCCTCTCGAGCTGGACGCCGATATCGCAGCACTGCCATAATAATCTCCGGGAGTCAGTCGAGAGCTGATACCAACTACCCGGCCCTTCTCGAAGGCATACTGGGTGGCCTGCATCCATGCCGCCTCATCAAACTAACGGCCAGTGGTCTGATCTGATGACTCGGCCTGACTCTCAGGCCGGGCCTGTGACGCTGCGGCCTCATACGACTCATGTAGTTGCAATTTAAAATTAAAATTGTGAATATATTATATACAGTTAATTTTTAAACTTGAAAACAAATAATACTAACCACGATGTGATGCTGACGATCACCTCTGAGCTCCCCAGTAGCAGGATCACTATACATCCTCCGATATATGTCGTACTCCGTAATATCGGAGTGCTCGACAGCCTATAAGAATAAAAAATAAACTGTTAATATTTATAGTTATATAAAATATTTATAAATAATGTACGTACCAGATGCTGTCTATGAGTACTGAAAGAACGACTCCCAGCTCGATGAGTCACCTCCTGTCTCCCCCGATTCTGCCTCCCCACCGATGATCTCCTCTGAAAGGCACCACTCAACCAGTGCGCACATAATTCATCTCATACATGGGATGAAATGTACTCTGGTCGGTGTGCTCTACATGACTCGTCAAAATCTGACACTTCTGCTTTCTTCATCGCAGCTTTTCTTAAATTGTGCAAAAACTGACGAAGGCGATCACGCATGACCACCTCCCATGCCTCGTGGATGGCGTCACGCATGGTATCCTCGATCGGATATCATAAACCGTACAAATAAATCAAAATATCAAGTTAGAAATGAAATAATTTTCAAAATAAAAATTATTTATTTACGTACGTACCAACCAATGGCCGAACATGGCCTGCTGCACATCAATGGGAATCTGCTCCCATGTGATCCACGACTGAGAGAAATAGTTGCGCAAAATAGCGCTGCCCTGTCCGACTGCTATATGCGAAAAACTGTAAAAATAATAAACATTTATTATGTGAATAGATTAATGAAATCTTAGTCAAATCAACAGGTTATCACACCTCCGTGTGCGTGGATCAAACCCAAGACGTGGACGTCGCTCGGGGACGGGGTCAGGAATCATCAATCGTGCAAGACCGCGCCCCCTCCGCGTACTCTCTGGAGCGCCTGCAGGCTGAGGGTCATCTGGCAGCAACTCATCCGCATCGAAAGTCAGGTCAGCATCCGCCAACTCACGAAATGTGGCGTCGTCCATCTGAAACAGAAAATGTTAATGTTGTTAGCAAATAATTCATAATTACTATTATATATACATATATACATATTATGATTGTATATAAATACCATGGAATTCTATCAGTGTTCATCTTCATCATCATCTTCATATATGTCAATATCATCTTCATATTCCTCCTCAACATCATCGATATCCATTCGAGTTACAGTTGTTTCATCTCTTACCATTTCAAATTCATATGTGACATCATTAACATCATCGTCATCACCGACTCTTAAATGTGGGGTGTCGTCATCGATACTCATGTCTCTTTGCAAAAAAGATTGATTTTGAGTACTCTCTTGAAAAACTTCAATTCTTTGCACATCAGTGAAAGCACATTCACTTTGACTAAACTGATTGTCTCGAATTTTGATTTTTATTACACTCCACCAATCAGTCAAGTCTCTTGATGTAGCACAGTACTTTGCGTAATAAACTTGATGTGCCTGTTGAGCCAATAAGAATGGTTCATTTACTGCAAGAACACTTTTACATTTAATATCGATGATTCCATGAGTCGAATGAACACGCACGCCTCTCTCTGTATCCAACCACCGACATTTGAACATGGTTATGTAATGTTGTCCAAGATAACAGAGTTCAATGATTTCATCAAGTATGCCATAAAAGTCAACTTCATTTTCTCGATGATGAGATCCTCTCAAGCTAACTCCACTGTTCATTGTTTTTTTCGATTCCCCATATGTATGTGTGTGGAATCGAAATCCATTCACCACATATGCATTATAAGTTTTAACAAGTTTGGAAGGTGGGTTACTCAATACACACAGCCGTTTGTCAATTTTATCAGCATGTCGAGACACCTGAAAATTTGTGAAATAATTATCAATATAGTAAACTACACATTGAATGAGTTGCTAAAAGATAAAGAATTTATGTTACCAGTTTTTTAAACCACTGAGAGAAATTTTTCAGTCGACGTTCTTCGAGAGCAGCTGCTGTAATTTGTGGAATTTGTTTCTTGATATGATTATCATACAACCTATAAAAACCAAAGTTATTTACTGTAACATAAATGATAGAATAAGTGATATAAACACTTACAGTACAATTGATGTCATCTCTTCACAGTTGAGCAGAACATACGTATGAGCTCTATGATGTTCATCATCTGAAAGTCAGCGTTCATAAACTCCACCAAAACCAAGCTCTGACTGGTTGAAAACAGATAATTGATTGTCGATTTCATCAATATTCCTCTCGTTCCGTCCCATTCGGTTGTGTTTTGAAGGATACTCAGATTCAAAATAATGGGAGCAGAAAAAGGATATTTCCTCTTGCAAATAAGCTTCTGCTTTGATAGCCATAAATTTTGCAACTGCTTCTGATTTGATAGTCATAAATTTTGCAACTGCTTCTAATTTTCTCATCTTGCAGCCAGGATATAATGCATCCTCAGCAGACTTCAACAACTCATAAAATTCAGACGGTGCCAACTCAGGATTTGAAGCTATATCAGCCGGAGTTTCTGTATGTTGAACAGATGAACCTGCAACATCATGTACTAAATCTTGAAACCGGAATGGATCCGGAATCAAGTTGGTATCACCTGCTCTGGAACTGCGTTCACCGTGTTGATACCAAAATACATAATCTGGTTGAAAACCAAAACGCAAGAGATGTTCTCCCACTTTGTCAAACGTGTCAAACGTTCTCAATGCACATTTTCTGCAAGGGCATTTTATTTTGTCTTCTGAAACAAATTCTGGATTTGATGCCGCAAATGATAAAAAAGTCTCCACACCCTCTACATATACTGGATTTAAACCAGAACCGTTTGGATTTCTACGTTGATTTATCCATATGCGGTCACCTAATAATGATTGTTGACGACCTCATTGTTCCATATGTCTCTATAAAATATAAAAGCATTACTGGTTTTGAATAATTTGTTAGAAAAAACACTCAAGCTAGGATAATTATAGAGTTTAGATCATACACGACTGACGCAAACTTTTTTTTGAGATAGACCTAATTATTACTAATTATTACTAATTATTACTAATTATTGGTAATTATTACGAATTATTACTAATTATCGGTAATTATTGGTAATTATTGGTAATTATTACTAATTATTGGTAATTATTACTAATTATTGGTAATTATTACTAATTATTGGTAATTATTACTAATTATTGGTAAGTATTACTAATTATTGGTAATTATTACTAATTATTACTAATTATTGGTAATTATTGGTAATTATTGGTAATTATTACTAATTATTACTAATTATTACTAATTATTGGTAATTATTGGAAATTATTACTAATTATTGGTAATTAATACTAATTATTGGTAATTATAGGTAATTATTAATAATTAATGGTAATTATTGGTAATTATTTCTAATTATTGGTAAATATTACTAATTATTGGTAAATATTACTAATTATTGTTAAGTATTACTAATTATTGGTAATTATTGGTAATTATTACTAATTATTACTAATTATTGGTAATTATTACTAATTATTACTAATTATTGGTAATTATTACTAATAATTGGTAATTATTACTAATTATTGGTAATTATTACTAATTATTGGTAATTATTACTAATTATTACTAATTATTACTAATTATTGGTAATTATTACTAATTATTACTAATTATTGGTAATTATTACTAATTATTACTAATTATTACTAATTATTACTAATTATTGGTAATTATTGGTAATTATTACAAATTATTGGTAATTATTACTAATTATTGATAATTATTACTAATTATTACTAATTATTGGTAATTATTACTAATTATTGGTAATTATTACTAATTATTACTAATTATTGGTAATTATTACTAATTATTCTTAATTATTACTAATTATTCTTAATTATTACTAATTATTGGTAATTATTACTAATTATTGGTAATTATTACTAATTATTGGTAATTATTACTAATTATTGTTAATTATTACTAATTATTGATAATTATTACTAATTATTACTAATTATTCCTAATTATTACTAATTATTACTAATTATTGGTAATTATTACTAATTATTACTAATTATTGGTAATTATTCCTAATTATTACTAGTTATTGGTAATTATTACTAATTATTGGTAATTATTACTAATTATTGGTAATTATTACTAATTATTACTAATTGTTACTAATTATTACTAATTATTACTAATTATTGGTAATTATTACTAATTATTACTAATTATTGGTAATTATTACTAATTATTACTAATTATTACTAATTATTGGTAATTATTGGTAATTATTACTAATTATTGGTAATTATTACTAATTATTACTAATTATTGGTAATTATTACTAATTATTGGTAATTATTACTAATTATTACTAATAATTGGTAATTATTACTAATTATTGGTAATTATTACTAATTATTCTTAATTATTACTAATTATTCTTAATTATTACTAATTATTGGTAATTATTACTAATTATTGGTAATTATTACTAATTATTGTTAATTATTACTAATTATTGATAATTATTACTAATTATTACTAATTATTACTAATTATTACTAATTATTACTAATTATTGGTAATTATTGCTAATTATTACTAATTATTGGTAATTATTCCTAATTATTACTAGTTATTGGTAATTATTACTAATTATTGGTAATTATTACTAATTATTGGTAATTATTACTAATTATTACTAATTGTTACTAATTATTACTAATTATTACTAATTGTTACTAATTATTGGTAATTATTACTAATTATTACTAATTATTAGTAATTATTGGAATTTATTGGTAATTATTACTAATTATTGGTAATTATTACTAATTATTGATAATTATTACTAATTATTGGTAATTATTACTAATTATTGGTAATTATTTCTAATTATTGGTAATTATTTCTAAATATTGGTAATTATTACTAATTATTGGTAATTATTGGTAATTATTTCTAATTATTGGTAATTATTTCTAATTATTAGTAATTATTTCTAATTATTGGTAATTATTACTATTTATTGGTAATTATTACTAATTATTGGTAATTATTACTAATTATTACTAATTACCGGTAATTATTTCTATTTATTACTAATTATTTCTATTTACCGATAATTATTGGTAATTATTACTAATTATTGGTAATTATTACTAATTATTGGTAATTATTACTAATTATTGGTAATTATTACTAATTATTACTAATTGTTACTAATTATTACTAATTGTTACTAATTATTGGTAATTATTACTAATTATTACTAATTATTACTAATTATTGGTAATTATTACTAATTATTACTAATTATTACTAATTATTGGTAATTATTGGTAATTATTACTAATTATTGGTAATTATTACTAATTATTGGTAATTATTACTAATTATTACTAATTATTGGTAATTATTACTAATTATTGGTAATTATTACTAATTATTGGTAAAATTTACTAATTATTACTAATTATTACTAATTATTGGTAATTATTACTAATTATTGGTAATTATTACTAATTATTGGTAATTATTACTAAGTATTACTAATTATTGGTAATTATTGGTAATTGTTCGTAATTATGACTAATTAAATGAATAATTACCAATAATTAGGAATAATTACCAATAATTATGAATAATAACATTATTAGTATATTTTATTATTAATATTAAAATAATATAATTTTCTAATTTATATACAGTTCTCCTTTCATCTGTGTGTTTTCTATCTCCATATACAAATAATACATGTGAAGACAGCAAACACACAGATGAAAAGAGAACTGTATATATATAAAAAATTATATTATTTTAATATTAATAATAAAATATATTAATAATTAAATAATGTTATTATTCCTAATTATTAGTATTTATTACTAATTATTAAGTTATAAAACAATGTAAACAATATTAAATTACAACTAATTAAGAATAATTAAAACTAATAAAACATTAAAAATAAATATGAAATTAAAATAAATATAAATACCTTGAAAATTGATCTGAGGTTGATCTCTGATCGTTCTTCAAAACTTTAATACCAACTCCGGAGAAAAAAATTAAACTTGAGAAAAACTGAACTGTAGAAATAAAATCTTGAGAGAAGAATAAGATGGAATTTGAGAATGATTTGAAAAAAACGGATGGGGGTATTTATAGGTTAGATAGTTGCGACGGGCCCATTTGCGACGGGAACCGTCGCAAATACCTTAGCCAGCATTTATTACGGTCAATGGTTAAATAGTTATTTGCGACGGGACCCGTCGCAAATAACCACCTGCCGACATACTACTTGCGACGGGGGAATATTCCCGTCGCAAATACCTTTTACCGCCGCCGGTTATTTGCGACGGGGGAATATTCCTGTCGCAAATAGTTTTCCCGCGATTTGGCGCGCAAAGGGCGCCAGTCCTTTTGCGACGGGATAGCATTCCCCGTCGCAAAAGGCTACTTATTTGCGACGGGCAAATACCCCCGTCACAAATAAGTTTTTAACATGGTTATTTGCGACGGGATTTATTCCCGTCGCAAATAACCCGTCGCAAATACCCATTTTTCCCGTAGTGTTCTCATTATTGCTCATATTATAATTCACAATAAAACTAGAGAAGGTCTTGGGCAGTGATTAAAGTATGAGATCTGTACGCAACTCATCCAGAAATTTAATCTCAAAGATGTTCAGACGCTCAATGTAGTCGTAAGCTTGACTACATGAGGCCCAGCTGGCGCAGACTCACCAAGCTTAGTCGTGAACAAAGCGTTGGAGATCTCATACATTTCTTGTCTCGCCTTCTCTTAATAGAGATCTCGAAGGTGAGACATCATGCTATAAGCATCCATTTCTCCATGTTGCTTCAAGAGCTCATTGGACATGGATGGTAGCATGAAGCACAGAACATTTGTATCATCGTTCAAATGTTTCTCGTATAGAGAGAGCTCTTAATCACTCACCTCATTTTTAGGCGCAACTGGTAAAGGTTCTTCCAACACATACAATTTCCTTTCATGGCAAAGGATGACTCATAGGCACCTTTGCCACTCTTGGAAATTAGTGCTGGTGAGAAAGTTTTCCTTCTGAAGTATAGATCACAACGATATGTTTGATGTCATTTTTGATGATGTTTCTACAAATAAGATGAGCAGAATTTTAATACTTTATCTGATAAAATTTAGACAAATAAATAAATATTATATTTATTAGTCTCCCACTATTTTATCGAAACTCAATAGTCATCACCATTGGCTTCAGAATATCATGTTGCTTGGACATTCAAGTGGCAAGGATCCATATTCCCTTTCTCATTACCCCAACTTTGGTTGGTCAAGCAACTTGAAAGGTTTTAGGTAGGCATTCCAAATGTCAGCTATATTAACTCATAGTTCCTTGATCCGTTGAGTGGACTCCCTAATCCTGAAATCATTAATTTAGATTTTCTCAATCTTTGCCTCTTAGTTGCGTCAAGTCCTACTTTGGCAGTCAACGCTTGATGTGAACCAAGTCAAGTCAACCCAAAACCTCATGTTAGAATTTCCCAATAATTGAAAGCACCCCAACTTTGACTGGTCAAGAACTTTGAATTATGGTTCGATTCTAACCGAAGTAATGGAAGCCTATACCGACTTAATATTTTATTGAGGGATTTTATCCTTTATACGTAAATTATCAATTATTATCTGTATCACATGCTTGTTAATATTAAGTGGGATTACTTAAGTGATTAACTATGTCTTTAGATAATATTTATGCATAATCCACTTTATTATAGTTCCATTTAACATGCTTGTTATGTGATCGCGACGAAACATCCATAATGAATAACCATGCAACTGACAAAAATAAAATACAGGGCATGATCATGAGTTTGTTCTAATGGTTAGTTTATCTAGCGGTTGATAAACTAATCGCTGGCCTAAGGGAGAAACACTTGAACCATTTAAGGCTCGTGTTTACAGCTTTCCACATGTCCACATTTGTATCTCCTTGGATTGATTTCGCCTAGACTCCTAACTTGAACTGTCTCCAATGACATGGGAGCTTCATTCATTACATATGTTTTTACTCACAAACAGGTAAGGGGTAAAAGTGGGTTTGCATAAAAGAAATCATGGGCACGTAAGCTCTACATATTAATGAGGAGAGAAGTCACGCAGGCCAACAATTTAATTTTATAATAAATTAAAAGGAAACCAATCACATACAAAAGTCTGGTCTAACTCGTGATCATTCACATGTATGCAACGAATTGCGCATTTAATAAAACTAGCATTCAATTCTTTAATTGTTCTTATTTAAGATAAATCACACTTGAATCGATTAATTATTATCTTTAATTAATCAATCCTTTTATCTTAATCCTTTTCTGAATTTATTTGAGATTCTCATCCATTATAATTTTAAACAAATTAAAATTCATTTAAAATTAACCTTGTACATAAATGTACCATAAAGGTAACCCGGTGAATACTCGTCCAAATCTACTCAACATGTATGACACTTGTATACACTTTATTCTTTGTGACATATAGCATGCATGGCTTATCACGTACTTTCATGACGTGTACTTCACGGATGATTACACGAATTACATGACTTTTCGGTAACATGTCATGCTTTAATGCATGTAGAATAATAATTGTAATACAACTTATACATGATATGCATATCTGAACATTATGAAGATATTGAAGTTTTAATTCTGCGTAATTTGGTAAAAGTACACAGTGTGTACTACCTTCACCGTCTATCTGAAGTACACGCCTAAGGACTCGACGTGTGAGGCGTACTTCGAAATACTTGGAGTATACGACGTGTCCAATGGGCCACACATCGTGTTGACTTCGTGTTACACAGTCAACGATCGGCTAAGTCGTGTATGGGATACATGGTCCGGCCCTAACCCTAAAGGGACTACAAGTCGTGTCCAGTGGGTCACACGGCGAGTAGTCCGACTGACCATGCGTCAGCCTGTCCCGGTCAACATGTGGTATAAGAATTAACTACATCGTGTGTCTTTAATGCGCACGGCTCGAGTAATTGCCAAATTAACTCCTGATGCATTAATCACGACTACACAGCGTGTAACTTTGATTACACAGTGTGTTAGTTGTGTTATCTGGGCAGAATCCTTGGAACCGCCGGATGAGTTCCTCGATTTTATTTTATCATAAAATTGATCGTTTCTGTTAGATCTGTGAGAAACGATATAGGAAGAAACAAATCTCGTAATTCAGATTAAAAGAACGATTAAACTTGAATTGAAAAACTAAATTATGAATGTGTAAATCACCAACGAATTTAAATAATTATAAACAATAATATGTCTGCTCTGATACAACTTGTAGGTTTTGGGCGCAGCGGCAGCATGGGATGGACGGTGCCAACTTTTGATATATTTTTTTCCATATTCAATGAACAATCTAGGATCTATGCGACGATGAACGTTGTGATCCACGAAATTGAATCAATGAAATAGGATAAAGGAATAGAAACTTTAAACCAAGAGAGAGGATCAACATATATTGCTTATAATTAATTTAATTAAATAAGAATTAACTCCAAGGTTTATTCTTTCTTCCTTGATGTGTTCGGCCACAGATCTGCAGTGCACCGTCGTTGCGTTGTAGAGATCAGGGGTAGATCTCCTCTAGCAGTGATCCACATGTGTTTCATGAATCTCTGGACGTCGTCGAAGGAGTCTTCAGGTGCTAGCACGGAAGATCCTTGCGCTTGCATCGTCTGTCTTTGATCATCTTGAGAACCGCTTCCAAAGCGTTCTCCTTGATCCGATGGAGGAAGATCACTCTCGTTCTTGAGAGCGTTCTTGGAGAGGAAAGAAATCTCTAGGTTTGAGAGGTTTTCTCCAAAATGTTGTGCACAACTGAATCGGCGCCACCTAAGGTTACCCCTTAGCTAATGAGAGAATAATATAACCGGACATTTATTTCACTAGGGTAATCATAAAATAATTTGCACAGGTGCCTTTAATTATTTCATTAATCCTAGCGAAACCCTCATGTCAAATAATAACAGCAATATTATTATTTCCTGACATGTGCTCAACTTGTGAGTTATAATTAAATATTATTTAATCAAATAATATTCAATATTATTATTTCTCACTGGACCATTAAACACGGTCCGTCAATCCTCAATATTTATTAATTATTCCACCCACAATACATTCTCTTGAATAACTAGTGACAGAATAAATGCGATCAGGCATACATGAATAATTATTAAACCACGAACGGGAATAATATTTATTCAACTTGTTAAATAATAAATTTTTTAACTGAGATTCTGGATACGCTTAGTGTGTGACCCTCTAAGCCTTTTTCACAGTAAAACCCAATTTCATATATAAATGTGATTACCAATTGAATTAAATGTGAACTTAAATGGTATGGTTAGACTTTGGACCCATGACCATTCAGATTGCTACGTCGAGAGTGACACATGAGTTTTGACTCAGAACGCCTTGAACGGATTTGTTAGGCTTATTTAATTAAATGCATTGCAAATGGAATTATCATGTGCCGTGGGTGACACATGAGTTCTCATATGAACGTCGTGGACAGACTCACTTGGCAGCTGGATTATATTTGCCATGAGTTATACTTGGACTCCCTATGTGGACTGTTAAAGACGGACTCAGAGGGCATATCATTATTTACGCCATGAGTGATACTTGGACTCCCTTTGTGGACTGCCAAGGACAGACTCAGAGGGAAGATCATTATCTACGCCGAGTGACACTTGAGAGCTCACTCCCTTTATGGACCGCTAAGGATGGACTTAGTGGGCGATGACTTTATACCACACCTAGAACGATATCGAGGTTCATGTGAGGAATGCCTAGGATGAACTTATAAGGTGATGAGTTTATGTTATGCATGGAACGATACTTGGGTTCCAAATTAGGAACGTCAGAGACGGGCTCAGGTTGCCTTCAATTTGAATAATGAATTAATTATACGACGGAATGACCAAGCCAAAGAACAAGTTCGCTCAAATATGATTCACAAGGGACACCTTGACTATGAGTTGGGTCCTAAGACATTATTATAAATTAAATCACAACTGACTGTTTACTCGGAGATATTTTGGCTTAGGCTGAAGCAGGTAGTAAAGGGAGAATGTTTCATGGGAGTCCATACCTATGTGCGTTATTTATTTACCGCATTTCATTTACAACATTTACCATTTCATGCACATTGCTTATTATGTATTCACAGACCGGATGATATTAGACACTGTTGGTGGTGACCTACTGAGTGTATCTCACACACTGTTTGGGTCGTTGTTGGGTACCCAGACAAACTTCTTGGATGCATGTAGGGACAAGGGAAAACACCTGGTTGTCGATGTTTGATTGGTAGTAGCATGGGAACAGGGAAACCTGAGCCCGTCTTTGATACCAATTTGTTTTTTGGCTTGGTCATCCCGTCGTATAATTAATTTATTATTCAAATTGAAGGCAACCTGAGCCCGTCTTTGACGTTCCTAATTTGGAACCCAAGTATCGCTTCATGCATAACATAAACTCATCACCTTATAAGTTCATCCTAGGCATTCCTCACATGAACCTCGATATCGTTCTAGGTGTGGTATAAAGTCATCGCCCACTAAGTCCATCCTTAGCGGTCCATAAAGGGAGTGAGCTCTCAAGTGTCACTCGGCGTAGATAATGATCTTCCCTCTGAGTCTGTCCTTGGCAGTCCACAAAGGGAGTCCAAGTATCACTCATGGCGTAAATAATGATATGCCCTCTGAGTCCGTCTTTAACAGTCCACATAGGGAGTCCAAGTATAACTCATGACAAATATAATCCAGCTGCCAAGTGAGTCTGTCCACGGCGTTCATATGAGAACTCATGTGTCACCCACGGCACATGATAATTCCATTTGCAATGCATTTAATTAAATAAGCCTAACAAATTCGTTCAAGGCGTTCTGAGTCAAAACTCATGTGTCACTCTCGACGTAGCAATCTGAATGGTCATGGGTCCAAAGTCTAACCATACCATTTAAGTTCACATTTAATTCAATTGGTAATCACATTTATATAAGCAATTAACTCGCCTCAGAAGGTGGCTCAAATCATAGTCCAGGCTTAGAAGGCCTAGCATCCCGTGAATTCTCTCATTCACCTTAATTAGGCATTTTGATTTTAAAGAACATCTCAAGCCTAAGCAATAAGGGACATTGGTCAATGCGTAGTGAAATGACTGAAATGACATTTTTTTATTATTTTTTAGAAGCCGCTTTTTGGTTAAGTGGGAACCATACACCAACTTCCACAGCCACGCAAACACCACAAAGCTGAATTCAAAAATTCAAACATCAACTTTCAAAATTCAAAATTCAAACACAACATCATCACTCATCGGGCCACATCCCACCTCGAGACACAAACCCTGATACAAAACAACCCGTCATCGAACCTGATCGTCGACGAAGAAGCCACCGGAACCCATCGTTTTCATCATTGAACATTGTTATCGTCGTCTAGAAACACACAGCTTGCAGCAAAACACAAGGAACCCAACCATGCTACCTTCACAATGTTACCCATAACCGGACCAAAATAGAGCAACCACCCATAATCAGAAACAACCCATCGTCAAGCTTCAACGGCCACCATAAACCACGGGAATCCATTGTCGTCGACATTAAGCACCATCATCGTCGATGCAAAAACACACAACTTGAAGTAAAAGAACACACCTTAAGAGGTGAATCATACTCATAGGTCGCCCATGGTGGTTTTATTCAATTTAGCAACACACCCAAGGGGTGGTTCAATTCAAGGTCTTTACCCTCTAATGATGCATAAACGGGTCTTGTGAGTCACATAAGTCCTGCCAATTTATTTAGTTTAAAGGTGATTCCATTTAACAAGCGTCGCTCGAAAAATCTGACGCACGACACAATGGTGTAATACATAAACGCCAAGACTTTAAGAGAAAAGCACGAGACCACCCACCTTAGCTTGGTAGTCGACTCCTCATCCGTTGTTGGCCTTTAATCCGGGCAAGAACGAAAGAAATCAGGCAAATAGACAAATGCCCTGAAAATATGACATATTAGCTCGCATCAAAATAACTTCGTCGACGTGAAGATAAACGACAAAAGGTGCAAGAGGAATGGAGAGTTTACCGGTGGCTATCCAACACAACAGATGGTGGTCTAATCGAAGTCTGGACGGAAGAGATACCTCAATGCCTAGGTTAGAAGGCCATGGAGCTCTCGAAGGGGGAGAAGGCACTACTGTGTGTGGGGAGAGGAAAGAAAAGAGGGGATGAGTTAAATAAAGGAGGGGAAAATCGTCATTTCCCCCTTTTTTAATGGGTCATGCGATTTGGCCGTACGGTTGGTCAAACAATATGTCAACCGTGCGACAGCCACTGTCCATGGACAACCCTTCGCACGAGCTCAGCGCACGGTTTGACTAACTGTGTGCAGTCCGTGCGAAGTGCCTCTGCAACAGGGTCTGCAACAGGGTCTGCAACACTCGAACGGTCGTGCGGTCTGGGTTGCACGGTTAGGACAAACTGTACAGCCCTAAGCAAAGGGACCACCCGCACGATTTAACCAAACTGTGCGGCACGGTTTCTACTAACTGTGTGGCCCACTCATTCCTTCCAACCCCCCCCCCCCCGAAACTCATGTGACCCCATTAGGCACTTTCATTATGATAAAACTAGGGGATTAAACATAAATTAAAAGGTTTCATATCTCAAAGAAAAATCGGGTTCTTACAGCACACCAAATCTTCCTTCCCTGACTCAGCGTATCCTTTTGGTTGTTGCATATAGAGATTCCCCTCCAAATCTCCATGAAGGAAAGTCACTTTCACATCATGCTACTCAAGATGTAAGTCTTCTGATGCAACAATACTGAAAATCACCCAGATGGTGGTAAGCTTCACTACAGGTGAGAAAATTTTAGTGAAATCTGCACCTGTTGAAATCCTTTCACCACCAGTCTTGCCTTGTATATCCTCTTTCCATCATGTTCTTCCTTGACCTGATACACTCATTTGTTCTACAATGCTTTTTTTCTTATGGTAGAGGCGTCAACTCTCAAATATTGTTGTCATGTAATGAAGAAATCTCATCTTTCATGGCCAACTCTCACTTGCTCAACTCCTTCAATCGCATTGCCTCTTCAAAACGGTCTAGTTCTCCATCGTCAATCAATAACAAATAATGTAATGATGGTGAATACCTCCGCACAGGCATTCTCACCCTTATTGATCTCCTCAACTCCACTTGAGGAGTAGGCTCCGCTGGTTATGGTGTCACATGCTCAGGTACACCTTCAAGCTCCACTTGTTCATGGCACTATGATTCTTTATTCTCACTATCACCTTTAGTTGCATGACAGTCCTTGTACGTGACACCTTCATTAAATATCATGTTCTGGCTTCTGATGATCATATTGTTTTGATTATCCCAGCAGCAATAACCATACTCACCATTGTTGTCAGACCTCAGTCATTTTAGCTTTGATCCTAACTTATTCTCCACTATGGTCTTCCACTTCTGAAACACCTTAAATACATCAGATTTTCTTTTCAGAAAGTAAACTCATGTCTTCCTTATTGAGTCATCAATAAATGTCACATAATATTGTGACCCTCCAAAAGAATGTACTGGTGCAGACCCTCATACATCAGTGTGCACCAGGTCGAGCTTATTAGCCTTCAGTGTTCTGTCTCCTTTCGCAAAAGGTGTCTTATTCTGCTTTCCAAAGATACAATCTTCACACGACTCAACATTCACCAACTTCAACTCTGGTAGCATTTCTTTTGTTACCAACACCTTCATCTCATTCTCACTCATGTGGTCTAGCCTGTGGTGTCACAATTATGAATCACCGATAGAGTTTATTGATGCAAGCATGTCCATGCAATTTCATGTCATGTTGTACAGGGTTTCATTCTTCACTCCACAAGCTATGACCATATCTCTCTTGGTAATCTTCTATGCATCACCAGTGAACGTCATGCTAAAACCTGCATCATCAAGTTACCTGATGGAAATAAGATTTCTTCTCAATCCAAGGATATACCTTACATTCTCCAGAACCGGCAAGCTCTCACCGTTGGTCTCGATTTGGGCATCATTCTTCCCCACAATCTGCAAGGGTTCATCATTAGCAAGATGTACCTTACTAGAATTTCCAGAAATGTAATTTTTTCAGGAAACCCTCCTCCGGTGTGGAATAGAAAGATGCCCCTGAGTCTAAAATCTAAGACTTCATGGGGTTATCCACGCTCAGCAGTAACACATCATTGGTTTTTCCAGTCATCGTGTTTATTGTATTGGTTTCAGGCACTTTTCTTTTTTCTCTGCACTTCTTGACATGTCATTTCTTCCCGCAAATCTAGCATATAGGACCAGATCCCTTTACTTTGTTTCGACTCTTTCTTCATGACTTTGATCGTCCTCTGCGATTATCTCGTTGTGCATATTTTTCACTTCCTTCTACGTTCAGAGCAGAACTAGAGAATCTGTCTGATTCTCTTCTTCGAATATCATTACTGAGGATCGAGTATCGCATATCCTTCTAAACCAACTTTGTATTCCCCCAAAGAACTGCTCACAGCTGTTACAGTTGCTTCCCAACTGTCATGTAATGAAGACAGTAAAACTAGTCACATAACTCATCATCAACCGCAATTCTCATCGATGTCAACTAACTTGTGATGATGTTGAATTCGTTGACGTAATCTGCAACAATCCTCCCTTAATCATTTTCAAATTGAACAGTCGTTGCATCAGGTACACCTTGTTTGATGTAAAAGGCTTCTCGTACGTATTCGCGAGAGCTTTCCTCATCTCAGCAGTCGTCTTCTCATCGCTAATGTTGAACGTCGCGTTTTTGTCCAGCATGAGACGCATATCCGTTGGTTTTACACCCAGGAACGGCAAGTGCATCTTTTTCTGATAAAGATAATCTTCGATCTGCATCATTCAGTAACTAAAGTCAATTCCATCAAAGTGATCGATCTTCACCTTGCATTCTTTCATAACCAACATTCAATTCGAGAAAATGTAAAGTTGATCTTCCAAACTCAATCTCTAATACTAATTGTTGCGGAAACGGCGGGACAGAAAAAGGTTTACAGATGAAGGACAAAACAGAAGAAGAAAGGACACAGACACAACGATTTACGTGGTTTGAGAAAATCCCTACGTTCATAGAGGCAGAAAACTTCACCAATTTCAAGAGCACAATTACTCAAGTTTTGGATTAATTAAGGGGTTAATTATCAATGAAAAACAATTAAAAGTTAGAAAATATTGGCTCTCATCAATACTTCAATACCGATCAATGTTGGATTAGTGTAGCCCGATTCATTTGGATGATGTTGGGTCGAATGCTAGCAACCTATACTACACACCAGGCCGCAACTCTTGCGGGTCGAACTCCGCAGTGAACTCGTTAGGGGTTGCAGGGGGCAACGCATCTCTACTCCAGGGGTCCGAGGCCGAAGTCTCTAATCCAATTTTTTGGGGGTTATAGCAACTCTGACCGGTTGTAGCAAAACTAACCAAGCGACACCAACGGGGCACTGTAGTAGTGCATACTTTAGCACAGTTACTGTAGCATCTCGAACTTTGGAGACAACGGTACTATAGCTCCACAAACTTCTAGTCATTGGTCACTCTAGCAATTTGGACTTACTGTGTGGTTTGTGACATAGTGTTTCATCTTCTTTATTAGCCCATTCAAGCTAGGGTTTTGTGTGTGTGTGAAACTCAGATCTCATTGTAATTATGCTCCCGACACTTTTTTAATGAAGTGAGTCTGCCTCTTAGTGGACGTATAAATTATTCTCAAACCGCGTAAATCGTTGTCTCTGTGTTCATCTTTGTATTCTTCTTTTTGTGTCTTATCTTTTCTTTATATGCATATCTTTGTTGTGTGACTCTCGATGTTTCAACATCAATCAATCACTCTGGTCAAGGCAATAAAACTTCATCACTTTAGCCACTTTCACAGTTTCAGGGAGGTACTGTTGGATGGATAAAGCCTCAAAACCTTCTGATGAGTGCTCTTCCTGTGGTTTAGTACAAACAAGGAACTTCCACCACCTCCAACTCGTACTCTCGAGCAAAAATAAATGAATATCGAATTTAAAATTCAAGACTCACAACCTAAATTCTCATGGTGACTCAAAGCTCTGAATAAGAAAAGGTTAGCTAAACACTCTCTGCACCTACCTCTCGAGTTCTGACATTCCTATCTTCGATCTACCATCACTTCCCAAATAATAATTGAACTCTAGTACCATTTTATCATGAACGAACCCGGACTACCCCTAATCAAGATCCTTGAGTCAGCCCGTGACATGGCATGAAGGGCATTCTCAATCCTCAAGAGCAAGCAACTAGTGTCAAGGCATCAAACAATAGACAAGAGGGAACGATTACACCCGATAAGAATGAACACAAAACTTCCACCCAAAATTCCAACATAACAACTCCATAAGTCAAAGATTTGTGCATGAATACAATAAGCAATTTCATAAATAAATGGAACCAAACAAGGCACAGCAAAACCCAATGTAAGATACAAGGCCATCAAAATAAAGATAGAAGGAAAGCTGAAGTGACTACATCAGAAAGACAAAATACTGAAACAAAAACAACGGCAACCAACCATCTTCATGCATCAAGTAAAACATCTTCACTTATCGCCTCTAACAAACCCAAACAAAATCTAATAACCAACTACCACATCTATATGGAACATGCAATGAACCTGAAATGTATACAAGTGTAAGCAAATATGCTCACTAGGTATCATAATTAAGCTTTAAAAAAACTTTTCCTAGAAAGATGGCATTTATAACAAGAGAAACCATTTCGAAAACTCATGCTTTAAAATACTCGTTGGAAAGATTAAAGAACACTCAATATTTAGTAAATTTTTCAAGTGAAATAAATGTAGAAGGGTTGTGTTTTTACTTTTAAAAGGAAACACCCACAAAAATAACTGCATGAACTAACAGGAAAACCAAACATTGAACAACCATAAGCAAATAATCATAAAGGTGGTGCAATAAAAAAACATGGGAACCTACGAGCCCTGAAGACAATATAGGACAACACAATAAAGAATCCATCTAAATGGGTGTGATGTGATTCACTACATAACACTCAATTTTACCTTGACTAAGAGGCAAACTCCTCTAAGTGGACCATAATCCTAACATGGGGCCACTAGCCAGAGTGTCATCATAACTAACGCAATACTCATACTCAGATTTCCCGCTTAGCTGCTTGTGGTTTCTCATGACACAAAATGGAGTTGAGCAATCAACATAACATGAAAGCATATACATAATCAATAAACATCAATCAAATCACACCCTCGCCTTCAAACATCATTCACACAAGCATCCTTTTTTATATCAAGAAAACAATATATAAAGCATGTCCACCAACCGGGACAATTCCAACATTAGCATAGCAACAATGCATGCAAAAAGGGACTTGCTTAACAGGTACATTTTCATCACGAAAACCACTTTATAAAGTGTTGACCGGGCCTTTGGAGTATCATTTTAGAAACAAAGTTGTGAAAAATCTTTAAAACCAAGTCACATAAACGTCATAGGTGTCTAAAATAATCAAAGAACACACCACAACCTTTAAAAGAACCCAAGCAGGCCCTTAATTTGTAAATGGAACCTTTAGAAGTCGTTTGAAAACTAAAACATCTTCCTTAGTTTTGAAATTTTTGTAAAAAGCCGCTTAAGCATTTCATCAAACACTCTGCGTGTATGGTGGCTTGAAAACGGATTTGAGCATTTAAAAACGACAAAGAGCCCTTTGTGTCAAATGAAGACAAGTGGAAAAAATCTTCCTTTGAAAAAGGCCAATAACCACACTTAATACTATCATGGGATATCCAAATCATGAATTAAAAGCAACCAATCATGATTTTAAGTTTAAAGATTCATGCATGGAGCAAACCCACATCAAAACGTCGCTTTCACAATCTAAGATGCTAATCCACCACAAAGGCAAGAATAGCCCTTAAGGATCAACCCAAACCCTAAGACATGAAAATCCCTAATTAAGAATTGAGTGGCAGCAAACCTTAGGTCACCGTGACTATATTAGGGCAAGAAACTGTTGCGGAAACGCCGAGAGCAACAAACGACAAACGATTCACAGAAGTAAAATAGAAAAAACAAAAGAATAAGATGATCACAGGACACAGCAATTTACATTGTTCGATAAATGATCCCTGCGTCCCCAAAGAGGTACAAATTTCACTATGAGCAACCCACATTGTTTGACCGCATGGTTTACCAAATTGTACGTCAATCGTACAGATGGCACTGGACGTAGCTGGGATGTGTCGCACAGTTTGACAAACCGTGCACGCACCTCTGAAACAAACTGCAGGATTCGCACAACCATGAAAAATCACTTAGGTGATTATCAATACCCACATACCTCAACTCATTATGCATGTGAATCTAATAATGGTGATTTTTAACCAAACTTTCTATCAATGTTCAAATGAAACTCCAATCATAAGCACTTCCTATGCTTTCTATGATTGTAATACACAACGCATCTCCTCGGTCCTATAAATCCATGTTCATTTATTATTCCAACCTTGGATAACTCTGTACCACCACTTCTCATCTAACCATGATGATAGCCTAAAATAATCACAATCATAATAAAAGATCCAATTCAAATAAAACGTTAGCCACTAATCTCATGTGAATGTGTTGATCAGTCTTCGGCATTTTATGACTTTTCCCAAATGTAACTTTTGGTTAAAATCACATAATATTTCATGAGAAGTCTTTATTTTCATTCCTAAATTTCATGAAAGCTAGAAATCACATAATATCAGTCTCAAGCATGCCTCTAATTAAATGAAACTATAGCTTTAATTGGAATTTAAAGTAACATGAATTACCTTCCCTATGCACTTTCTTCAAGGGAGTCATGAACAGCCTTCAAGAGTGAGGGCATCAGCTTTGGGTTAGAGACAACTATGCCATCCTCCACATCCAAATACCTTCCCCGGGAAAAATCCAATGGCTTCCCTGACGAATCACACACCACCCCACCAGCTTCTGCAAAATGAAACGCAGTTTTAAGGCTGTGTTTGACAAAATTAAAGAAAATGTGTTTTTATACCACTTATTTAAGTGAAATTTAAGTACAAATGTTGTTCCAAAAACAAAACAAAACACTACTTGATTTTTCTAACAGTTTGTATAAATAAAACCCATATCATATTTGGCTAAAGCAGTAGTGTCCCCACTTGGCTTGAGCTTTGATGTTTCATAAACCGATCAGTCACCCTAAGTTAACATTTGGGACTTGTTTGGTAACCATGAAAGCAGGGGCAAGGGCTCAAGGTTATATACACATTCACAAACCAGACTTGAATTAAAATCAAATTTGAGCTCAAGCTTGATCTGTTCAACTCATACATTAAGCTGGATTCAAATATTCAGATAATTTAATCCAGTAATTAATATTTTAATATATTAATAAAAATGTCATCATATATAATTTTTGACACTAGAGCAAAAATTGATTTTCGGTTTTTTTATGTTTTTAACACCGGTTACTACGCGATGTCATGATGTCATGACGTCATTTAGAGCGACATAGTAAATATAATTTTCACATCGGTTATAATAGTCGACATTGAAAATAATTTCAACATCAGTTATTAGATAAACCGATGTCAAATATATCTAAATAAACCGAATTTATGAAACGTAATTGTTTTACGCCGTCGGTTATCTAATAAAACTGACATGAAAAATTAATGTTTTTAATATTTTTTTGTATATATCAAAACTCAAATCTGTTGGGCATAAACAGCAGCAAAGACAACAACAAAAACAGAAAAACATTTCCAATAATATTTTCATTCCAACATGTACAATGATATATTGCAAATATTACAACAAAGTTGCAATATATCAAAGTTACCAAACAACAAACATACTATATCAAAGTTACTATACAAATTCTACAACATATAAACATCAGAACAAAAAATGAAATAAACTTGTAAAATAATATGCCCAAATTCCTCACACATAATTCAGTGGAGTATATGAGTTAAATCGTCAAAAAGTTGCACATTTTTAAAAAAAAAAAAATTATATAACAATGACAATATGATGATACATTAAATAAAAGAAAAACTTTTGATAAAACTGACCTAGTCAAAAGGTGAAATTGTTCCTGTTATGATTATTTCATACATAAATCACAGAACTCATGTAGTTTAATTCAAAAAACAAATCAAATACACTTGAAAATCAATGTTCGATCAAATTCAATTAGACTATCAAGCACCAAATTTTTAATTTTCATTTTTTTTTTTTAATTTCCATCATACCAAACATCACTCGGTAAAATATTTTGTTTGAATTCTTACACATGACAAACACATTTTTTCCATCACTTTTTCCACTTAAATCTAGTCTTCATTTTCATTTCCACTTCCATTTCATTAAAAATTACAATTTCTTCCGGATATCAAACAGGGCCTTGGTTCTAAGGATAAATGTTGACATGAAATCATAGTTAAGATCGTATTGAAACTAAAGTTGATCTTGTACATGACTAGTGTATTTGATGTTGGGTAATTTCTCCCATTTCCATTTTTTCTCATGGAGCAACAATGGGATCGAAGCATTCGGTGACAGCCATGCAGAATACCAAATGATTAATTGTTGGCAAAAAATCCCTATGATCTTTTGTATTGATTGTGTTTGTTGACAATTACATCCAAGTATTGAAGTTGAAGAAGGTTGTGGAGAAGAGGTGATGCGTTTTATTAGAAAAATGCGTTTTTTAAGCCCAAAAATGAACTTATATCAAAATAAAGTATAATGATGACTCTTATGTAATTAATTAGATTATTTCTAATTAAAAGACTTAAGTTATTTTAAGATGAAATGAGACTTTTAAATTACTTTATTTAATAAAAAGAAATGATAATTTTATAAAAAAATCGATATTTTTTACTATTTACTGAAAAATCAATATATTTAGAAAAAACCCAAAATTTCACCCTAACCTAACTTTGATATATTGATTTCAAAAATGAAGTTCATTTTGTCAAATTCAAATTCTAAAATTTAGAAATTAAGTTTTTAAATAAAACCTTATGATACATGAAAACGAATTTAATAAAAATATAACTATTTCCTTTTTTATTGAAAAATTACTTAATATTCTTATAATGAATATAACTATATAAAATCTAATTAATGAATATTAATAAGGCGTGAAATTGATTATTAACTTTACCTAGGTTGTTAGAGACGTGGTGTTAAAAAACAAATAGCAGAATTTCATGCTACCAGTAGGAAAGGTCAGGGACAGACCAGGCCGGTCAAACAGGGGCCAAGGCTGACTCATCAGACAGGGTTTTAGGATCGGCTAGTAATTTAAAATAAAATAAAAAAATGTTGGGCAGGTCGGAATTATCAGGGTTCTAGGGGCAGCCTGGTAATTTTTTAAAAAATATATATATAATAAAATATAAATTGTTGTAAAAAAATTATTAAAAAAATGTTGGACAGGTCCAGGCCAGGGCCAGATCAGGCAGGGTCCAGATCTGGTTCATCATATTAGGTTTTCCAGCCTGCAGGCTATTTTCTTATAAAAATTTTAAATTTAAAAAAAATGGATTTATAAAAAAGTACTAGGTCAGAGACAGGTCATCCCAGGCCAATCGCACTCCACGGGCCTGACCCATGGGAAGGCTGGGACCAAATTGTCAGGGTTTAAAGGGCAGCCCAGCTATTTTTCTAAAGTAAATAATTGAATTAAAATATAATAAAATAATTTTTTTAATAAATTTATAAAAAAAAATCAGGGCAGGCCAGTTTAGGGGCAGATCAGGTCACTCAGGCACAAATTGACAGCCTGGGCCACTAGGTCAGCTTCACATACCTCCTAGCAGCCAGAAGTAACAGTAAATTAAGTTTCACTTAGAAGAGATAAATCACTTAATCTGGTCCCTGTTAACTCAAGTGCAAAACAAAAAAAAGAAGACAAATTTTCAGTACCTGTGACGACTATAGATCCAGCTGCATGATCCCATATTTTCTCACGGTATCCTTTGTGAGGAAACCGCAGATAGATTGAACCATCTCCACGGGACAATGCGCCGTACTTGGCTTGGCTGTCAATCCTTACAGGTGCGGCTTTCACCCCAAGTTTCTGCAATGGACTAAAATAAATTATGAGTTCTGGGATGGATGAAATGGAATATGGGAATCAAATGGACTGGTTTGTGTTTAGTTCATTTCATCCATGATCCCCAGATTTGGAGGGTCAAGGATTTTGAGTTTGGTTTTAAAAAAAATAAAATAAAAATGACTGATTTTAAAAAAAAAAAAACTTTAACTGGGTTTGGTTTTGGAAAACACTTCATGTTCTTATTTTCCAAAAAACATTAAAAATGTGTTAGAAAATATTTTGGATAGTATGAGAAAACAAAAAATATATGTGATTTACAACTTTATGAGTTTTCAAACGGGGCCAAATTGTAAGCCAATACCTTTGCTATGGAACTAGACAAGTCATGCATCGAGTGGGCAGCTTCAAATGATTCAAAGAACACTGCATCTTCAGGGTTTTCCACAGAACAGACATGCACCTGAAGAACAACAAAGATCACCGGTACATATTATAACCATTCATAAACTTTTTAAAATAGTTAAATCCGGTTCACAAAAAAAAAAGATAAATCTGATTTACCTTCAAAGCTGATGAACAGCCCTCCAATGTCTGCATGAAGGTTCCTGCGCCAACTTTAGCAGAGAAAAGGCAACCCACTTGGCCATGTGAAGAATGCTGCTGTTGCTGGCCACCAATGGAAGCTAAAGGGAGATTTGGACAAGCTAGAACGCCCAACACTACTTTTCCTTCATCCAGCAGTGCCAATGCTATTGCATATTGATCTCCTCTAAGAAAACTGGAAAAGAAAATATAAAAGATGAAAATTGGAATGCCAAGGAAAAACATTAGGTTGTTTTTTATTTTGAAAAACATTTTATATTTTCATTTTTCAAGAAGTTATTATAAAATATGTTACAAAATGTTTTGGAAAATGAGAAAGTAAATCTAAGCATTTACATCTTCTTGAAAACATAAAAACAGGGTTTTTTCCCCAAAAAAATCTACCATTTCCATATTCATTTTCTAAAAAACATTATCAATTTATATAATTCAACTTTTTTTTCGAATATATTACTGACAAATGAAAACCGGCAATGTTTTCTCAAACCAAACACAAACTTAATCTTTGATAAAAACATATATATATAAATGGAAAACATTAGGCTTCTATTGGTTTTATAAAAAAATTTGTTTTAATTTTCCAAAAATGTGCGACGAAATATACCGGGTTGTATAAAGAAAAGTCGAAAAAACAAAGACATGGGACCTTATATTTTCATTTTTTAGAAAACATGAAATTAAGTTACTTTTGTTTTACAAAAATATTTCATGTTTATTTGCATTTTAAAAAAATATATTTTTCATTTATATAATGTAATGCATTTTGAGAAAACACCAAACACAACCTTAGGTTTCATTTGATATTATGATTATTTTCAATATAACATTTTTAGTAATTAAAATTTCTTTTTATTTTTTTGGAAAAGTGGAAAAAAAGAACTAAGCATATCCAAGCATTTTCATTTTTTTGAAAAACATGAAAACTGTTTTTTTTTTACCCCCAAAAATCTACCATTTTGATATGTCCATGCAAGTCATGAAGTTGAAGTCCATGTATGACTTGTTCTATCGTGTTGGATTTGTTGTCAATAGTTGTTGCCAACAGTCAAGCATGTTGGATTTGGAATGCATTGAGAAGGATGCGCTCAAGGGCGATTATTGATGTTGAATTTGTTATCTATGTTGAATTTGTTATCTAAGTTCAAGCATACTCAAACAGGATGGACTTGATACTCATAAGGGAGATGAAGTGTTTAAGGAAGATTGATGTGTTCCTTACATGAAGTCTTGGATCCGTTATGGGAGATGGAACTTAGTGGAGATCATCAGGAAGATGAGATGGTATGAGCTAGCTTTGGATGATCGTTGGAGATTCTAGCATCATCTATGAGATGACTATGGAAAAAGATTCCAAGTTATCTATGGAAACTAAGAAGCCGTCGAAGTCCATCATATGTCTTCTGTTGGCTCATGGAGGAGATCCATGAAAGACATATTTGGGCTAATCTTGCAAACAAGTTATTGAAGAACAACCGGGCATCAAACACAAACCAGAGAGAACGATTTCGCTCAACCTAAAACAAGATACACGACACATATACACAACAGGAAGATAACTAGAAAGAATACATGTCATAACCAAAGAGAAATAGTTGTGGCAATACAACTCGAAAGCCAGAAAAAAACAAAAGGTACATGTCCAGCAGCCAAAACAAGAAACCACTACTCCATATGATATGTGGGCAACTGGGCAACGTCTAGCCATCTCACTACCAGCTACCCATGAAGCATTTAGCATACACGTTTTATCACGTAATTACATGGCATGTACGAGTCAATTAAATGACATGTAGAACACATGTTAATTAATATTGCGTGTAATGTTTTTAATTCGCGCAGTGTAGTCGACGAATTGCGACTACACATGGTATGTAGTTCAGATTTTATACAGAAATTAATTAAGCATTTAATATCATATAAAACCTATCATATGGTGTTTACGAGTCAAATAAATGACACACAGAACACATGATGATGAGGTTCATGGAATGATAAATTAATTTTAATTTTCTGCATAAAATGGTTTGGGTACACGTCATGTACACCTACACGTCATGCATCCTTCTCACCATATGTTCATGATACACGTCAGTCCTTACACGTCACATAATTAATACTTAGCATGCATTTGACTCCACATTTTCACCGCAAAAACATGTGAACTACAAGGCGTGTAACCCAATTGCACGACGTGTAGTCCACATGTCGTGTGTCAGCCTAAGCTTGGTAACACACGGCGCATTTAATGCATTGTGTCTCCTTCAGTGCACGATGCGGAGAATTAATTTGCCCTACGTCCCGATGCAATGAATTGAGATACACCACCTGTATATTGGATACACGTCGTGTAATCTCGTGTTGTCCAGCCAGACTCCTCAGCACTTCCGGATGGGTTCTTCAAATGTTCTTCGTTGATATTTAATTAAATCTGGATTATATGAGCGAGAAACGAAGGGGGTAAGAAGAGATCTCAATGATTGGATTAAAGAACGAATTTCATGAAATGAAAACTAACTTTAAATGCGTATAACGATCAATAATAATTATAAATTTAACGTAACAGCTTTGATACCACTTGATGGTTCGGGACACAGCGGAAACGCCTATTGGGCTTATAACCAACTCGGCTTTTGTAGGATTTAATAGATCATTCGCAATGTACTTGACGTGAACGTCATAACCAAAGAAAATTTTTCCAAAAAATATTGGCAAATGATTTTGTCGGAACTAAGAGAGTATTTTTGCACATTAATTTATAATTAATTTACAATACAAGAAGAAAGATTACCTCTGTCCTGAGATCTTTCTTCGTTGATGATGTTAGATTGTTTAATTCAGTCGGTGTATCGCCGTTGTGTAGCAAGGACCCAAAGCAAAGCCCCTCTAGCAGTGATCCATACGTGCTCCATCAATCTTCGAACAACGCCGATAAAACGTCGGTTGTTAGTGCGCCCAATTGATCATTTTGTATTGCTCGCTTTGATCGCTTCACGTTCCTTCGAGCTTGAAGAAATTTTTCTTATTCTTCTCGATCTTGAGATTAAGAGAAGAGAGAGATCTTGAGAAGAAATTGTTGTTCACAGCGATTAACCTTTCTCCAATTGACATAGCCGTTTATAAATAGACCTAGAGTTGGGGTTTAATTCCAATTAATTTCCCAAAGACCCTCAACTATGAATTAATCTCCAATAAACTCCATGTCATGTAAATAGACCTAGGTTGCACACCCGTGTCATCAACCTATATGTTTGATACGTCTTTCTTTGACTACTTGAAATAAACACGCCAGCCATGGAATTTAATATGACGGTTCTATTTCAATCAAAGAGCCAAGAAATCATCTTCTATAAAGATGCAAGGAACAAATTGTTCCTCGATTTATTCATTAATAACACATCATTCGTGACGCACCAAACGTACCCAACTTCGCCACAATCATTTGTCGCCACGCTTTATGTCAATACATCAGTACGCAGGTCATGACATGTATTAATAATAATCTTAAATTATAAAGATCATTACACACGTTCGCAGATAGGAACATTCAATGACACGCAAACATGTAAAATTCCTAGAGGCGGATCCATTCTCATAATCTCCCGTCTTGAAGATTATCAAGTACGAACTTCGTGAGATGAAGTCTTATCTACTTACAAGTACCTGCACCTGACATTCAATATACTATGTGTCTCATCATAAAATAGTATTCGACCATAAAACAAGATTTAAGAATATTGTCATGGCATTTCAAGTTTCTCATCATAACGGGGAACTATAATAGTCTTTTCAATGCGACGTATACTTTAGAACATTATAACATTAAAGTCACGCGGAACAATGAATGATGTGTAATAAAATATTTTTACTAACATTCACCTCTTTTAATATACATGCAATCTAAAGTACAAAAGGTTAATTTTAATACATCAACTCAAACATATCTACAAATGGAGTTGTTGTGGAAAGGTGTGCTCGTCCTATAAGGCCAAACTGATGAGATGCTCATTGTGAGATCATTGAAGGAGAGGGCCACACATCTCGGTCATGCTTGAGAGAAGAATAGTGCACACAACATCCATTAACACAAAGGCTCTTGAGGAAAACGAAGGAAAGATCGCACACGACGGAAAGTTTCTTGTTGTTGGTCTATTTTCCTTGTAACACTTTAAAATTCTTATAAACCTTCGGGACCCTTCATTCATTGCTTTATTCATCGTTGATAATAAGGCGTTGAAATGGACAGTGGGATGATAACCACTGAACACCGAAGACATAACCACTCGATGACAAGAGTGTTGTAAACCTTGTAATCCTCGTGTCATGTGTTTTACATTCTTATCTCTCATATCGCTCATCGTCGTCATTATTGTATTGATCGTCACGTAACCCTCGCACTAGCCAGCAACGTGGGCAAGAAGTTTTGGAACAGAGAAAAAGTTCAGATTGGATATCAACCACTAAATCACCCTCCTCTCAGTGGTCGGGCATCTCTCCTTCGGGACCGACACATTTCAATTTTTCTTTTCTAAAAAATGTTATCGGTTTTATATAATCCAACCCTTGATATAATATATTTTTCAAAAATAAAAAAAAATGTTTTCAAAAATCAAACACAACCTCAATCTTCCATTAAATATATGCACGACGAAAAACATTGGGGCTCATTTGGACTTATAAATGTTTTCTTTTTTTATTTTTCAAAAATGTATCGAAACATATATTAGATTATATTTAGGATATTGAAAAAAACAAAAAAAAAACATGCGACTTGGCTCTTCTTGCATTTTAATTTATTATGAAACCTAAACAAAGTTTTTTTAAAAAAAGTACCATGTCAATTTTGTTTATTTTATTTTCATTTATATAATTTAATAGATTTTCTAATACATTTTTGGAAAATGGAAACAGAAAACGGTTTCTGATTTTATTTTTTCAATGCACAAAATGCATTAGATTATATTTAGAATAGTAGAAAAAACAAAAAAACGTGTGATTAACTTTTCCTGCATTTTCAATTTTTAAGAAACATCAAAATAGTATTTTTTTCAAAAATATTTCATATCCATTTTCATTTTCTAAAAAATATTTTTTTTAAAGAATGTATGAGAATTAAATTAACCATCCACACACTCCCACCTACAATCCAAACAGGTCCTTATATGTAGATAGAACTAACAGAAGAATCTTGCCAAATAACATTACTGAATGTGATGATTTCAGACTAAAAAATTGTTGAACCCAGTTTATTGTGAAGGGTATTTCCAAGTCCCACATCGGATTACTCCACCTTGTAATCCTTTTTTATCCATCTATAAAAGAATGTCTCCGCCTCACCTTGAAGTAAGGGGAATTCACATCTACATGGTATCAAAGGAAGAAAAAAAACAATAATTTATTTTTCCTCCGCCTCCCTCGGGTCTCATGCCACCCCCCCGCCACCTTCGGCGTATCTCGGCCCGCCTCCGTCTCGGCACTCCCCGGCCCCACCTCCAACACAGTACCCCCCCCTCCTCAGCGTTTCCCGGGCACCGCCTCCCTCACGGTCTCCCGGCCCCCACGCCCTCTGCGTTTCCTGGCCCCACCTCCGACTCGGTTTCCCACCCCCCACCTCTCTCTGCGGCGGAATCCTCCTCCCTGCGCGCAACTCCCGCCTGCGGCTCCATTGCGGTATTCCCAACAACCCAGATCGATCGACCCCGACTCCCTGTGCGCGACTCCTTCCCGGCAATCCCGTACCGTCGGCCCGCCTGTGCGCAGGCTTCTCCTGCGGAAGCCCAACCTCCCGACGCCGCATCCTCCAGCAAAATCCCGTCACTGACACCCTCCTGCGGACATCCCGCCTTTCGTCGCCCAACGCACCTCCATGTCGGCTTCCTCCTGCTCACGCGACGACCACACCCCGCGGCCCCTCCTCCGCGCAACGGTACCTGACGGGTACCATTCGCTGCACTTCGCCAAGCGTGACCATTGTTGCCTGGTGCTCTCTCCGCGTCCCTCCAACACGATTCCTCCCTGACGTCGTCCCCGCCTCCGACACGGTCTCCCGACCCCTGCCTCCCTCAAGGTTTCTCGGCCCACCCTCCTCGACGTTTCTCAGCCCCGCTTCTGACGCGGTTTCCAGGCCTCGCCTCCCTCGACGACTCCCAGCACCACATCTCTCGGCGTCCCGGCCCGCCTCCGTCACGATCTCCCAGCCCCCGCCTCCTACAGCGATCTCCCGGCCCAGCCTCCGTCACGGTCTCCCAACCACACCCTCCTCGACGCTTTCCCCACCCTCCCTCGGCACTTCCCGGCAGCCCCATCAGCAGCCTACCTCCCGTGCGACAGCCCTCCGCCGGGTCCATCTCCGCCTTAGCAGATTTCTCGGCATCCCCTCAATGGTTGGCTCTTCCACCCGCAGCCCTCCAGCACCACCTCCAGTCACCGGCTCTCCAGCAAGGCCGCCCCCTCGCCTCGGTTGTCAGCCTTCCCGCATGGCAACCTCACACTTCATCCCTGCGTCTGTGCGCCCCGCCTGAGCGATTGTCCCGTGCTCCGTAACTGATCCCCCCGCAAGGTGGTCCCCCTTCCCTGGCGCACTCTACGGACATGCATTTATCCTCACCATCATCTCGTGCCCATTATAAACTAGCACTCTCGAAGGAGGAGATTGCATTTATACAATCTTATCAGGCTACTTTGTCATCTTCCTCTTCTCCAGCCACCATTGCTCAGACTGGTGCCCCTACCGCGGATATATCTCATTGACCGACAGCTTGGATGCTTGACTCTGGTGCGTCTGAACATCTCGCAGGGGATTCCAGTATTTCACTACCTATCATCCGTATACTGGTGGCTCTACAATTACTGTTGTTAATGGATCGAAAAACCCCATTACAGGATTTGGCACATGCTCCTTGATTTTATCTATTTATTTGGCTTCAGTAGCTCATGTTCCTCATAGTCTGTTTAATCTTATCTTCATCAGCAAACTCACCAAAGACTTAAATTATGTTGCTACATTTACATCTTCTGGTGTTGTTTTTCAGAAGCGGTCGATAAATCGGGAACTTGGTCGAGGTCATCTTAGGGATGGGGTGTACATGTTCGATACCCCACCATCCCTTGTTTGCTCACCCACCTCTGCTCGTGCCCTCAACCTACATTTTCGCCTTGGTCATTTGCGCGCTTCCGTCTTACATAAGTTTTACCCCCAATTCAGTCCACATCTTTCCTTCCATTGTTAATCCTGCAAGTTTGCTAAACATCATCGAGTAACATATGTTCCTCGACTGGAAATGCGTAAAGCAAATCCTTTCGACCTTGTACATTCCAATGTATGGGGTCCTTGTTGGGTTCCTAGCCAGTCAAGGTACAGTTATTATGCTTTCTTAATTGATGACTACTCACGTATGACATGACTTTACCTTCTTCGTGATCGGTCTGAAGTATTTTCTGCTTTTCAGACCTTTTATCATGAAATCCCATACTCAGTTCTTCACCCCCATTAAATATCTCCGCTCCAACAATGGACGGGAATATTAATCCACTTCCTTTCAGCAGTTTCTCAAGGACAAAAACATCATTCAGACATCCTGTCTCGATACACCCCAGCAGAATGAAGTAGTCGAGCGTAAACATCGTCATATTCTGGAGACTGTTCGTGCCCTCCTATTCCACATGCAGGTGCCTCTTCATTTTTGGGGGATGTTATCCTTACTGTCACCTACCTTATTAACCGCCTTCGTTCTTCTATCCTTCAAATGAAGACTCCCTTTCGAGCTCCGTTCTCCTCTTTACCGCCTCACTCTATTTCACTTCGTGTGTTTCGGTGTCTGTTATGTACGTAACACTCGTCCCAACCTCTCCAAATTTTCTCCAAAATCCCTTTGTTGCATCTTCCTCGGATATTCCAACACTCAGCGCAGATACCGATGTTTCTCTTCAGATTTGCGGCGGTATATCATCTCTGTTGATGTCTCTTTTATTGAGAGTTTTTCATTCTTTCCACCCTCTTCCCACTTAGACACCACTATTGATGATTGTCTTCCTCTCATCATTCACCCACCTCTTCCTCAGGTGTCTCGCTCTGCTGATCACCGTTTTGGCATCGTCTACTCTCGTCGACCATCGAATGTGTCCCTCGTCCAAGCCGAGGACACCATCTCCCCAGGTTCGTCCGACGCTTCTACTCCGGCAACAGACGACTTGCCCATTGCATTGCGGAAAGGTACTCGTTCTTGCCAGAATACTCCTCTTTTCACATCTTCATATAGAGGTCTTTCTGCTCTGAAAACGATATTTATTTCACGCACGGCTGGTGAACCCAAATCTCACCCCGAGTGGCTTCGGGCGATGCGGGATGAATTGCAGGCTTTGAACGACAATCATACTTGGGATATGGTTCCCCTTCCGACGGGTTAACAGGTGGTCGGCAGCAAATGGATTTATACAGTCCGTCTCAATGCAGATGGCAATCTTCATCGCCTTAAACCCAGACTTGTGGCAAAGGGGTTTGCTCAGACATATGATGTCGACTATTTTGATACTTTCTCTCCAGTTGCAAAGATGACATTTGTACAATTATCCATCTCTCTTGTCGCTCATCACTATTGGTCTCTTTATCAACTTGATGTCAAAAATGTCTTTCTCCGTAGCTTTCTTAAAGAAGAGGTATATCTGCAACAACCTCTTGGCTTTCGTGCCTCAGGAGCCGACTCTCATGTTTGTCGACTTCGTCGCTCTTTATATGGCCTCAAGCAGTCTCCTCGTGCTTGGTTTGGCCAATTCAGCACCATCGTCACTACATTTGAGCTATCTCGGAGTATGAAGGACCACACTATCTTCTACCGTACGACGTCCTCCGGCTGCATCATGCTGGTTGTGTACGTTGATGATATCATCATCACTGAGAGCGACTCAACTGAAATCGCCCAGCTCAAAGGGCATCTTCACCAGCACTTTCAAACCAAAGATCTCGACTCTGACATACTTCCTTGACATTGAGGTCTCCCGTTCTCCGAACACCATTTTCTTTGCCAACAGAAGTATGTCTTGGATATCTTGCAGGATGCTGGTCTGACTCAGGCAACTGTCGTGGACACTCCTCTTGAGTCAGGGGAACGGTGTCTCTATGACACCACGGAACCATATTCTCACCTAAAGAGGTACCGTCGTCAGATGGAAAAACTCAATTATCTCACTATAACTCGTCCAGACATTGTCTGCGCTGTTGGCAGAGTTAGCCAATTCATGAAGAATCCGACAAAATCTCAGTGGGATGATGTCCTCCGCATTGCCAGATACATCAAGCAAGACTCTGTCTGTGGTCTTCGATATTCACATCACGGTCATCTGAATGTTGAGGCTTTTTGTGATGTTGACTATACTGGTTGTCTTACTACCCGAAAAACTACTTCTGGGTTTGCCGTTTTTCTGGCAGGTAACCTCATCTCATGGCGCAGCAAGAAACAGACTATCATCTCCAGATCCAGTACCGAGTCTAAGTACCATGCGATGGTCATGGACACTACTGAGATCTTGTGGCTTCGTCATCTCCTCCATGAGATTGGTTTCCCGCTGCAGACGTCTGCTCATATTTGGTGTGATAATCAGGCAGCCACAAAAATTGCTTCTAATCCCGTCTTCCATGAGCGCACGAAACATATCGAGGTAGACTGTCACTTTCTTCGCCGCCACCTCAAGCAGCACCATGTCAGTTTCAACCACATACTGACGGCAGATCAGCTTATCGATATCTTCATCAAAGGTCTCTTGAGAGTTCAGTTGGCCTCTCTCAGTACCAAGCTGGGGATCCACAGCATCAGCGACACAGCTTGAGGGGAAGTGTGTATGGTCTTGTTTGGTGTCTTCTTTCTTTTTGTGGGACTCTTGGTTCAAGATATCATGTACTAACTTGAGGGGGAGTGTTGAACCCGATTTATTGTAAAAGGTATTTCTGAGTCCCATGTTGGGTCGGAACAAAGACGAGGAGAATTGATGGCAAGAGGGGGGGTGAATTGCCTTTTAAAAAAAGATTGAATTGTTGGGTCGGAACAAAGACGAGGAGAATTGATGGAAAGAGGGGGGGTGAATTGCCTTTTAAAAAAAGATTGACAAATTAAAATCAAAGTAGAAATGCAGCGGAAATAAAGGAGGCAAAACACAAGAAATTGATAACGGAGTTCGGCCAAAACCCGGCCTACGTCTCCGCTCCCAACTCAACCGTTGAGAGATTCCTACCGCTTGCTTTTCAATGGTTTTAGCAAGAAACCCACTAGGCTTTGAGGTAGCACTAGGACCTATTACAGCTTGCTTTTGGTGGTTAAGCAAGAACCCACTTGCTTTTGATTGGTTTAGCAAGAACCCACTATCCTTCTTACAGGTGAAGGATAGCTCACCTATGTCTCAAGCTATTTAAAGGAAAGTTTGGCAACCTTTTCACACCTTAGTGGTGATGTGAAACCCAAAGAAAAGGAGGATAGAGAAAAGGTTGGGGTTTGTAGGCACAAACCCAAATTTAAAGCTCAAAAAGATAAATACAATAAAACCCGTAATTGGAGAAGCCTTGGGCGCCTTTGATTGATTGATGATGTTTGAAGGCCGCTTCCAAGCTTCTTTGGTGGGGCTCCTTGGATGTGGAAGTTGTTGGAGCTATTGGGGTTCCCTTGGAGGAAGTCGCCGGAGGTTGGCCAATTGATGCAAAATATGTCCGTGGGCTTCCGTATAGTTCCGGTTGGTGTCCGGGGCTTCCTTGGCCTTTATTTATAGGCATGGAACCCTTGGGGAGGCTTCGGAGCCGTTGGAGAGGCTAAAAGAGCCGTTGGGAGCCAAGTGGGCCAGCCTGGTCAAACTGCAACGGCTAGTTTGACTGGCTCCACCGGCTGGCCGGTGCAGGGCCACCGGATGGCCGGTGCCTTGGATGAGGGGAAGAGATTTGGTCCAGGCTCCACCGGCTGACCGGTGGAGGAGCCACCGGCTGGCCGGTGGCAAGACAGTAGCAACCACTATTGACTGGATGCCACCGGCTGGCCGGTGGTCAAGCCACCGGCTGACCGGTGGAACCTGGCAGTGGGCAATGCCTCTGCCAGGTCCACCGGCTGGCCGGTGCTATCACACCGGTTGGCCGGTGGACTGAATTTCAGTCCACTTCGTCCATTCTTGGGCCAATCCTTTGGCAATCTTTTGCCTATCATTCACAACACTTAAAAACAAGGTTAGATAAACAATAAGGTGATTGTGATCATGAAAATCAAACAACGAGGGGAACGAGAGGTACAACATCCCACACCAGATTACTCCACCTTGTAATCTCTTTTATCCATCTGTAAAAGAATGTATTTACCTCACCCTGAGGTAAGGGGAATTCACATCTACAAAAACAAACCTCATATATCAAGATTTAAAAATTAAATCTTGATATGAAAATGAGAAAGGGATTAAGAAATTAATAACTATTCAGTATGCATGAAAAAAGTGTAATGCGATATGCTAAATAGTAAAGAAAAATATAATTTTAAAGATGTATATGTAAAGACAACTTTACTCAACAACTAAATAAAATGTCAAGAGGGGGTTAATCAAAGATAATATTGTCCAAGGAATATGAATTTGAATTCCTCCACCCCCTTTCCACTCATGATTGGAGGAGTCCATTCCTTTATATGCTATGTTTGGGAGCCTTTTTTAGAAAATTATGAAGAAAATTTGGATTTATTTCATTCATTTCTAAATAAATTTTAAATAATAGTCGGGTGATATCATTTCATTGCATCGTGAAACTCCTAAACAATAAAACATTCATTTTCAGTTTACTTGTGTCATTGCATTTCATTGTGCTCCATTAAAGGCTTTTCAATCTAATTGCATCCCATGAAAACTTCCAAACATAGACTTCAAGTGATGAGTCCCCCCTCCCACTCCCCCTTTCAAACAATCATAATCTTAACTTTATCTCACTGGTTTCCTTTTTCAGGATCTCATGAATTCCTACCAAACATGACCTCATTGGCCGAGATATGCCATTTATTTCCACTTGTTATTGTAAATTAAGTTGTCACTGCAAGATTTCTGTGAGACAAGAAAAGCATAAAATCAAAAATAATAATAATGATAATGATAATATATCAAACTCACCCTTTGGTACCGTCTATGGGATCCAAAACCCAGTGTTGGCCATGAGGGCCACCTTTAGATTTGCCTCTATCAATGGCAGAGAGCACATTCTGTGGAGATAAAGGAGAAGAATCGTCTGTTCCATCAGTGCGTACAGTATCATTAACAAGCTCTGTGATGCGATCCAGTGTTTCCTGGGAACCACTTTCGCGGAGATCTCCAGAATCCTATAGGGAAGTTGAAAGCACCCTTGGTTGGATGGAAAATGAAAGTTGCGCTTGGTTTTGAAAAACATTTCACGTTTTCATTCTACAAAAAATATTAGAAAATATGTAAGATTATGTAAATGAAAAACATTTTTTAGAAAATGAAAATGAAAATGGTAAATTTTAGAAAATAAGGCTCCATTTAGAGATGGAAAGTATTTTTTATTTTTATTTTCCAAAAATGTATAGAAAATATTTTAGATAGTGGGAAAAAATAAATATGTGATGATGTGATTTACCTTAAATTGAGTTTTCAATTTCCAGAAAACAAGAAAAAAAAATTCTTTTTTTGTTTTCTAAATATATCTCATTTTCATTTTCATTTCCTGAAAAATGCTTTCCATTCAAATAATTTAATACATTTTTGGAGATATGTGAGACAGATCATACCCAGGTATTACAAAGAAAAATTAAAAGGGACAACAATATACTACCGGTATTCTTTGCATCAATTTACTTGCATAATAAACATTACAAAGAGACGGTAAAGATTGGAGATTGATTTTATTGTTATTTAGAGCCTGCTTTATAACTTTTCTAGGGTTAAAATCACTTTTTTAAAACATTAAATTATAGTGCGTTTATTTAAGATTTTTCTTTCAAAAGGCAATATCAAAAAACACTTTTTTTTTCAAAAAAAAAATATTTTGATTTGTTTCTTTAAAACTGTTTCCGCAACTGACTGTTGAAAGTGATTTTTTTTATAATCACCCAAACACAAAATAACTTCTACTTTTTATAAAATCCATACAAAAATTTATCCCAAAATCACTTCATTTTTAAGCCGAAACAAATGGGCTCGTAATGTTTTCAGAGATTAAAAAAATCTGAAGAATTTAGCTACCTCCTCGGCCACTAAAGAGAATGATTCACAACGAAGTTCCCTCCCCAATATAAAACTCACTACTGCCTGAGAGCCTATGAATCATATAAAAGCAACAGTAACAATGCAATTGTCAGTTTCATCATCAAAGTAAATCGACACTGCAGCACAAATGAAGTGTGAAATCTGTCAAAATCACAGCAACTCTGAAATAATAACAGCAACATATATAAGTAAATAAACATATATGAAAAACCTTATGGCCTGGAAAAATTAATGAAATCAAGAAACCATGCGTTCTTGAAAAACATAGAAGCAGAAGGCTGGGAATGCACTGCATTAGGCAGATATAGGCTGTGTTTGACAGCATTTACTGAAAGATATTTATAATATTTATTGCCTGTGATAAGCAGTTGAAAAAAATAAGTAGTGTTTGTTCTCTTTCTGGAAAACTCCTTACCCTTCAATTCCTGAAGAAAAACGCTTAAATAAGAGGCAGAAAAACAATTTTTTAATAATCAATTTGGAAACACTTATACAGAAGCACTAATCATAAGGGGTAAGTACTATAAACACTTTTCAACAAGTGTTGTCAAACACAACTATAAACACACACAGGTGTGCAGACAAATGCTTAAGCAAAAATTCAATTGCTTTGATATAAAATATTTGTATGCACTGAATGAAATATGCAAAAAAAAAAGTAATAAAATAATTAATAAACAGAAATGTATATTTCAAGCAACACAGATGCGTATAGTATGGCAAGAAGGGTAATGAGATTATAGACATAATAGAGAAGCATGGTGTGGCGAAAAAATAACCATAATCCGCTACTGTGACAGGACTTTTATCTGATTTTGAATGGACATCAGACCGCAACAATGCTTTTTGCACTTTCTGCAGAAGAATTAAAAGAATGAGCAATAAATAAAATCAACATGTTAATTTTCATAACCAATTAAAAATTGGGATCCTTAGCAATAATTAGAGTAAAAACAGTATCTGTTGTATGCTTACGGGAGTTATTTCAGAAAAATTATTAAAAGATGAAATGTAGAGCACTTTAAGAAGGGTCTCAACGATATTTCTGGAGGATTTTTAACAAGCCACTTGAACAAAACTGTCTTGCATTCTATGAAAGGTATCCTCTTTTTCAGTTCCAGCACAACATGTGCTCTATTTTTTTATAGTTTTTTCCCAATAAGTAGCATATAAATAAATTTGTCCAAAGGGCCAAACAATATGCATGAACCTATAAAAAGGCTCAAATAATTTATCTAAACCAATTAAGAAGCTTAAACAATACAAGTAAGCCTATTGAGATATGCGCATGCATAGGTCAGTCAAAAAACCTGAACAGCGTGTATGACTCCTGAAAAAGGCTCAAATAGTTTATATCGACCAATTAAGAGGGCTTATACACGAAATATAACCTCAATGAGATGTCGATAGAATATATATCACCATTACCAAAAGTGAAATCAGATGGAGAGGGATATCACAATCTAGCTTTAGAACAAGCAAAGGTCACCCTCCTATCAATGACCCCTTGCAAGACAGTGATTTAAAATATTCATGTAATGCGGGAAGTGTTCAATAAGTGCCCAGAAAAGGGGGCCACAGTCGTGAGGGATGAAACACTCAACGCTCCAAAACAAGGGTTGTGTGTGTGGGGGGGTGGGGGGGGCTGTTTGTGGGAGTGGACTGCCTGACAGAGGCGAGCAGCGACAGAGGCGGCTTTCTCGGCAGCAGCAAGCTCCTTCGCATAAGACATTGTTACCGCGGTGGATGGTGGAGGAAGTGCACCGACGGGAATATAAAACAGAGAATTCGATGATTTGGGCTTCAAGGGACGGTAATGAGCAGATCTAAGATAAACTATAGCTCTTGATTGTAGATCTGCCAATGGCGCGACCATTGTGTGACACCGTCGTCATCAGTTTACTGCATCGTCATCAGTTTACTGCATTTTATTGGGAGCTCTCGCTCAATTTGAGGCTGGATACCAGCAGGCTTGCCCGCATTGTCTTCCCTCTTTGTTTTCTAATAAAATTATTAAAATTAAAATAAATTAAATAATTAAATAAAATTTTAAAATAAACTAAGGAATGAGAATCTGCAGTAGTTACCGACTGAACTTTCGGTTTCATCTTATATGATTTGTTAGTATTAATTTACATTCTCATTGTTTCTCGAATCATCCTTTGTTTTCAATTTCTCTTTGACTACGACTTGTTTCAATATCTGCAGATAGCAACAGAATTTTTGATTGAAATCATCTGCATCACATCTATTCACGTATGTTCTATACAAGATGTTTTCTAGAGATGTTCACATATGTTCTGTTCATATCTGAACACATGTGTTTTGTTCAATTTGGATCAGATTCCAATAGATATAACACAATTTACATTGATCATCATATGTAAGGTATTGATTTCTTTGAGTCTTTCTAATTCATTTAATGATATAACATAATCCTATTATTTTATTTCTTCTCAATTTATATATGGGAAGGGGTTGAACATAGAGTTTTTTCGAGAGGTGATTGTTCCTAATACATATCATTTAAATGGTTGGATTTTGTTCATAGGTTCCCATATGAAACCATATTGGTTGTAGGGTGTGAGAATTTTTTGGACTTCCATATTCTTGATACAATGAGCCTCTATGTCATCTTCAATATGGATTGACATATATATTTTTCATCTCAAATGATTTGTAGAAGAGGTGAATGTCCTTTAGATTCCATTAGGGATTGGAGTATGATCTTATGGGAGAGTAGGATGTGAAGGTAGGTAGATCTGGACCCAACAATAGCCGTATTGGAGTAATTATAATGCATCTGGAAGTTGGGTCTCTTTCCATGGATCATGTAACAATTACATATTCATTTCCCCAGCGGTGGAACATTTCCAGAATGCTTTCCTTCATGTATTATGTGTAGAAATAAACCTGACACGTCCTGCATAAAATGTTATTATCATATTTCATTAGTATTTACCCTAATTTTTTAACATTATGTTTCTAATTTTTTTGAATTGTCAACTACATACATTTTTTACTGTGTTGGAAGACATTGAGGTTAAAGATTTAGTACAAAGGTACAATGACATTACCCTGCATTCTTTCTACATTTTCAACTGTCTGCATATTTGTAGTCCACTTTTAATGCTAGATTTTGTACCACTAATTTAAGCTTTAAATATATTAAACATAGTCAATATTAATGCATGGTTTCGCTCCTCCATACAATGTGACATGGTTTACTATAACTTCATTCTGGATAAATACAACATCATGGAATAGAGAAGCAGTGACATATTTTTGAGAAATTGTAATTTTGTTAAATGGAGATGGTGAAAACCATACAAACCAGGGCTTCTATTTCATTATGTTAACTAGTATTTATTCACTAGTTGATTATTCAATGCACGTTCTACAAAATGAAATATTATGCCCGATCCATACTTTTATTCTACATTGCATTATTATTAAAACAATGTTGACTGACTTTACCTGTCTACTTTGATTCAGGTATCTTTATCACCATCTCTTTCTTTACAATGTAATGGTATCAAAGATTAAAGGTAATTGAAACTCACTGTTATTTCTATTTCCATTTGCACAATGTTTCATTTAGTGTCTTGTTCTTTGACATCAATATTTGTTTGATACAATATTTTGCTACATCTTTCAGGAAATCAGTGATTCATGTACTTTTTTATAGGTATATTTTTGTAACTGTTGTCTGTTTTCTTTGCATGCAGTACAATTTCGATGGGAGATATTATTTGGTCAGATTCGTCAAGATGGATAAGCAATCAGGCCTATAAATTCATTTCAGAATCAGGCCTTATGTTTGTGCCTAGTGGCATTTCGGGTAATTTCGAGGGTTTTTTATATGTACAATATATTAATGTGTTTTAATTCAAAAACATTGATTATTTATTTCTTTACAAAGTATAGGGGTATCCCTGTTTGGCTGAAATATTTTCCTGGATCAGTTTTAGAACCGATAATGGTCCCTTTCAAGGTTAGTTTCACAACATATAATGGTCCATTCAAGAACATTTTCTATAATCTATTTTCATTGTGCATTGCTTTTTCACAAATTTGTAATCTTTTTGTATATTGATCTGTGTGGGTCATTTAACAAACTTTTTTGGATTTTTATTAGCTTATCTATGAATTTACAGTATACACGCTTAGATGGTTTTTTGAAACCCTAGGGTTTTCCCTTCTTTACTATAATAATCACCCAACAACGAGAACACTCTCCATTTGTATTTTATTTTCCTCACAAAATATATATGCCTTCAGATGTTAGTGATTATCGTCTTCGTTATGTATTTACTAAATGTGGGTTGGTAGTTAATGCAAGTGTCAATTATAGGTTAAAAATGAACACTCATGAGGGGTTCACTTCATAACAATGTTGAGCTTTGGAAAAATGAATAATGATTTTTCTACTCTTGATGACCAGGTGATACGATTGTCCCTTTTTCAATTTGAGGTTGAATCGAGAACACTATGCATGGCATAGTTTGGTGTGATATTTTTATAATTGCATTCTTGTGCATGATTTAAAATGTAGGGCTATGAGAGTTAGCATTGCATAGCAGTGTTCGGGAAAAAATTTGGTGCAATAGTTGAAAATTTTATCCAAATTGCACTACTCCTAGGTTCTTATTTGTTATTTTCCTTAATAGTTTATTACTCATTTGATATTTTAATAGTATTGACTTATTTTACTAAACTATAATTCCTTGGTAATCACATTTATAAATCAACAGATTTACGGTGCAACTGCTTGTGACTGATATCATTGACTCCTTCTCAGTAGTCCTATTTGATAAACAAGTAATGCAATTTGTAAGAAAAAACAACTACAGATTTGAGAGAATCTTTGATACCGATATTACTACAAAATAAAATAGCATGATGACAAAATATATTCACTTCATTTAAACTGACAGTGACATTTATTTTTAAATTAGGATGATGATGAGTACGATTTTCCTACATAATTAAATGTTTTCAAATAAAAAAAGGTTCTGTTGTCAATTGAAGCTTCAAAATCGTCACCGTTCAATAGAACAAAACACATGCAAGGTAATATTCATTAGCGAAAATGAAAACTACATCAGCAATTTCAATGGCAGCTTCACAGAAAATCAGGTACTAGATATTATATACTCCTAATTTCATTAATATGGATAAACTGAAAAGCGTTAATCTTATTATTATTTTTATAAAAGATAATTAGAGAAATGGTTGTACAAATGTAAGTAGTGGGCACGAACAAAGTTCGGGAAAATGTTTTCCATTATCTTCATTTTATTTTCACTGTTAGTAAATAACATGTAACTGGACTATTGCTTTTATCGTTCCATCATTGGATAATCAGAGTGTTGAATCATTTCGACTCATTGCAAAGGTTGACTCGGGATTTGTAACATCATCTACGGTTTTACCAATAATTTAGGTATATATATGTTATCTTCCATATGTTTTGTTTAACAAGCCCTTATTTTAATCCTTCAATACAGTTACTGTGAGAACTGATTTTTCTTTTAACTACATTCTATATGCTGAAAAACTTACTGAATGAATTTGTTAGTGAAGATGTTTTTGAGCAATCTCATCATTTACCACCGGAAAGTGTGGGTAGAATATGCCAGACCAAAAAATCCAGAATCTGAATGAAGGATAAATTAAAATACAAAACAAAAATAATGACTGATATTTTATGAAGATATGAAAGGTAATACTATATCAGGGAATTCTTTCTTCTATTTTCTTCTATGTAATCAGATTAAATATTACTTTAAATTATAGTATTTCTTTTGGTATTTCACATTACCATTAAATTTAATCAAATCCTCACAAATCATACGTGGAGTGTTATGTGTTCAACAACACTACAAAAAATATAGGATGTACACCGTATATTGTTGATGTTTTATAAGGTTAATTGTACAGAACATCATTGTTTTCATATTTGTAATACATTCTTATAGTTATATTCTTTAACGGGTTTTTAACATTTATTTACTTTCAATGTAATTAATATTAATTTAGGGTTTCATTACTGAATTTAATGCAACATGGATTACTGTATCTTCAATTTGGAGATATACAACTCCATAGAACATACAAGCTATGAGGGGATTCATAAGTTGTGGAACTTTTTCTAATGTTTATGTCATTAGTTTCTTCTACCCGTATTACCTATCAATCTTCAGTCATGTATTTTAAAACTTGACCATTATTTTTTACAAGACTTATCAACCCTCTAAACTAAGGGATTTATATTTCCTTCTTTTCATTTGTTAAATTACCCTTTTAAAGTTATAGTTGACTATTTGAAAATGTTTATTAAAGTCAACCTACCTCTTTTCATATAGGTATAACTTACAATTTTCATTTTCCCACATTTATCTATGTGTGTATTTTTGTTTATGTTGAAGCAAATTTCAGTTGCAGGCAGTTTTACTGCCTTTATATGTGTTCTACTACATTATAGTTATCTTACCTCTTTTCATATAGGTATATCTTACATTTTTTAATTTCCCGCATCCATGTATGTGTGTAGTTCTGTTTATGTTGAAGTAGATTTCAGTTGCAAGCAGTCTTACTACCTCTAAATGTGTTCAACTTCACTACAGTGATCCTTCTTATTTTCATGCAGATATAACTTACAATTATAATTTTCTCACATCCAGGTATATCTGTATTTCTGTTTATATTGATGCAGATTTCAGTTCCATTCGGTCCTACTGCCTCTAAATGTGTTCAATTTCATTACAGTGATCCTGCCTCCTTTCATGCAGGTAGCTTACATTTTTCTTTTTCCCACATCCATGTATGCGTGTATTTATGTTTATATTGAAGCAAATTTCATTTGCAGGTAGTCTTACTGCCTCTAAATGTGTTCAACATCATTGGACCAAAGTCCTATTTCTTGAGAATTGGATCATTTAAAACAATTATATTTCACTTATCAGTTTTTTTATAATAAATGGCCCCATTTATGTTTTTTCCTTCACATTTTTCTATTTTTTAGCATGAATCAGTGACTTAATTTCACCACCATAGTCATGAAGAAAGACTTCCTTGCTACTACGACACGGTATGACATTCGAATCACTGTAACACTTTCTTTCATAAACATCATTAATAGCAATGTAACTTATGATAATTTACTTTTTATTGAAAACATGCCAAATGAGTTTGATTAAAATGAACATATCATGTTAATAAAACGTATTGAACCTTTTTTAATAGAAATAAATTTTCTTTTATCTTTAAACCTGGCCATGCATTAAGATAGGGATCAATTTTTTTTGTTGAAAGGGTGTCATAATAGGTTTTGATTGACTGAAATGTTTCCAAATGACTGGCCTTAGGAGTAACATCATCAGAATAACTTTTTTAACTAACAACTTCTTTCTTTAGACCACGGGCATGATAGAAGAAGAAATCCTTGCTTAGCATGACCCCTCTCCATCCCATCATTCCATGTCTGCATGTAACTAGATTTCCTTTTCCAGAAACCTGCTCTACTATTAACCGTTGATTGAATCTGTGTCTGTTCATTGATGTCCATTGTGCTATTACTAGTGATTCATGTAGGTGATTATAAGGGTGTTGAAGTACATGCCTTTATACTTTTGGAAATAGAAGGTTTCTTGTTGATCCAATGGTTCTCCACCATAATGCGTGAGATGCCCCCTAGAAATAGATGTACACGATATTGAACTTGTATCTATCTCCACCAAAATGCCTGACTACCCCCACGAAAGGTACCTACTTTTTTTGGGTTCTTGAGTACCATGAAATATGAATCCAATGTGAAGTTGACAAATAACGCTTTCATGAAGAGGAAAAATACTTATCGCCATGAAGAATTCACTACTCCTTCATTCCTACAACCTCCTAGACTGAGCAAGGTATGTGATATGTCCTTTATACTGTCTAATATGTTAATATCTCATCTTTTATTTTCATGGAATTGATTTTCAGTCATTTCTCATAACAGGAGATCAATGCAAGTTTTTATAAACCAAGGATTTCCATGATAACCATGACGGTTGTTCTGATAAGCCTCTATATGGTTGGTATGGAGCGATTCAGAAGAAACTACAGAGGTCACAATATCAACAGTCAATTCTTGTATTGCTTAGCAACTATGTAAAGGATGAGGAGCATATTATGAGTTTTTATTTAAGTAAATTCTCTTTAACTATGTGTTTCACTATATGCAATATTGTTTTTCTAAATGTAGTTGATATTGAAATGAGGAGAGATATTGAAATGAGGTCTCCATCGTTGTTGAGCTGAAACTGAGATCGAGATACTAAATTTTAGAACAACTTAAATTCAACTATATTGAACATCATGTGAGTTTCGTCTGGTATTTAATGAGATTAATAAAAAATCTATATTTTAATATATAAATTATTTTTAATTTATATTTATTATTTTAAAATATTTATAAATTCATTTTATATGTTTTTTTTGTGTTTAATTTCATATACTTTAGTAGTGCTTAAATGGCTAGGTTTGATTTCTTCATTTTAAAAATCAAATCAAATTTGATTTTTGAAAACCAGTATTTGGTTGAGATTGAGTTGTGTATTGAGATTGATCTAAATCTCAAGCTGGAGTACTGTAATGTATCACTCTATCAACAAAAACACACTTATTTTTGTTCAATGTATGTTTTAGGGTAGCTTTTTTTAGATTAAAAGTCAATATACATTGTTTTCATCGGTACCTTCAACAACATATTTCAAAAATATATAGTTCACTCTATTATTTTTAGGTATCCTTATCAATTTTGTAAAATTTATTTTTAATAATGCACTTTTCATTTTTTAAGATGAATATTTATTATTTTTATTTATATATTGCAGATCACTCATCCTGCACATGAAGAGATCAAGGGAATTTCTGCAATAGAGTTGTACTTCATGAAATACAAAAAAAATGATGAAGAATGATTTGGGGAAATCATCAAACATTGGTCCAGGGACTGCCCTAGAATTGGACCAACCCATGCATATGGGAGAATCCCAGTCTAGTATGTGAGGTACAAAGGTGTCTTCATGAAGCACATCAGTGGGTTTTAACTGACATTGGGAGATGGTTTTCTTATTCAATTACTGATTCTATCCTCTGTATGGGGTCAGGAGTGACCGTGTTTCATTCATGGTGCAGTGAATTATATTAATTCCTTCTAATCATCATAATGGAAGTATTGGGAGAGTCTAAATACTTGTGTTTTACTGGAAGGAACCTGATGTTCATTTCTTTGAGTTTTTTATAATATATGTTTCTTTTGTTTTATTGTTCAATGTGGGGTTTTTATTGTATACCGCACTTGGTATTTTTGTTTTCATTTCGGTTATCTCCTACATTTTCAATACTAAACGTAAACCAAATAGAGGTAATCACTATCTATGTTTTGAAAAATAATGAAAAACCAAATTGAGGTAATCACTATCTATGTATTAGAATAAAATATTTCAATTCAACACTAATCTTCAAAAACCTTCACTTGATATATGTATGATATTTTGTTTGATTATTTTATTATTTTTATGTTGTTGTAGTGAATCATGTATTTATCTATTTGTGACTTGTAATTCTATTCAGATAATGATTTCTATTTTAGTAATGGTGGATCTTCTAGGAATTTTGGGTATGCCAACTAAATTCTTCAAGGAATTTGGATTCTTCTCCTAGAAAAATATGAGTTGGGGAATGTTTTTCTGTGGAACCAATTTTCTTAGATATGTCATCATCCCCATTTACATTTCAAGATGGTTATACATACCATGTCAATGAATATATTTGAGATATTAGTTCTTTTCACCTACATTTAGATGACACTGAAACTTATATAATTCCCTATAGGTTCTTGAAACATAACTGATTCCAGATTTTTTATGTGAAACTATTTCCCTATTAGTCATACATAAATATTTCTAGAATTATTATTGAAGTATTTCCCAATTTCTCATTATTTGTGTTTTAAGAGATTTTTTATACATATTTATGGTTCTACACACCATGTCACTCCCCCTGCATTGATGCTCCAAACAACATACTTTACACCTTAACCTCCATTTGACGTAAATGTGCCCAACTTCTCCTTTGTCTCTTTCACTATGTATTTCATTGTACCCAATAATGTTTTGTAAATGCAGTTGAAATTGATTTGAAATCTCCATCCTTAAAAATTAGAAATTCCTTTACATTATATTTATCCTATCTTTTTCCAGCTATTTAAATGGCGTCTCTATATTTTATTCACTCATATTCAAATTTTATGCACCACTACTTTGTGATTAAGATATAATCAATTACTATTTGTTCTCAAAATTTAAAAATAATATTCTCTTATTAAAAAATAACAATTAATACATATCACCGTGCGCACACATGGGAAAATACTAGTTTTAAAATAAACTGAGGAATGAGAATCTGTAGTAGTTACCGATTGAAATTACAATTTGGGGTGTGAGGTATCGAGTTTTTTTTAAATGGGATTTACGATTTTTTTATAAAAAAAGTGGGATATGGTTACACGTATTTTTAAAAGTGGGTCTGGGTGTAAACTGTTAGATATACACTAATATATATATATATATGATATGATATTATATATATAAAGTGTATATTTATTACATGCATTTGATGCATGTTTTATAATGCATGTATTAAATACATGCGATGATAAATATATATATTTGATATATATTTATTACTTCAGAACAGTTTTATTATTAGTTATAATCTGTTAGAAAGGGATTAATTGGGTTGACCGCTTATTGAATAGGATTCAATGAATTATGGGAATAAATGTATATGGATACATTAATATGGCCGATGCATTTTCATTTAATGAAAACCCATCATGGATGGATATATAAAATGACGTGATCTCTTCTATTATAAGCAAGTAATTATGATCAAGCCTCTCATTTATCTCTTTCCCCCACACTTGTTCATCGTCTGAGATGCAAGCGCTAACACCCCTTCAATATTTGGGTATCCTCGAAATACGATCATAGATCCATTAGTCGGTGTACCCCCTCGGAGGTAGAGTGCTTTTTTTCACTACTACATGATCTTCATTAAACATTCTCCTTATTCAAAAAAAAATACTATTATCAATGACAATTTCCAGGCACACTGTTTATACAGCTTATTTACGCATTGATTCTCAAAGATAGATCTGTCTGTGTTTGAGTTATCTTCCGCTACACATAGTCATGTGATGATCATGCAAAACCCAACAGTGGTATCAGAGTGTGAGCTTCTTTAACGAATCAATATGTTTATTAATTTACAAAAAGACATTTTAATAGTAAAATGAGATTTTTCAAGTTTGAAGATAATATACTGCTCTTGTTTATGAAAATAAATAAAGTATTTATTTTAATCAAGAGAACTCAATTTAGAATTGAATTATATTATTTATAAATTGTTTATAAATAATGGAAAAATTATTTTAAAATATTTATAAAAATTTATAAAAGTGTTTTATAAATTAATTAACTATAAAGCATTTATGATTAATTGATAAATATTTTTTAAATACCTTTTGACAAATTAAATGGCATGATTTGTGATATATAAATAAATGGTTTATTTATAAATCATAAAAGACAATTTATAAAGAGTTTATAAATTCCAACATATATGATATTTAGATTATATAAAAATGTTTATATAATAGATGTTGAATTATAAAATGTTTATAATTCATGAAATATCACATAAATGTAATTTAATATAAAATGTGAAAGAGTTTATATTGATAATAATATAAAATGTTTATATTCTTGCTAATTTATAAAATGTTTATAATTAACATTGATTTATGAATAGTTCATAAATGGATAATAAATAAATTGTTTATTTATTAAATTTCGTTAAAATTCATATTTAGTACATAACTAATTAATTTGAAAATTTTCAAATTAAATGAGTTTTATTTGGATATTATTTAAGCCACATCAAAAGGTGTTTTGATAATTGATACGATCAATATTTAAATAATAATTAAGTATATGATATTTAGATTATGTAAAATATGTACATAATATAAATTTAATTTGAAATACTTTATAATTCATATAATATCATATATTTAAAAGGAAATTCCATATTATGAAAAATACGAAAGTGCTCATATTGAAAAAAATATAAAGAATTTATATTCAATATTTATCGAATGTCCAAAATATTAAAGTTGAAATTATAAAAGGGTTTATAGTTAGATTTTATTTATGAAATTGTTCATAAATGTTTATCTCGTGTTTAAATATTTGAATCGTTCATTTGTCTAATGGTTATTCCTGGATATATTCATAGCTATAAATTTCTTATATTATGAATGACTATATTTCAAAGTTTATGATGAATTAATTCTAGGATAGAGCCTTGCATATCATGCTAGGTTTGATATCTTAAAATTTAGTTTTCATTTACCTTGACCTCAGTTTGTAATTTTAGTTATGAGCTTGAGAATAGTTGTTGGGAATAGTTTGTGCATATTAGGTGTTAGAGTTTTCATGAATGGAATTATCTCCTGGGTAAAGTATCTCCTAGTAGAGGGATTTGGGGTCGGACCACCCACTTTCCTAAAGGCTTTCCTTGGCTAGGAAAGTGAATGGGGTTGACTACATGTCGCTCCGGGCTTACTCATGTGGAGTTTGTCAATATCATATAACTTTATGTATTTACATGAAGTGTTCATATACCTTATGCATATGATGCATTTAGATATATATAAATACACTTAACTTCTATTTTTGTGTGATTAACACATACTTGTGGGTTGTGTAAAGAGTTACACATTAACGTGGTGTAAACACATCAATTTGGTGGTTGGAATAAGGATTACAAAACTAAATCATTTGAAGCATGCAGGGGAATAAAACATGAGAAGATAATTATTACATAGAATTTAATAGTTACAAATTTAATATGCATATGATGTATATTAAATTAGTGAGACCTTAAAAGGAAAACCCAGTGTGAGATTCCTTATAGATAAACACTTGTTAAGACATCGATCGTCCAAATGGGTAGTTTCACGCCATAGTGGGGTGCCCCTGGATTATCTTGTGTAAGAAAAATAAGTAATTGTTGGAGTTGGTACCCTAGAACCAACTTCTTTTGTAATTTATGATAACTTATATCCATGGTTTTGAATATTAATAAATTTCTTATCACATCATGATTATTCTTCTGCATAACATTGTATGTGATAATGTACTAAGAGTAACTGTCGCACTAAAAGGTCATAGTAGATCCCTGCTATGATGAGAACCCAAAAGTGCTATGACACTATTCTGGAATATATGTTCTATAGCAAGATGATATTGTTTGAGGGACACAAATGATACAGGCTATTAGGGGTGGAGACTCATAGGACTTTGAGTCACCTTTTCATGGCGTACTCCCTTGGTGATATCTAGTAGGATATTATGAGAACGAGACATGACAGTAGGAAATCCACATTTATAAGTGTCATTAGATGTTCCTATATATGGATGTGTGTATTGGTCCTTAGAATTTAATATTATTATTAATTGATATTATGATTCACACACTTAGATGTATTGACGAAAACCGTGATGATAGATATTCATGGTGAGGTAGGATGTGTTGGGTGCGTCATGAGTAATATTGCATTAATGAATAATGTGAGAAAGGATTTATCCCTTCTATTATTTAACATAAGATAATATTTTAGGCACTTTTATAGAAATGATATAACCTAAATAAATTCATGACCATGGTAATCAATAGGCAAGTTCTATTTTCGGAAAGTCAAAGAAAAAGATATCGAGCATATAGGTTGATGACACCGACATGCAACCTGCTAGATTAGAGATATTGTGATAAAGTGATTATATTACACGGTAAGTATTCATATGAGGTGACATGTCATTACGACATTAACTTCTTTCTCTATGAGTGTCTTGGCGTACAACTAGATGTTAACCTTGGACTTTAGGCAGGTTCGCCTAATGCCACTGAGAAAGTGGTCTAGAGGGTCACACACTAAGTGTATCCAATATTTTAATTAAATAATTTATTATTCAACAAGTTGAATAAATATTATTCCCAGATGTGGTTTAATAATTATTCATGTATGCCTGATCACATTTATTCCTTCACTAGTTATTCGAGAGAATATATTGTTAGTGGAATAATTAATAAATATCGAGGAGGATTGACATACTGAGTTTAATAGTCCAGAGAGAAATAATAATATTGAATATTATTTGATTAAATAATATTTAATAATAACTCACAAGTTAAGTGCATGTTAGGAAATAATAATATTGTTGTTATTATTTGACATGAGGACTTCCTTAGGATTAATGAAATAATTAAAGGCACTTGTGCAAATTATTTATTATTACCATAGTGAAATAAATTCCCGGTTATATTATTCTTTCATTAGACAAGGGCAAGCCAAAGGATGCCTATTGGGTTGTGCACAATGAATTGTAGAAAATATCTCAAGGATATAGAGTTCATCCCTCTCTAAGAATGCTCTCAAGAACGAGAGAGATCCTCCTCCACTGGATCAAGGAGAAAAATTTGGAACTGGTTCTCAAGGTGATCGAAGGCAGACATCGCAAGCACAAGGATCTTTCATGATAGAACCCAAAGACTCATTCGATGACATTCAGAGATATGTGGAACATGTATGGATCACCACTAAAGGAAATCTACCCTTGATATCTACAACACAACGATGATACACCTTCAGATCTGTGGCCGAATGCATCAATGAAGAAAGAGTCACCTTGGAGGTAATTCTTATTTAATTAAATTAATTATAAACAAAATATGTTGATCCTCTCTCTTGGTTCCATGTTTTTATTCCTTTTTCCTATTTCTTTGATTCAATTATGGGGATCACGTCGCTCTTCATTGCATATATTCTGGATTGTTCATTGAATATGACAAAAATTAAAGTTGGGAATCATCCCTCTCGTGCTTCCACTACACCTAGAACCTACAAGTGGTATCAGAGAAGGCATATTATTATTTATAATTATTTAATAATTGTTGATGATTTGTGCATTTATAATTTAGTTTTTCAATTCAAGTTTAATTATTCCTTTTTAATATGAATGAAAAGATTTGTTTCTTCCTCTATCGTTTCTCATAGATCTAACATAAACGATTAATTTTATGATTAAAATTATATTGAGGATCTCAAAAGGAGGTGACGAGGATTTTGTCTAGGTAACACAGTAATACACACCATGTAATCGGAATTACGTGCCTTGTAGTTGTGTTTAATGCATCAGAATTAGTTTAACAATTACTCAACCTGTGTGCATTAAAGACACACGATATAATTAATTATTACACTGCGTGTTGACCAGGACAGACTGGCGCACGGTCAGACAGACTACACACTGTGTGGCCCACTGGACACAACATGTAATCCTTTTTGGGTCAGGGTCAGGCTGTGTATTCCAGACATGACCTACTCAATCGGTGGCCATGTAACATAGAGTCAACGTGGTGTGTGGTCCACTGGACACACCGTGTGCTTCAAGATTTCCAAAGTATGCCTCACACACTGAGTCTCTAGGCATGTACTTCAGATACACAGTGAAGAATATACACGTAATGTAGATTAGATCTACACACCGTGTGCTTTTACTAGTTACACAGATTTAAAAATTTATTATATTATATAACCCTTAAGACATGTACTTGCATGTGAGTGTAAAGCCGGGACACACCATATGATAAGATTTAATATATATATATATATATATATATGTTTTATTAACATCTTCATAATATTCAAGATCTGCACATCATGTATGAGTTGTAATATAACTATTATTTTATGTGCATGTTATATGTCACAAAGAATAAAGTGTATACAAGTATAATATATGTTGGGTAATTTTGGATGAGTATTCACCAGGTTACCTCCAAGGTACAAGTTATGTACACAATTAATTTTAAATGAATTTATTAATTTGTTTAAAATTATAATGGATGAGAATCTCAAGGAAATTCAAAAAAGGTTTAAGATAAAAGGATTGATTAATTAAAGATAATAATTAATTGATTCGAGCATGATTTATCTTAAATAAGAATGATTAAAGAATTGAATGCTAGTTTTATTAAATGTGTAATTCGCTGCATGCATGTGGATGATCATGAGCTAGACCAGAACTTTGTATGTGATTGTTTTACTTTTAATTTATTATTAAATTAAATTGTTGGTTTGCATGCCTTCTCTCCTCATTAATATATAGGGTCTATGTGCCCATGAATTATTTTATATAAACCCCATTTTTACCCCTCACCTACGTGTGAGTAAAATCATATGTAATGGATAGAGCTCCCAAGCCAGTGGAGACAGTTCAAGTTAGGAGACGAGGCAAGACCAATCCAAGGAGATACAAAGATGGACAGGTGGAAATCTATAAACACGAACCTTAAATTGTTCAAGGTGTTTCTACCCTAGGTCAACGATTAATTTATCAACCACTAGATAAACTAACCATTATAACAAGCTCATGATTATACCCTTTATTTTAATTCTATCAGTTGCATGGCTATTTCATTATGAATGTTTTGTCATGATCACATAATTAATTAATTAACTAGCATATAAAGATGGAACTAAAATAAATTGTCTTATGCGTACATATTATCTAAAGACATGATTAATCATATAAGTAATTCCACTTAATATTAACAAGCATGTGAAAATATAATAATTGGAAATTTACGCATAAAGGATAAAATCCCTCAATAAATTATTAAGTTGGTATAACCTTCCATTACTTCGGTTAGAATTAAACCATAGTTCAAAGTGCTTGACCAACCAAAGTTGGGGTGCTTTCAATTATTGGGGAATTCTAATTTGAGGTTTTGGGTTTAATTAACTTGGTTGACATCAAGGGTTGACTATCAAAGCAGAACTTGGTATAATTGGGAGTCAAAGGTTGAGGAAATCTAAATTAATGATTTCAGGATTGGGGAGTCCACTCAACAGATCAAGGAACTGTGAGTTAATGCATTTGGCATTTGAAATACCAACCTAAAACCATTTGAGTTGTTTGACCAACCAAAGTTGGGGTAATGAAAATGGAATATGGATCCTTGACACTACAATATCCAAGCAACAAGATATTCTAAAGCCAATGATGAGGGATATTGAGTTTTTATAAAATAGTGGGAGACTAATAAATATAATTTTATTTATTTTTCTAAATATTATCATATAAAGTACTAAATCTATACTTATCTTATTTTTAGAAACAACATTAAAAATAATATCAAACATATCATTGTGATCCATACTTGATAAGGAAAACCTTCTCACTAACACCAATTTCTAGGAGTGAAAAAGGTGCCTATGAGCCATCCTTTTCCATGAAAGGAAACTGTATGTGCTGGAAGAACCTTTACCAGTTGCGCCTGAAAATGAGGCAAGTGATGAAGATTTCTCTCTGTACGAGAAACATATGAATGATGCTATAGATATCCAGTGCTTCATGATATCATACATGTCCAATGAGCTCTTGAAACGATATGAGGAAATGGATGCTTATAGCATGGTATCTCACCTTTGAGATCTCTATCAAGAGAAGAAGAGACAAGAGAGGTATGAGATCTCCAATGCTTTGTTAATGATTAAGTTTGGAGATTATATTCTATATGGGACTCATGTAGTCAATCTTATCAGCTACATTGAGCGTTTGGACATCTTAGGGATTAACTTTCCGGATGAGTTGTGTACATATCTCATACTTTCATCACTGCCCAAGACCTTCACTAGTTTTATTGTGAATTAAAATATGATCAATAATTAGAAGAGTCTATTGGAACTTCAGACCTTGATTTTCTAAGTGGATAAAGACATGGGGCGTGACAAACCCATAGTTCTTATGGTGAATAAGAAGAGGAAGGACAAGGAAAAGGGGCCTAATACATATAAATAGTATAAAGCCCCCGAGAACCATTCGACCAAGAAGAAGAAGATCCAAAGGTAGGGTAAAAAAGGAGGTTGTATGTTTTTCATGTGGAAAGTCAGGCCACTGGATGAGGAATTTCACTCAGAGGAAATGGGAAGCCAAAGGTGTGTTCATTATCATGTGTAATCTATTCATTTATACACATTAGGTATTAGATACATCTTGTGATGCTCACATATGTATCCAAATGCATGAACTAAGTAGATTTCAGAAAATTTATAGAGGAGAGGTGGATCTGAGAGCTGCCAATGGTACGAGGTTAGATGCTCTTCCCATTGGTGACTACCACCTTTCATTGCTTACTGGGATGATTTTTGTTTTACATGACTATCATTATGTAATAATTGTTACCAAAAACATAATTTCTTTATCAAGTTTAGATATAGATGAGTTTATTTTGAAGTTCAAAGATAAAATTTGTTTCGTCTATAAGGAAAACATATGTTATGGTATGACACATTTAAATAATGGTATATATGTATTAAATTATGAAAACCAAGTGTTGGCAATTGATAACGAATCAGGTTCACACTACTCTTATAACACCTAGTTGTGGCACCACCACCTTAGTCATGTAAATGAGAAGCATTTGAAAAAGATCTGTCAAGATGGTTACTTAGACTCTTCCGAGCTAAAACCACTTGATATATTTAATGCTTGTTTACAAGAGAAAATAACCAAACCACCATTTGGTGGACATGGTGAAAGGGACACAGAGCTTCCAGGATTAGTACACACTGATGTGTGTAGACCATTTCCAGTAGAGGCTAGAGGTGGATATTCTTACTTCATAACTTTTACTGATGACTTGAGTAGATATGAATATATTTACTTGATGAGGTATAAGTCTGAGTCCTTTAAAAAATTCAAGGAATTAAAGAATGAAGTAGAGAATCATCTTGGTAAGAAGATAAAGAATCTTTGATCAAATCAAGTTAGAGAATATCTTAACTAAGAGTTCATCAAATTTTTATGGGATTTTTGGATTCTATATCAACTCACTTCACCTTATACACTACAGTGTAATGGTGTTAGTGAAAGGAGGAACCGTACCTTGTTGGACATGGTAAGGTTGATGATGAGTCATGCAGATCTTCCGTTATCCTTTTGGTGTTATGCATTACAAACTACGAAATACACATTAAACTGAGTACTAACTAAAGTGGAAAATAGAATTCCCTTTGTGCTATGGAGTGGAAAGAAACCCATTTTATCGCATACATGTGTATGGGGATACAAGATGTTTGTTAAGTCTTTTTCAGACTACAAACTAGCACCTCATGGCACAAAGTGTATCTTTATAGGGTATCCTAAGGAAACAAAGGGATACTACATATACAAACCCTTATAAAAGAAAGTGATTGTTTCCAGACAAGCCATATTTCTTGAGAGGGAGCGCATCCTCAAAAAGGATAGTGGAAGAAAGATTGACTTCGATGAAGTTGATGCCCAGGATAAACATGAGTTGGTACAGGAACAAGTTTTATAGTTCCCTATGGAAGAAGTGGTTCTTGAAACACAAGTATTGCATAAGAGTGTAAGAGAGGTAAGGGAACCAGAGAGATATGGTTTTCTTGTCACCGATGATGGTGAATCATTATTGTTGGAAAATGATGAACCTCTCTCCTATAAGGAGGTGGTAGAGAGCTTAGAAGTTTCAAGATGGATAGAAGATATGAATTCTAAGATAGATTCCATGTATCAAAACCAAGTTTGGGTTCTGGTTGATGCACAAGATGATGTAAAGCCTGTTGGGTGTAAATGGTTATTCAATAGAAAACTACACATATAAGGTAAAGTAAGTACCTATAAAGCAAGGCTAGTGGATAAATGGTTTAAACAACGTCAAGGAATTGACTAAGATGAAACCTTTTTGCTAGTTTCCATGTTTAAATCCATCATAATCATATTTTTCATAATAGCTTACCATGACTATGAGATTTGGCAGATGGATGTCAAAACTGTATTCCTTAATGGGAACCTTCAGGAAGATATCTATATGAAACAACCAGAAGGGTTTGTGACACCAGGTGATGCCAAAAGGATTTGAAAGTTGTAGAGATCCATTTATAGATTGAAGCAACCATCTAGGTCATGGAAAATTTGATTTGATGAATCCATAAAAGAATTTGGTTTCATTAAAAACGAACACGAGCCTTGTGTTTACAAAAGGTTTAGTAGGAATGTGGTTGTTATCCTAATAGTACATGTTGACGACATATTACTTATTAGAAATGACATACTAGTCTTACAATCTGTTAAGGACTGGTTGAACAAGTGATTCTCCATGAAGGAATTAGGTGAAACATCTTACATTCTAGGGATCAAGATAATTAGTGATAGATCCAAGAGGCTGCTTGGAATAAGCCAAAGTACATATATTGACCAGATACTAAAGAGATTTAGTATAGAACAATCTAAAATGGAATTGGTTCTAGTGTCACATGGTTTACAACTTTCTAAGAAAATGTGTCCCCATACACAATAGAAAAAATATAGAATGATATCCCATATGCTTTGGTGATAGGATCAATCATGTATAGCATGTTATGTACTAGAATTTATGTTGCCTATGCATTGAGAATGATAGGAACATATCAAGAAGATTGAGGATAACAACATTGTACTACTATTAAGACTATCCTTATGTACCTAAGAACAACTAAGGATATGTTCCTGGTGTATGGAGGAGACAAAGATCTTGTCATCAGAGGTTCTACTGATGCTGGTTTTCAAATAGATCAGAATGATCTAAATTCACAATCAAGATATGTTTTACGTCTCAATAGAGGATGTGAGATGGAAAAGTTCAAATCATCCAGTTGTAGCTGATTCTACAGTGGAATACAAGTACATAGTGGCTTCTGATGCGGACAAGGAAGCCATATGGATTCAAAAAAAATTCCAGGAGCTTGATGTGTTACCTAGAAGTAAAGACCCTATCACATTGTATTGTGATAATACTACAGAAGTGGATCTTGTAAAAGAGACAAGGTCATATCAATGGACAAAGCATATACTCTAGAAGTATCACCTCTTGAGGGATTTTTATCAAAGGGGTGAAATTGAATTTAGTAGAGTCTCCATGGAAGAGAATGTGGAAAACCCATTGACTAAAGGCCTATCCCAGTAGAAGTATGAGTATCATGTGAGAGCTAGCAGACTGAAGGTCGTTAGTAGTTGGATCTAGTGAAAGTGGGAGTCTGTTGGATTTGGTTCCCTATAACCAACTTATTTTGTACTTTATGATCACTACTACAAATACAGCTTTTAACAACGCTAAAAAAGGCCTTTAATAGTGCTAAAAAAGTCCTATTAATGCCGGTGAAGATAAAGGGGGGGTCCCCTTTATCAGCGCTCCAAAAAGCACTGATAAAGACCCCTTTTATCAGCGCTAAAAAAAGCGCTGATAAAGGACCCTTTTATAAGCGCTTGTTTTTAGCGCTGATAAAAGTTAAAAAAATTAAAAAAATTTAAAAAAAATTAAAAAAAATTAAAAAAATCTGTAAATCGGAGGGGGCTATTAACAGCGCTTTCCCCCCCCCATTTATCAGTGCCCCCCGCCCAACCCACTCCCTCGCAAGCCCCATCCACGACGCCCCCACGTTTTATCAGCGCTTTGCAGCACCCCTTTAACAGTGCTATATCCCCCCACAAATTCACCCATGCGTGCGGCCCTGCCTGCCTCTACCTGGTTTTGAACTCAAGATCTCCCCCCATGCATGCTAAGCCTTTACCACTCCTCTAATTTGATTTGTTCTCCAAATAGTGATATATCCATTTATATATATATATATAGTTATATTTATTCATGTATTAATAGAAATTTATAGTTTTATTAATATATATATATACATATATAGTTATATCTATATATTTATTTGTATATTAATATATATATATATAGTTAGTTATATTTATATATGTATATATGTATATATTTATATATTTATTCGCATATTAATATTAAGTTATATCTATTTATTTATATATATTTAGTTATATTTTTTTATCCATATATTTATTTGTATATTAATATATATTTATAAGATTAGTTTTCAATACAATTATAAAATATGTTTTGTTTTGTGTGTGTATAAATAAATACATATATACAACACACACACACACATACATATATATATATGTGTGTGTTTCTATAAGTATAATTATATGCATATACATATGTTAAAATCTATATATATATATAATATATATCAGTTTGTTAATATATAGACACACACAAATTGACACACACACATCATATAAGTACATATATAGTTAGATTAATATATAGGTATATAAATATTGATATATTGGTATTTTAAATAAAATAGATATTAGTTATTATTTAGATAAAGCTAATATATGTTATATGTAAATATGTTTAATTATTTATTTAAAAAATTAATTTTTATGTGTGAATATATAAAAAATATGTATATATTGTTATATATTTGGTTATAAATAGCAGTGCATTATAAAAAATGAAAAAATTTCAAAAACATAATATTAATATGAATGTAATACCTTGGAATAAATTCAGTCCCCACCAAAAAAAGCCAATAATACCCCCTTAAACGAGGCTGAAAATCCACAAAATGTTAAAAAATCGGGGTACCCTGACTAAAAACTCAGTTTTGGAGGCCTTCTGGGCCTCTTTTGGCCTCAAAAAAACATTTACCGGGGTTACCCCAGTCATAATGACATAGATCTCATCACAAGCTTCGATTTGATATGTGGTAGAGCTCAAACGGACACCCGGATCAAAAGTTATGGCCGTTTGAAGTTCGAGTTGCGTTTTCAACATATTTTGGATCTTTTTTTATTTTATTTTTATTTTTTTATTCTTCAAATTTTTATTAAATGACTATTACTCCATATTAATTAGAAAATTATTAATTAAAAATATTTTTTTTAATTTTTTTATAAGCCATTTTCACTAAATATCTTATATATTAAGTGTAACTGTATATTTACACTTATCTAAAATATATTTAAAAATATATTTAAAAAATATATATTATATTTATATCAATATAACTATATCTATATATTAAAATATTAAAATATTTTTTTAATGATTTTTTTGGAAGCAAACCCTTTATCAGCGCTTTTAAAAAAAGTGCTGATAAAGACCCCCTTTTATCAGCGCTACTAAAAAAGCGCTGATAAAGGGGTACCCTTTAACAGCGCTAAAAAAACACTGTTAAAGGGGGTACCTTTATCAGCGCTACAAAAAAGCGCTGATAAAGGTACCCCCCTTTATCAACGCTTTTTCGTTAGCGCTGATAAAGGGTGGCGTCGGGAATGACCGGTTTTGTGGTAGTGGATAACTTATATTCATGGTTTTGGATAATATTTTTTTTATCACTTCATGATTGTTCTTTTGTGTAACATTGTATATGACAATGTCCTAAGAGTAACTGTCATACTAAAAGGTCACAGTGGATCCATACTATGACGAGAACCCGAAAGTGCTATGACGCTATTCTTGAATAAATGTTCAATTGTCAGATGATGTCATTTAAGGAATACAAATGATATATTCTATTAGGGGTGGAGACTCATAGGACTTTGAGACACCTTCTCACAGTGTATGCCCTTGGTGATATCCAGTAGGATATTATGAGAACAAGACCCGATAGTAGGAAATTCACATTTACAAGCGTCATTGGATGTTTCTATCTACAGACATGTGTATTGGTCCTTCGACTTTAATATTATTATTAATGGATATTATGAGTCACACAATTAAATGTATTGATGAAAACCAAGACAACAGATGTTCACGGTGAGGTAGGATATGTTGGGTGCGTCGCGAGTAATATTGCATTAATGAATAATGCAAGAAAGTATTTATCCCTTCTGTTCTTTAATGGAAGATAATATCTCAGACCCTTTGATAGAAATGATATAGCCTAAATAAATCCATGGACATGGTAATAAATAGGCAAGTTCTATTTATGAAAATTCAAAGAAAGAGATATCGAGCATATATGTTGATGGCACTGGCATGCAACCTGCTCGATTAGAGATATTGTGATAAAGAGATTATATTACATGATAAGCATTCATATGAGATGACATGTCATTGCAACATCAACTTCTTTCTCTATGGGTGCCTTGGCGTGTTACTAGATGCTACCCTTGGACTTTAGGTAGGTTCACCTAATGCAACAGAGAAAGAGGCCTAGAGGGTTACACATTAAATGTATCCAGTATCTCAATTAAATAATTTATTATTTAACAAGTTTAATAAATATTATCCTTGGTCATGGTTTAATAATTATTCATGTATTCATGATCGCATTTATTCCCTCACTAGTTATTTGAGAGAATATATTGTGATCAGAATAATTAATAAATACTGAGGAGGATTGACAGACCGAGTGTAATGGTCCAACGATAAATAACAACATTGAATATTATTTTATTAAATAATATTTAATTATAATTCGCAAGTTAAGTGCATGTCGAGAAATAATAATATTGTTGTTATTATTTGAAATAAGGGTTTCACTAGGATTAATGAAATAATTAGAGGCACTTGTACAAATTATTTATTATTATTCCAGTGAAATAAATGTGTGGTTATATTATTCTATCATTAGCCAAGGGAAATCCAAGTGACACCTATTGGGTTGTGCACAATGAATTGGAGAAAATCTATCAAACTTAAAGAGTTCATCCCTCTCCATGAATGATCTCAAGAACGATATAGATACTCCTCCACCAAATCATGGAGAATGCTTTGGAAGTAGTTCTCAAAGTGATCGATGATAGACATCACAAGCGTAAGGATCATCCATGCTAGCACTTGAAGACTCCTTCGGTGATGTCTAGAGATATGTGAAACACATGTGGATCACTGCCAGAGGAGATATACCCTTTATTTATACAACACGATGATGGTACACCTTCAGATATGTGGATGAACGCATCAATGAAGAAAGAATCACCTTAGAGGTAATTCTTATTTAATTAAATTAATTATAAACAAAATATGTTGATCTTCTCTCTTGGTTTCATGTTTCTATTCCTTTGTCCCATTTCTTTGATTCAATTCCATGGATCACGATGTTCTTCATCGCATAGATCCCAAATTTTTCATTGAATATGGAAAAAATTAAAGTTGGGCACCATCCCTCCCGCACTTCCACTGTGCCCAAAACCTACACTAATGAGTGACTTGAGATTATTCAATAGGTAGTTTCACGCCATAGTGGGGCACCCCTGTATTGTATCGTGTTAGCTTGTTTTCAAGGTTTTATTTATGTCATGACCCCCTCCCCACAAGGTGTACCCCTCATGTGTCAGCAATGTGAGAAGGGAGATAGTGGCCCCCGAGTCCCGCCTCCAGTAGGCCCCGGGTTGGCGACTAGCACTGAGGATATATAAACCACACAAATGGGAGGCATTACCCTCTAGGAGAACACATGAAAAAGAGAGAGATAAGATAGACACCAACCAACTCCAACTCAGACTGAAATATAAAAGAAATCCCAAGTACACATATGTAATGTCATGCAAAACTACTACAGGTGAAAGGAAAAACTACAAGTACCAAAGGAAAGTAAAAACAACAACAACCACAAAGCTCGAACTACTCCTGTAAACCCAAGCTAGTAGTAACCAGCCTAATCTCCAACCTACTCTAAGTGACCTGAAAATAGTTTATATATACATAGAGTGAGTATAATAGTATACTCAGTAAGATCCTCCCCAAAGCCTCTCGTGCAAAAGTAAAGAAAGAATACTAAAGAACAATAAAAAACAAGTGAAAATAACTCATCACCTAAACATGTATACTAAGTTCCAAACCTCACCATGGATACTATCACCAAGTATCACATACAATATTATATAATATAATAAAGAATACCAAGGGTACCCCACTACTACTTCCCTACTGGTTTTTCGCTTTTCCCCAACGTCGCACGTCCTAAGCATCTCTCTCAAAAAAGGCTTGCTCATAGACACCTAGGTGTAGCACCACAACATGCACCCCATGAAACAAAACCAACATGTACACATAACCAAAGTAACCATGTAGTTTCCAGGATCCACCACAACTCGCATAACATGTATCATGCATCAAGTATTAAACCTCAAGCCATTATAGCCCATACACCAAGTAAGGATCCTCAATCCATCATAGCCTATACACACTACAAATATAGTATTCCATAGGAAAATATATCCAGAATATATGTGTGTGAATAACCACAAGCCATTATAGCCCTCTACACACATATATGGGAAAAACTAACCATCATGCATACCCGCACAAGTAACTACCAAGAGAAGAGAGCAGGGCCAAATGGGGTAGTCAGCCATCCATCCTCCCACCAGAATGTTGGAAAAAACACCCCCTAGGGCTCATAATCCCCAGGGTGTCAGTTTCCCTAGCTGACGGGGTGGAGTAGCATATATAAACATAAAAAGTATAGAATATACTATATCTCACAACCACACTATGGGCATAAAATAGTCTTATAATCAACTGGAGCTAACGTCTCTCGGACTCTCGACTGCCACTTCTAAGACTAGGTATCCTATAATCACACAATCATTTAAAGAGCTTTATTACATTACTTCATTCCCTTTTTACCAGGTTCACTTTATATTAATTAATTATTTAAAAATTAATTAACCATTAACAATTAGAAATTATATTTTATTAGCATCACACCCAAAGTCCACTGTTCCTTTAAATTGTAACCAAGCATTGCATCCCAATAATCTCCAACACCTTAGGTTAACATAATTTATTAAATAATTTATTAACAACATTATTACTTTCCCATATTCTCAGGAATTCTAGAAAAACATTCTAATCTAATAAACACAAGGGGGGTCAACACGATGAGTAGATGAACTACCTGTCGAGTCTTTACCACCTATAGTAAGAGCATTGATCCATCCTCCCTCGAGAATATAAACATAGAAAGAACGTGGCATACCCACACATATTCACCCCTTTTGGAAGTAGGGTAAGCAAAACCAGCTACCTTGAACAGTGGGGAAATTAAATAATATAACAAACAACAAGATTCATTAAGCATCCAACATTCATATCCAACCCGTTTCATAATCTTTAGTGTCCTCCTTGACACCCACATGCATAAACCAATGCATCTCACCACTCTAGGTGTCAACTATTACCACAACCAATGGGCCTCCCTACCCCCACATATCACGACATCCATCCAGGCCCACATCACAACAAAAGCAGCAAGAAAACAAAAATTATATCAATTGAGATCTTAACCCTTAAACAAGGCATCCAACCTTCAAACATAACGAGCTCTCAAGGCTCCAAATCATAAGACACTCAACCTTACAAGCAAGAGGGTAACTCAGAACCCTACCAGGCATTATCTTTTTATCAAAAAGTTGGTTATTTGATCCATTTGGAATTACCCGATTTATTATTTGTAGGTTCTAAATATGGGAAACCTAACCAAAAAGCTATCATAGCTATCACAATAATTAAACATTCTTACTACATCAATTTGATTAACATAAAATAACAATAACAACAAACAGATTCATTTAAATGCCTCTTTATCATTGAAAAACAATTACAATTAATCCCAATTTCTGTTCTTTACCAATTTCCGTCAATAATGACATGCTAAAAAAATCAAGCATAGATGTCACACTAACCATCAAAATAAGATACAATAACATATGATCGATACCAATTGATTTATATAGTTCAAATATTTATTATTTCAATTTTGTTGTAGTCCAGTGTGCTAAAACATGCTAACTCTACAGTTGCACATAAAAGAATAGAGAAGCAACGAATCCCCCACCTCAATAGGTTTCCGATGCTCTTTTCACGAGAACAAACCAACAAAACAGATCACGATCACCTCTTCTGGAGGACTGCATCCACCCGAGGATACAAAGACACCACCACACCAGCCAACACCTAAAAAAAAGTATATTAGGAACATGAAGATAGCATGATATAATAGGAAAGGAGAAAATTAAGGAGAGGAACCCAGAAGAACGATGATAGATCATACCTTATATCGAAGATTGATCGATACTGCTTGGTTACACCAAAACAGGGGGTGCACATGCAGCAGGAAGAAACTTCCAGGGGAAACGATACAAGGATTAAGGTTTGATCACACCACTCCTATGGGAAGGAGAAAAGGTTCAAGCATCTCTCACCATAGAACAAGGAGGAAGAACAAGGGAGAGAGATATCTCATCCCTTTAGAAGATTTAATGGAGAAACGGTTTAAGATACACTGGATTTTCCATTAAAATAGGGTCGCATTAAACCATGCAGTTTTACCAAGTAAAGACATCACGAACCTTAGTAAAATTAATATAGGAGTTATGGTTTTTGAATCGGCCTTAAATCCCTTAAAACAAGGCTTTTAAGGCGTTTTTTTTTCAAAGAAAACATTAAATTAGTGAAACTAGAAAAATCTAGAAATTTGGGAAAGGAAATATGAAACAGTTCTAGAAACACTATTCATGAGATAGTTTCTGTGACACTATTTCTGTGACACCATTTCCATGACACTGTTTCCGTGACACCGTCTCTGTGAGACTGTCTCTATGAGACTATCTCTGTGAGACTGTCTCTGTGAGACTGTATCTGTGAGATAGTATCTGTGAGACAGTATCATGAAATAGTCTATAAATTTGGAAAAGTGTTGGGTATAAGTCACCTTAATCTCCCAGAACACCTAAAACACCAGATTTTAGCAAAGAAATGGACCAAAGAGGTCTGTTCCATTACATCAGATACCTCTCAAAACATTCTCGTCCTTGAGAATCCAAAACCAACCCGGATAGGAAGGGGTCTGAACAACCACCCATCGAGATACCTCTTAAAGAGAGCAAGCCACAAAAAGCAACAAAAGAAATCCATATCATAAACACGAAAGGTCTCCCATCACAAACAAACATTTTTACATGAAAAGTGTTAAACATCAAACAACTCGGGGTACTGAGCATGTATCTGCAACTCACGTTCCTAGGTACTCACTTCTACACCACTATGTCGCCACAAGACATGAACCAAGGGGATAGAATGCCTATGAAACACCTTCTCTTTGTGGTCTTGGATCTCCACATGTCGCTTCTCGAAGGTCACATCATCATCAACATCGATCTCTCCCCAATCGATGATGCGAGAGTCATCATGAAGATAACGAAGAAGCTGTGACACATGAAAAACATCATGTATCCAGCTCATCTACGAGGGAAGTTCTACTTAATACGCCATAACTACAACATGAGCCAACACCTCAAAAGGCCCAACAAACTGGGGAGACAACTTACTACCATGACCAAACCTTCACTGCCCACGATGGGGATTCACCTTCAGAAACACGTGATCCCCAACATCAAACTCAAAAGGTCTCCTACTTTGATTGGCATATGATTTCTGATGATCCTGTGCTATCTTCATCCTCTCACGAATCGCCTAAACCATCTCTGTCATATTCTGCACTAGTTCTAGTCTGAGAATTGCTGACTCTCTGACCCTAGTCCAGCACAATGAAGAATGGTAAGGTTAGCCATACAAGGATTCAAATGGTACCATACTAATGGTGGAGTGAAAAATGTTGTTGTAAGAGAACTCCACTAAGGGTAAGTGCCTCATCCACGGACCTCCAAAATCCAGGGCACAAGAGCGCAACATGTCTTCAAGAGTCTAGATGGTCCACTCTGTCTGACCGTCCTTCTGTGGATGAAAAGTAGTTCTAAGGCATAGCTAAGAACTAAAAGAATGCTGTAGAACTCTCCACACCCTAGAGGTAAAACTAGGATCTCGACCGGAAATGATCGTCCTTGGGACTCCGTGGAGTCTCACCACCTCCTCCAGGTACTGCCTCAAAAAAACTTCCACTGAGCTTGATTCCTTGATCGTTATAAAGTGGGATGATTTTGTTAAACGATTCACTACCACCCAAATAACATCATGTCCTCCCTGAGCTCAAGGTAAACTAGTAACAAAGTCTATTGAGATGTCCTCCTACTTCCACTGAGGAATATCTAATGGTTGGAGAAAACCACTGGGGACACAGTGCCCGACCTTTACCTTCTGGCAGACCAAACATCGAGACACAAACTCCGAAACTGTACATTTTAGCCCAGACCACCAAAACTGACTCCTCAATCCTTGGTACATCTTTGTCACGCTAGGATGCACCACCAAAGGAAAACTATGGAACTCTCTGAGAACCGTCTCATGCATATCCAAAGGAACAAAAAACCTTCCATGATACAAAACTCGGTGTTTTTCATCCTCAAACCAACCATCAAGGGCCTCTCCACAAACAACTCGGTCTCTCCAGACCTCCACCTCTAGATCCCCTAATTGGGATTCTTCCACCTACTACACTAGAGATGACCGCACTGTCATTTGAAAAAGACAACCTCTACCCCCAACTTCTCCCATATTGAGATGTAATGCTAAAAGTTATTCCATAATTCTCCAAGAATCACCAGATTTACATATTTCATCACTACATGATTTCCTAATCAGTGCATCAACTACAAAATTCCCCTTTATAGGGGTATATGATATTTTGAAGTCGTATTCTTGTATGAACTCCATCCACTGATACTGTCACAAGTTCAAGTCGTGTTGGGAGAAAACATACCTTAGGCTCTTATGATCGGTGAAAACCACAAAGCACTTTCCAATGAGGTAATGTCTCCACACCTTCAGAGAAAACACCACTGCCACCAACTCAAGATCATGGGTGGAATAGTTACATTTGTGGGGACGCAACTAGTAAGACCCATAAGAAACAACTGATCTCTGCGGCATCAGAACACAACCTAACCTCAGATACGAATCATCACAGAAAACATCAAACTGAACTCCCTCTGTTGGAAGACAAAGAAATGGAGCACTTACCAACTTCTCCTTCAGATACTTGAAAGATTCCTGACACTGATCAATCAACATGAAAGCTTGATCCTTCCTATTCAATGCTGTTAGATAAGTCACAACCTGAGAGAAATCGGATACGAACCTCCTGTAGTAACTTGTGAGACTAAGGAAACTTTGCACCTTTTCCACTGTCTTGGGGGATTCCCAAGACACAACTACTTATATCTTTGATGGATCCACAAATACTCCCTACTGGGATACAGAATGACCCAAGAAATAGACTTCTCAAGCCCAAAACTCACACTTTGACAACTTACCAAATAGATGATGTTGACAAATAACTCCCAAAACGGCGTGTAAATTATCTGTATGCTCCTCCTCAGATGTGGATTACACAAGTATGTCATCGATGAAAACCACCAAAAACTTATCCAGGAACTCATGGAACACAACGGTCATCAATCCTATGAACACAGCTGAAGCATTCATTACACCGAATGACATTACAATGAACTCGTAATGCCCATGACAACAATAGAAAGCAGTCTTTGGGATATCCTCATCCTTCAGACGCATCTGATGATATCCTGACCACAATTCGATCTTTCAGAACCAACTTTCACCCTTCAGTTGATCGAATAAATCATCAATCTGCAGAAGAGGATAACAATTCTTCATTTTCATTTTGTTTAAGCAATGATAATCGATACACAACCGCAAACTACCGTCATCATTATTCATGAAAAAAACCTGTGTACCCCATGGTGACACACTCGGCCGAAAAAAACCGCACTGTAATAGATCATTGAGCTGTATAAATAGATCTCATAACTCAAGAGGGCCCATCCTTTATGGGTACATAGAGATATGAGACGCTCCTATCTATAGTTCAATCTCAAATTAAATATATCGTCGAGGGGGTAGTGATACAAACTATTATGGAAAGACATTAGGGTACTCTTCTATGACCCTGGGAAATTCCAACTACTGAACCTCCAAAGAAATCAGCATCAGCTCATCCATCAAGGATGACAAGGATGGAACACGCCTCTAACCCATTCGAGGGTCTTGCTTTCCAACAAACACCACTGGCTCTCCATCAGCATCAAAGAACACCACCTTCCTTCTGAAGTAATCCATGATATCCTACACTGAATACAACCAATCCATGCTAAGGATTACATCATATGGTTGTATCTGTAAACATAGGAAATCTACCCAAGAGCAGTGTTACCCCATCACTAGCTTACAATCTCTACATACTTCAAACAAGTCGGCTGGAAGTGCCTCAACAGAGGAACTTGGAGTGGAACACCTAGTGCACGATGAATGATTTGAAAGGTCAGACACTCTTTCTATTGATGAACTCACCCTCCATAAGAAAAAAATCACCTAATCCCTTGGCATAGGTCTGAGATTCCCCCCAAAGAAATGAGATGCTGAGGGCTGGGACCTACCCCCGACCAAACGAAAACTATTTTTCCATGAAAACCAGGAACCTCAGACTATAGCTCTACTTTGTGAGAAATCATGAAGACTCCCCTATCGTGACAATATGGTTTGGTCCAATTTACTCTTGATGAATTATTCCCTCTCTACCACCTTAAGATATATCTTCAGTATAAATGGGGTGACCTAGCATTGGATCTCTAGACACAAAGCCTCTTCAAAATTCCTCGCACCGACCTCCTCATCTAGAAATAGGTCTGAATCATATCATAAAAGGTTCATAAAATGGATTCCAAACTCTCGCACACTAGATCTCCCCTATCGAAGGGTAAGAAGTTCCTAGTGACTGGATGCTTTCATGTTAGAATAAAGAAACTCGACTCTGAACTTGTCTCGGAACTCCTCCCATGAGATCATCGACTCCTCACGATCCTTGAGAAACATGAACCACTACTACCTCGCTGCTCTACGCAGCATCATCACAACCAAAGACACCCATTTTTCCTTCCGAGTATGGATCAAACTGAAGCCTATCTCAACCTCCTCCAACTAGTCTTTAGTGAATGCATCTGAAATGGAGCCCTCGTACTTCTTCAGACTCTAGCACTGAAACTCTAAGAGTTTCCTCTTCCAAGTGTCATCATTGTTAACCTCTACCCTATGGCGATCTACTGGCATAACCTACTAGACATATACTACGTGAACCTAATGAGGATGTTGACCTAGAGCCATACCTAAAAATTAAAAAATAGTTAGAGCACCTAAACCTGGAATATGGAATAATCAACATTAATTAATTATTTGTTTTATTTTATTAATTTTTGGTTAACCTATCCCAAGGTCTACCCATTCAAACACAGGCACAAAGAAGAATGATATATGATCCTTTCCTAGGTCTCTACCCTGAAACTAGTTCAACCCATTTAGTAGCCACTAAAAACTTAAAGGTTTGTGCATTAGATCATAGGGGGCCCTAAACACCTATGTCTCAGCTGGTCTTCAGTGCTTACATCACTTGCTAAACTTAACTGACACTGTTTCCCTACCAACCCATGCAACCTTACCTGTGCCTAACACCAAAATCCATCCTATCCCTCAACCAGTACTTTGATACCACTATGTCATGACCCCCTCCCCATAAGGTGTACCCCTCCTGGGTCGGCAATGTGAGAAGGAAGAGAGTGACCCCCGAGTCCCTCCTCCAGTAGGCCCTGGGTTGGCGACTATCACTGACGGTATAGTAACCACACAAATGAGAGGTATTACCCTCTATGAGAACACATGTGAAAGAGAGAGATAAGACAGACACCAACCAAATCCAACTCAGACTAAAATATAAAACAAATCCCAAGTACACATATGTAATGTCATGAAAAACTACTAAAACTGAAAGAAAAACTACAAGTACCAAAGGAAATTAAAAAAAAATAGCAACCATGAAACCCGAATAACTCCTGCAACCCCAAGCTAGTAGTAACTAGCCTGATCTCCAACCTACTCCAAGTGACCTGAAAAATAGTTTATATATACATAGGGTGAGTATAATAGTATACTCACTAGGATCCTCCCTGGAGCCTCTCATGAAAAAGTAAATAAAGCATGATAAAGCACAGTGAACAACAAGTGAAACTAAATCATTACCTAAATAGGTATACTAAGTTATTAGCCTCACCATGGATACTCTCACCAAGTATCACATACAAGATTATATAATATAATAAAGAATATCAAGGGTACCCCACTACTACTTCCCCACATGTTTGCCGCTTTTCCCTAATGTCGCACGTCCTAAGCATCTCTCTGCAAAAAGGCTTGCCCGTAGACACCTGGAAATAGCACCACAACATGCACCTCATGCAATAAAACCACCATGTCCACGTAACCAAAGTAACTAGGCAGTTTCCAAGAGCCACCAAAACCCGCATAACGTCTATCATATGTCGGGTATTAAACCTCAAGCCATTATAGCCCATACACTGAGTAAGGATCCTCAAGCCATCATAGCCTATACACACTACACCTATAGTAGTCCATAGGAAACTATATTCAGAATATATGTGTGTGAATAACCACAATCCATTACATCCCTCTACACACATATATGGGGAAAACTAACCACTATGCCTACCCACACAAGTAACTACCAAGAGAAGATAGAGAGGCCAAAGGGGGTAGTCATCCATCTATCCTCCCATCAGAATGTTGGGGAAAACACCCCCAGGGCTCAAAATCCCTGGGGTGTCAGTTTCCCTAACTGACGGGGTGGAGTAGCATATACAAACATAAAAAGTATAGAATATACTATATCTCACAACCACACTATGGTCATAAACTAGTCTTAGAATCAACTGGAGCTAACGTCTCTCAAACTCCCGACTGCCACTTCTAAGACTAGGTATCCTATAAGGCCACAATCATTTAAAGAGCTTTATTATATTACTTCATTACCTTTTTATTAGTTTCACTTTATATTAATTAATTATTTAAAAATTAATTAACCATTAACAATTATAAATTATATTTTATTAGCATCACACCCAAAGTCCACTTTCCCTTTAAATTTAAACCTCATTATTGCATCCCAGCAAGCTCCAACCCCATGGATTAACATCATTTATTCAATCATTTATTAACAAAATTATTACTTTCCCATATTCCCGGGAATTTTAGAAAAACATTCTAAGCTACTAAACACAAGGGGGCTCAACACGGTGAGTAGATGAACTACCCGTAGAGTCTTTTCCACCTATAGTAAGAGTATAGACCCATCCTCCCTCGGGAAGCTAAACATGAAAATCATGTAGCATACCCCATGCGTCTTCACCCCTTTTGGAAGGAGGGTAAGCAAAACTAGCTGCCTTGAGCAGTGGGGAAAGTAAATAAGATAACAACCAACAAGATTAAACAAGCATCAGGCATTCACATCCAACCCATTTCATCATCTTCAGTGTCCTCCATGACACCCACATGCATAAACCGATGCATCTCGCCACTCTAGGCATCAACTGCTGCCACAACCAATGGGCCTCCCTACCCCCACATATCACAACAGCCATCCAGGATCACATCACAACACAAGCAGCAGGAAAACAAACATTATATCAATTGGGATCTTGGACCTTAATCAAGGCATCCGGTCTTCAAACATAACGAGCTCTCAAGGCTCCAAAGCACAAGGCACTCAGACTTACAAGCAAGTGGGTAACTCAGAACCCTACTAGGAATTATCTTTTTATAAAAAATATGGTTATTTAATCCATATAGAATTACCAGATTCATTATTTTTAGGTTCTAACTATGGGCAACCTAAACAGAAAGCTATCATAGCTATCACAATAATTAAACATGCTTAATACATCAATTTGATTAACATCAAATAATAACAACAACAACCATATTCATTTACATGCCTCTTTATCATTGACAAACAATTACAATTAATCCCAGTTTAAGTTATTTACCAATTTCCATCAAGAATGACATGCTAAACAAAGAAAGCATAGATATCACACTATCCATCAAAATAAGAGGCAATAACATATGATGGATACCAATTGATTTATCTGGTTCAAATATTTATTATGTCAATTATGTTGTGGTCTAGTAGGCTAAAACATGATAACTCTACAGTTGTACGTAAAAGAATAGAGAAGCAATGAATACCCTACCTCAATAGGTTTTCGATGCTCTTTACATGAGAACAAACCAACAAAACAAATCACGATCACCTCTCCTGGAGGACTGCATCCACCCAAGGATGCAGAGACACCACCACACTAGCCAACAACCAAGAAAAATCCATTAGGAACATACACTACGGAAAAAAGGCATTTAGCGGCGGTTTTGAAAAACCGTTGCTAAATCGTGCGTCGAGAAACTATTCGCGGCGGTTTAAACTGCCGCTAAATGATTTACCGGCAGTTTTTTTTTGTTATTTTTTTTTTAATTTTTTAATTTTTAATTTTATATATTTATTTAT
>OY728133.1:771885718-772066500 GCA_963277665.1 Viscum album
TAAATATAAATAATAAATAATAAATAATGAATAATAAATAATAAATAATAACTAATAAATAAATATAAATAATAAATAATAAATATAAATAATAAATAATAAATAATAAATAATAAATAACCAGTTACAAATAATAGATAATAAATAAATTAAAGTATATTATAAATAATAAATAATAAATAATAAAGGAAACACATGAAAAAGTATGAAAAGACGTGATAGAGGATGAAAAATCATGAAAACGCATGAAAAAGGATGGAGAAGCATATGAAGAATGAGGCATTAGAAAAAATGAGAACGCATGAAAACTCGTAACAACTCTGGAAAACTCCTTAATAATTCAACAAAACCATCATAATAACCCATAAAAAACCATTGATATAGATAACAAGTCATGGAAACCCAAATAAACAGTAATAAATGGAGCTACCGTTAAAACCCGTCAAAACGGTCATAAAGAGACAAAAACATTGGACTCACATTAACGAAGATAACTTATGATCCGAGAGTCTGTTTTAGATCCGTGACCTGTCAAATCAAAGATACTGAAACGCTCTTCAACCTGAAAGGTGAAAGAGTCCGAATGGACAGACGGATCGGAAGTTATGACCATTTAAAAAAAGCTGACGGAGAATGGGTGCTAGAAACGAGGCATTGAAAAACATAACAAACCCGATACCCACTAAAAAGGCCATAACATATGATCTAGGAGTTCATGTGGGCGCCGCGACTAGTCAAACTGAAGCTCATGGAACGAGCTATGATCTGGCAGGTGGAGGAGGCCGAACTGACACGCGGATCGAAAGTTAGGTCTGTTTGAAGACAAGTTCGACGGGACACCGGTGACGGAAACGGGGTTTTGGAGGCCTTCAGAGGGGTTTTTGGGGTCTAAAAACATGACAGAAGTTTTCTTCTGTCAAATTGGTGCGTAGCTCTCTTCACTGGCTTCGATTTGATATGTGGTAGAGCCCAAACGGACACCCGGAGCGAAAGTTATGGCTGTTTGAAGTTGGAGAACTTTTTTCAACTTTCTTATAACTCTAATATCTTCCACACCTTAGACCGTCTCACGGTTTTGATTATATGTGCCTCTAGATCTCTTCATGAGCTTCTAATTGACTGGTCTTGGCACTTCAACAGACGCCCGGATCAAAAGTTATGGTCGTTTTAGTGATTTCGGGGTTTCTTGCGTTTTTTTTATTTTTTCCATTTCATTTCGCGGCGGTTTTATGGAAACCGCCGCTATTTCGCGGTGGTTTTTTAAAAAACCGCCGCTAATCCTCGAATAAATATAAAAAAATTAAAAAAAAATTAAAAAAAAAATAATTTTTTTTGCCGTTTAGCGGCGGTTCTTAAAACCGCCGCGAAATGGCGGCCCGAAAACGTGTTTTGCGGCGGTTTTAAAAACCGCCGCGAAAAAACCGCCGCTAAATGGCGGTTTTCTTGTAGTGATATAGATAACATTCTACAATAGTCAAGGAGAAACTTAAGGAGAGTAACCCAGAAGAACGATGAAAAACCATACCTTATATCAAAGATTGATCGATACTGCTTGGTTTCACCAAAACAGAGGGTGCACATACAGTAGGAAGAAACTTCAAGGGGAAAAAAAATCCAAGGATTAAGGTTTGATCAAACCACTACTATTAGAAGGAGGAAAGGTTTAAGCATCTCACACTATATAACATGGAGGAAGAAAAGGGTATAAAGATATCTCGTCCCTTTAGAAGATTTAACAGGCCAACAGTTTAAGATACGTTGGATTTTCCATTAAAAGATGATCGCATTAAACCATGTGGTTTGACCAAGGAAAGGCATCCTGAACCTTAGGAAAATTAATATAGGATTTATGGGCTTTGAATCGACCTTAAATCCCTTAAAACAAGGATTTTAATTTGTTTTTCATCAAAGAAAACATTAAATCGACGAAACTGGAAAAATCTAGAAATTTATAAAAGGAAATATGAAACAGTTCTATAAACACTGTTCATGAGACAATTTATGTGACACCATTTCAGTGACACAATTTATATGACACCTTTTATGTGACACCATTTCTGTGAAACCATTTCCGTGACACCGTTTCTGTGACATCGTTTTTGCGACACCATTTCTATGACATTGTTTCTGTGACACAGTTTCTGTGACACCATTTCTATGACAGCATTTCTGTGACACTATTTCTGTGACACCATTTTTGTGACACCATTTCTATGAAACCACTTCTATAAGATAGTTTATGCGAGACAGTCTTTGTGAGAAAGTCTCAATGAGATAGTCTCTGTGTGACAATATCTATGAGATAGTATCTGTGAGACAGTATCATGAAACAATCTGGGAAATTTGGCAAAGTATTGGGTATAAGTCACCTTGACCTCCCAGAACACCTTAAACACCAGATTTCAGCAAAGGAATGGACTAGAGAGGTCTAGGACATTACACTTTAGGTTACACTTAGATGGAAAACTCCAATTGTTGAGATACTAGAGGAATATAATTGAGTGAATCCATATAATGGATTCAGATAAAGGGTTATTCACTAAATTATCCAAGAATCACAACCAATGTGATTAGGATGATGACCTATCTAAATAACTAAGTAGTGAGCTTCACAGAATAACAGGGTTATTTTATTATTGAAATGTGGATCTTAGATCATTAAATAGATATGATGTACAAGGTCACCAATTTTAGTGGGAGAACTATCATTAAAATTCCTCAATGAAAAGATATAATCCATGATTTGCAACTGATAAAAAGTTCTAATATAGATTAATGCATCATAATCATAAAACTAAACTTTATATTAATCATTGAAATAAGCTGCTTAAAGTAAGAAACTCCTAATACTAGTGGCTTAAAAAAAGTTCCTGAGCAAGTTAAATATTCTATGTGTTATAATAGTTCCTTCGCCAGTAACCAAGTGTTGAAGTTGTTCACTAAGTGAATATAAGAGCTTATGAAATCATATAGTGATTCATTTAAGGTTTCAAAAGCATTAGATGATAAATTTCCAAAGGAAGATTAGTCTCCACACACATACTAAATATGATTTGGTACATAAAAAATTTTAGTCTCATATACTCAATATGATTGGGTACGTCAAATGATATTCAATACGATTGAATATATTAATGACTTGGTGAGACTAAAAGTTTCTATAATGTATTATTGGTTATATAAATCAATTATACTACTTTTATATATATATGATATCAAATTTATGTTTTATAAAGTGTTGTAAATATACAAAAGGTCATAAAGATTAAAATAATTGAAGATTGAATTTTGTTTTCAAGTAATGAAGCAAAGGAGTTATTGCATTGATAACTTGGATGCTTCAAGATCTAGATAAACTCATCATAAAATGTGTACAATATCTCATTTATCTCTTGATAAGAGCATGCAAACAATGGTTGTTTAAATTGAATTAGATGGGTGTTTTTACACGTGGTTTATGATTTGATTAATTATATAACATGGTTTAAGGAGGAGACTAAAATTGCTTGTTCTGGTTAGAGAATTTATCCTATCACCATTATGGAAATTTTCTGAAAATATTATTGAATTTAATGAAAAAGTAGTACCTAATATTCTCAAAGTGTTGAGAATAGATGAACTGGTCATATGATGTATGCATTTTGATACTATATAGATAATATAAGTTAGTAAAAAATTTAAACCATAAGAAGAAAAATTGATTGAAAAGTTCAACAATGTTTCTTTAAGAAGTATATCAAGGTCATTGAAACCTAGAGATTTCATGAAAGGAATAATAATAATTCAATATGATTGGATTATCGAAGATATACCTGATGGAGTTTGTAAAACTACATGGAATGTCCATATCAGGTAAGGTTGTTATAGAAATTAATTCTTCAATTTTTGAAGGGTATGTGATATCGAATGCATACTTTAAAAATTGTTGTAAATATACATGAGTTCAAAATAAAATGAATAATTGATCAAGATTGTAGTTTATAATCATGATATGAAGTAAAAAATTTACTACATTGAGAATTTGAATGTAAAGGAATGTGTCAATATTGGATGAATCTAAGTAAAAGATGTGTATCTTTATCTCACTTCTCTTATATGATAAGAGATGATGTTAGATAACAAAGGGTTGTTATGATATGGTTAAATTCATACACATGGTTTATGATTCATTAGATTTTTATAACATGTTTTGAGAATAAGATTTGGATAAAAGTGTTTATCCAGGATAAAAGTGTTTATCCAGGATAAAAGTGTTCATTTAGATATTTGTTAAAATATGAAGGAATGTGTTCCCACCATCCATCGATGAGATATTTTAATAAAATATTCTTTATAAAAGGAAAGGCTTAAAACAAATATAATACCATTTATGATTTGGAAATAATATATTATTTGTTTTATATCCATGATAAAAGAAAATAAATGTTATTTTCTAAAATACAAAGTAATCTTAGAATGATATTCTGAAGAGAATAAAATGTTTAAGAGGATAGTGGGAGTATGTACGAACTTAAAGAAGTTAAAATTTAACAAATAAAATATTGTTCCAATCTGAGTTTGAGTGATTTTTTTCTTAATATACTAAAGAGTTAGGGTATGTGACAATAAAGAAAAATGTAAATAGTTTCATTTAGTTACTGTGATAAATTAAATATCACTATTACGCTAACTCAGTTACAAAGTGAAATTCACTTGATTTCCTAAAAGGTTTAGAAAATATTAGTAAAGTGATAATGTAAATAGTTAAATTATTCACAAAAATATTTTAAGGAATAAGTTTAATGGAAAAGGTTCCAAAGATGATGATGATATGCTTATAAATAGTTCTAAGTTATCAAAAAAAATTATAACATTATAACATCTGATGTTATGAAGTTAAGGAGTTTGAATATAATTTAAAAGAGTTGAACTTAAGCAATATGATTCTAATGTCTTACCATTATTCAAACTAGATTTCTTCATAAATTCCACTCACTAAGTGGTTAGTGGGAATATTTTATCAGATGATCACATATGGATGTGATGAAAATTACATATGGATGTAATGTTTGGAAAATGAATCCATTACCACAACAACCACATGAGGGTCATGTTATATCTATATAAGAGATTGAGTTATCCCTAATCGATGATAATCATTGAGTTTAATGGGTTGTGATAATATGTAAAGGTTATATTGAAGATATTATTATATCCATTACAAAGGGTTATATATGAGATATTGAAGAATACATTTTTGAGTTAATTAGTAGAGACTTATTACTTGGATTGATCCGATAAATTACATCTCATGGAATGTCATATGGTAATAGATATACTTAGAGATGTATGCTTATTATTAGTTATTACTTGAGGTTATTGAGATACCTAGTATGAGAACCTCTATACTTTGATACCCTACTTATACAAGTCACCATATGAATTTAGTTAATCAAGGGGTGTTTCGATATACTGCTGATCATGTCATCAGTTGGAGTGCAACCAAGAGGGGATTTATCCACTTGTATGACAAGGGAAGACATATGTACCTTGATTTAACTAGACTGAGTAAATGCATGGCCATGCTTAGTTGTTTCACATATTACATGTTCAACTAATTGGATAAGTGACATGTGATGTGCTTATTATATAGATGAATAACGTGTGATGTATTCATCCACTTGGCCATTCTTTTTTGTAGAATCAAGAAAATGATGAGATACTTATACTAGATTGACATGTTCTATGTCTAGTGGTCGCTAGATGTCATGGATGAAGGGACCATATAAGATACATATGATGTATATGATACATCTTGTGGTGAACATGTTCATATAAAGATATGAGTATGTTTGATGGAGATCACACCAGACCCCTTAGTAGCTTGATTGGTACTCATGCTTTGATAGAGGCCTCTATTTTCTTACATCTATGAAATAGAGATTTCATAGTTGTTTTCAACACTGCTAAGGCCATCAAGGTCACATAATCAGGACCTTGGATAAGGATAAAATTTTGGATAAAGTGTTTGTTAATGAGAGGGCCAGTTTGGGATATACCTAACACTGAGAGGGGGGTGAATCAGTGTTGGGGACCTTTTAAACCAATTCCAACTTTTATCCCTGTACCTTTAGACCTGTTAGGATCTTGATTCTCTTATTCTCTTTTCCCTGTTGCATGCAATAATAGAAAACGGTAATGATATGCACACGATATTTTTACAAGGTTCACCACTCAATAAGAGTAGCTACGTCCTTTCCATGCATGGGAATGACCAGTGCATGGATTCTCCACTATAATGTAAAATGCTGTTACAATGGAGTGACTAGGAAAACAATCCCTTTTCCAGTGTGAGTCCCTACACTTTGGAGGGGGGCGGGAAACAATCCTCTTCCCTGGACTGGTGATGACCTAGTCCAACTTGCATCCACTATCTGGTTCTTTATACTGCCTATGAAGACAGTCTCTTGCAACCTCTAGCTGGTTCTTTATACTGCCTCTGAAGACAGTCTTCTCTTTGTTAAAAGAGTTTGAAACACCAAAAGAATCTTTCAACTGTTGAGACCTATTGGATGTCACAGTGCTACATTGTTCTTCCTCTATTCAATTATTACCTGCCTAGCAGCATACAGGTAAACAACCACTTCTTTCTCTGCAGCAAACCTGAAAGCTTCACAATCTTCTTCCCCTTCTTCTTCAGTGCAAAACCAGCTACACTGAGATCGCTTCTGCTTCAATCTGCCGGAATCACAAACTCTCGTTGTGATTATCAGAACAATAAAGACCAGCTCATCTTAGCATCATCAGAATTAAATTGCCCTGAATAATTGTCAGCCTTCAGTTGGGCATACTCTGTTCTTCTTCTTCTCTTCTTTCTCTTTGACACAATATAATTATAGTGTTCTAATCTCTTTCTTCAATTATCAATACCAACACCAGAGTGTATTGGTATACTACCTTCTTCCTTGGTGCGAATATGAATTCAGTTGCACATCTCGTTCTTCCTCACTTCACAATGCACAATGATAGTGTTAAACACCAATCGTGTGAGTGCGGTTCAACTTCTCTTTGTGAAACCGAATGGTTCACAGTTCTTTCTTCTTCGCAAAGCTGCTTCGAGAGTGCAATGCACCTATCGTAGGCCTGCGGTACCCTCAAATTTTTCGCGCACCCTTCTAGGAGACTTGCGCGTAAAATTCAAGCCTTGCGCGGGAAAACACCTTTTGGCGCGAAAAACCTTTTTCGCGCAACTCTTCTTTTTCGCGCAGAACTTCCTATTTCGTGCAACAGTTCCTTTTTCGCGCAACACTTATTCTTTTCGCGCAATACTCTATACTTCAATTTTTCTGCGCGTCAGAGCTCGGGATTTGTCTATGTGTCGAGTCACACCAAATGAGAAGGGTTAGCCTCATATTTATAGGCATTTTTGACCCCGCGTGAAAAACACTATTCCGCGCGTAAAACCTCCTTCATGCGCGTAAAAACTCTTTTATGCAACTTCATATTTCACACCATGCTTCAATATTTCGCGCACCTCATGCCGTTTCCATTTTTCATCCTTCTAAGCATGAAGCACCAATTGCGTGCAAAATTCTGCACCGCATTCCATATTGCACGCAAACCCAATCTTTCCTGCGACATCATATTTCGCGCACTGCTCCAATCTTTCGCGCATTTTATGCCTTTGCCAATTTTTGAGCTTCTGATCTCGAAACACCTTTTGCGCGAAAAATTCATTCCTCTATTTCGCGCGCCATGCCAATATTTTTCACAAACTTCATTTTTCGTGAAGCCCGCTGATATTACGCGCACAACTTTCTTCTTCGCGCATCCCGCTGATATTTCACGCATCCCACAAATATTTCGCGCAATGATCCAATTTTTCGCGCAACCCGCTCCTATTTCGCGCAGCCCGCATATATTGCACGCACCACTTTATTTTTGCGCGCGACATGCCTAAATTTCAGCGCACTCCATTCCTTTGTCATTTTTCAATGTTCTGACCTTGAATAACTCCTTGCACGTGAAAATATAAACCATCTTCAATCTTGCGCGCAACATCCATTGCCAAACTCATTTCTTCATCTCCTGATTTTCAGGCCCTAAAATTTGGAAAACACTGGAAAACGGCGCCACCTTAAACTGTGCTTTTCTACCATCCCCAGATTGTCTATTGCTTTGTCATTTTATCTCTTTACTGCTTCCTATAACCATTCTTCTGCTCTTATCACGAATCCCACTATCGTGATATTTATCCTTTGATAGATCAGCTTTAGCATCGTCAGAGTTGCAATGGGAACTAAAACTTCCCTATCTCCCAGCAGCATCATTCCTTCCAATCAAAACTTTATATGACTGGAATCATCATTTTTCCCTCTTTCCTTTATAAGTATTGTATCACAAGTTCTCCTAACTCATGATATGTGTGAAATACATACCAGCAAAGCATCGTCTGATTTAGATACAATGTGAAATTCCTGGCTACCTCAGAATGTCAAGCCCTTCCACATTTTCTCTTCTTCATAACCATCATTCTGCAAATCATATGATTCTATTCTTCAAGTAAGCTCTTGAATAGTTCACATGAAATCATAAATCATTGCATTGTATTCTTCAAATCCTCATTCTTCTTCAAACATACTTAGATAGATGATACTTCACCATTCTGCTCCAATCATCCTCAAATGGATGATACTTTTCCATTCTTCATTATTGTAAACAATGTGTCACCATTGACACATGTTCTTTGAACTTAGGATTAGCTCAACAATCGTCTGAATTTATCATCTAAGAGAATTGCTCAAGTATGAAATCCAATGCTATGATTCCATAACAATTATCCAGGCAACCTCACTTCAGCCGATCTCCATTAACTTTGGAGTTCTTCTTCATATCCTTCTTAATTTTGACCAGCATTGACAACTGTTGACAACAAATACAATCTTCAAACACAAAGTGGTCCCAACAGTTAAAAATGAAGAGAGTTTGATGAAAATCATATCCAAAAGAGTTTGGATGGATTCATAAAGTGTGAAGTTATACTTAAAGTCCTTATGGTATTTTAGTGAAAGTGGGAGATTATTATATATAAACTAATATATATATATATATATATATATTATGATATTGTATATATAAGTGTATATTTAATTACATGCATTTGACGCATGTATTATAATGCATGTATTAAATACACACGATAATAAATATATATATTTGACATTTTTTCTCCCGAACCATTTTATTATTAGTTACAATCTATTATAAATGGATTAATTAGCTTGACCACTCATTTAATAGGATTCAATTAATTATGGGAATAAATGAATATGGATACATTAATATGGCCAACGCATTTTCATTTAATGAAAACCCATCATTGATGTCTATATAAAGGGATGCGATCCGTACTATTGTAAACAAACAATTGTGAGCAATAATCTCATTTCTATATTCCTCCCACACAACTGTTCATCACCTAAGACCAAGGTGCTATCACCCCTTCAACATTCAGGTATCCTCGCAATACAATCGCAGATCCATTGGTCAATGTACCCCCATCAGTGGGAGGGTGATTTTATTCACCACTACGTGATCTTCATCAAGCATTATCCTTCATAGAGAAAGAATAATACTACTACCATTGATGATTTCCAAGTATACCATTTATACAGTTTATTTACACGTTGATTCTCAAAGATAGATCTTCCCGTGTTTGAGTTATCTTCCGCTGCACATGGTCATGTGATGATCACACAAAACCCAACATAAACCCCATTTATGCTTCACTTTCTGCCACCAAGGAAGCATTAATCAGGTTGACGCTTCTTTGGGGCACGGTAAAAAGTGTGAACCCCATTCATGCTTCCTTTGAAATATTTACAAATGAGGCGTGAATGGGTTCACCTCTTACCAAAAAAATTATAAATAGAGGGCCTCCCCTCTATTTCAATTGTTCCCATATATATTTTGTTGCAAAGTTAGCTGGATTTCTTTCTCAACATATATTTTCATCTATTAAGACGATAAAATTTATATTTAAATTTTTAATTGTCTAATTGTTTTATTTATTTTGTTTGTATGATTTATTTATTTAATATGTATGGATTTATGAATGTATAGATTCTTGTTCTTTGTATGATTTAATTTATGTATGAATTATTGGTCATTGTATGATTTAATTTAAATTGAATGACTTAGGAAATTTAAATATGGGGTTTGCATAATTTTAATTTTATGTATAAAATATAATTTATATTCAGAGAAATATTATTTTTTGAGAAAATATATATATTTGTAATGTGAATGATGAATAATTAGATTTGAATATATTTATATGTATATATTATACCTAAAGTAACAAAAATTTAAATTATAATATTCTATACACATAGGTAAATAAAGTAAATCTAGCTAAATATTTTATAAAAATTATATCATGATTAGTTATTTATAAAAAAACACTAATTATATTATGTATCATATTTAAATTTATTTAAATATATAATATATTATTCAATATATATATAATATTATTTTTGTTAACAGTACTAAAAAATTTTCCTATTAATATTAATGTTTAAATTATATTAATTATAAATAATTATTATTCTAAGTAATTATGTATAAAATGAGATTACATAAATTTTGGAAAGTTTAATTACTTCAAAAATTGTATATATACTTATCTAATTTTATTATATTGAAATTAATATAAGTTTGCAATATTTTAATGGTCATTTAAGTGTAAATTATATTAACTTTATTGATTAAATTTTAAAAAATTACTATTAATAATATTTTTATTAGTTATGTATAAAATAATAATATTTTTATTTAGGAAACTATAATTTACAAATATATATATAATTATGTTTTAAAATACTAATAAATAAAGTTGAATATATTTTAATGTGTGTGTATATATGTTTCATTATTTGAATATAATATTTGAAAATGTATATATTTGTAATTTAAATTGCGAATAATTAGATTTGAATATATTTACATGTATATAGTATTATATATTATATCTAAAGTAAAATAAATTTAAATTATAATATTTGATACACATAGGTAAATAAAGTGATTTAAATTATAATATTTGATACACATAGGTAAATAAAGTGAATCTACCAAAAAATATATATATATATATACATTGAAAAGTTTAAATTTTGGAAAGTTTAATCACTTCAAAAACTGTATATATAATTATATAATTTTATTATACTAAAGTAACATAGGTTTACAATATTTTAATGGCTATTTAAGTGTAAATTATATTACTTTTGTTAATTAAATTTAACAAAATTTACTATTAATAATATTTTCAGTAGTTATGTATATATATGTGTGTGTCTATGTTATATTACCTAAATATAATATTTGAAAATGTATATTAGGCATTTATTTAAAGGACGTCATTAAATACAGAAAATGCACACACACACACATTGATATTTAGAAGAAGGCAATATAAATATATGGATATGTATGTAGATATTTATTATTTATTAGATATAGTAATAGGTAAATTTATAATATATATAACATAATAAGCATCCTAAAAAACATGTTAAGGGTATTTTGTGATACTGATATTGAGATGACCAACCAATGTATGATTAAAATCAAATACCATTTTTTTCATGTGATTATATAATTTGTAATAATTTCATTTTATTTTCCTCATTGATGACACATGTCATCCCTCTTTCTAATCATGTAAGGAACTATGTGTTTGGGTAAAAATGTTATGTATCTAAAACCCTCATACCCCTCACTTAAAAGTGAGTAACATTGTAATAAAAGAGTGTTCGATAAAAGGAGTTGTTTGAAGTTGGATTTTTATATCATGGATGAAAGGAGATCGATGGTTGCTAAAATCTGAGATAATATAGGCTCTAAGAGTCCCCCTAGGTTTTAATTGGTTTATCAAATAATGATAAACCAATCCATAGAAAAAGTTTCAAGATCAAGTAATAATTATTTAATTATAATTAATTAAAAAATGTTAAACATTTAATGATGTAGTATAAATATAAATAATTTTTTATTAAATTTACTTTCTAGGTAATCATGTCAGTATAAATAATGAGTTTATTTATATTGATCAGGGTTTTAACTATAGTTTTCCACTTGAAAGAGTGTTAAAACTTTGTGAAATTATGAATATAAATAGATTCACACACACACATATTATTTATTAGATATAGTTATAGGTAAAGTTACAATACGTAGAACATGATAAGTATCCCAAAAAAAACATGTTATTAGTATTGCATGATGACTGATCTTGAATGACCGATTAAAGTATGATTTAAATTTTATGTCATTTTTTTTTGTATTAGATTATTTAATTTGTAATAATTTAATAATCTTGAGATGAGTGAACAATGTCTAAAATTACATGTAGTGTTTTTATCTATTATTATATAATTTTCAATAATTGTATTTTTATTTTCCTCATTGATGAACTGTGTGTCATTCCTCTTTCTAAGTATGTAAGGACCTATGTGTCTGTGTAAAAATGTTATGTATCCCAAACCCCTAAACCCCCTCACTTTCATGTGAGTAACATTTTAATAAAAGGGCGTTTGATAATAAGTGTTGTTTGAAGCTATATTTTTACACCATGACTGAAAGGAGATTGATGGTTTCTGAAATTTGAGATAATAGAGGCTCCAGGATTTCCCCCTAGTTTTTGGTTGGTTTATCAAATAATGATAAACCAATCCATATAAAAAGTTTCAAGATCAAGTCATAATTATTTAATCATAACCAATTAAAACATGTTAAAAATTTGTTAAAGTGGTATATAATATATTTTTAATAATTTTTTATAGGTAATCATATTTGCGTCAATATACTGCAATGGTTAGCTAATTAAAACTGATCAAGGTGCTGGCTATAGTTTTCCACCTACAAGAGTGAAAAGTCTTCATGAATGTGTGAAATTAGATAAAGTTCTTAGGAAGATTCATAGTCATTTAAAATAAAGGCCTGGTTAATCAGTTAATTCAATTACATATCGATATCTTCAATATCTTGAGTGCCTATGAAACATTGAGTATCCTCTGGTCAGTGATGAGAATTGAGTGGATGCATCATTATTGTTTAGGAAATGATGAAATAATAATTTAATGGAATTATATGTGGTTATTTATGATATTGATGAAGCGTGACCTACTACTATTGAACCATGTTATGTGAGCTCTTCTGAAATCGGTCCTTCATAGTATTCTCATTTATTATCTTCTCATATGACTCCGGTAATATAAAAAAATCATAAAGAAGATGATCAAAATATGGAAATAACTGTTGGGTACATCCCCATTGAGACTCCTGATTTAATGAATGACACTTTATCTAAATATGAAGTATCTGATGATGCAACATGAGATGATATAGGTGAGGATGATGCGGGGAATGAGAGTTCTGAGGTTCCTTTATCAAATAGGAAACAAACAATTAGTGGGTAATCATCCTATATTATTAACTTCCTCGGCTGAAGAAATTTCCCATGCATAACATTTTGATTGATATGTCATTACACAAACTACTGATTTCCCTATAATTATAGGTAACAAATATTCAATAATTAATAACACTATATATATTAGGTAGGAGTTTAAAAGTAAAAGCGCCTTGAAAAACGTGTTAAAGAAATACCACATAGAGTGAAAATTTTCATTTATGGTTGAGTCCAAGAAGGGAAAATATATCATTCAGTGCGGAAAATATGGGCCAGAATGTAAATTTCAAATGCGAGGGATATATGATAATTTTTTTGCATGCTGGAAGATAACTAAATTAGAAGGCCCGCATACTTGTGTACATCCAAGCTTATTGTAGGATCACTCTTCACTTGATGAAAATTTTATATCAACTATTATTGTAGCAATGATATGAAGGTGTCAGGATGTTCTTATTCCCCTTGTTTAGGAACAAATATAACAGTTTTTCAAATACAAGATATCCTATGACAAGGCTTGGAATGAAAAGAAAAAGGTAATCGTAAAATTATATGGTGATTGGGATGAATCATATGTAATATTTTCATAGCTAATGGGATTTTTGTCTCTCAATAATCAGGTTATTTATCATTTGGTAATTGTTGAGTATGTTTCCCTAGATCAAAGTTGATAAAAAGGGCGAAGTTCCATAAGATTTTTTGGGCATTCAAGCCTTGTATCACTACTTTTCCTTATTGTATACAATTCATTTAAGTTAATGGAATTTTTCTTTATGATAATTATACAGGAGTTATACTTTTTTTCTGCCATGTAGGATGGTAACAGTGCTCCTCTATCACTTTCATTTTCTATTGTTGAAATGGATAATTTTGAACCATGGAGTTGGTTTTTGGCCTGTATACGCATTCATGTCACCCAAAGATAGGGATCATGTCTGATATTTGATCGAAATTGATAAATTATAGAGGATATTAATAGTGATTGAGTTTCATGTTGAGAAACAAATGCTCATCATCAATTTTGCATTCGACATATTTCCAGTAATGTGAATAATAATTTCAGAGATGAGGTAATAAAGAAGGGAATCATCAAGTTGGGTATGTTTTCTTAAACTTATATTTTTTTTGGAAAAAACTTAATATCCTTTTAAATACATTATTCTCTTTGGAGTTTATCATAAACACCCTGACAAGGAAAGTTCGATCAATGACTTGAAGAGATTCGAAGGGATAATAATGATGTATATGATTATATTATGTATATTTCAAAGGAAAAATGATCATTATCTTATGATGGTGGCAGAAGATATGGCTATATAACCACTAATATTATGGAGTGCATAAATGGGGTCTTCAAGGGTGTGTGTAAACTACCGATAACATGGTTAGTATATGATAAATTTTATATATGTGTGATGTAATTTGTTGAATGGTCCCAACAAGCCTATCAAAGGATGCAAAATGAAATGCATTTTGGTCAGAATTTTGAAAGAGTTATTGATCAGATACTACAAGATGCATAATTATTTCATGTTTGAATATTTGACCAGGTAGGGAGCCATTTTCAGGTAATAGAGTGCCATGACATACTCACAAAAAACAATGGTCGAGTATTGGTGGTCATATTGGAAAACAAGTATCGTGATTTTGGTTCTTTTTAGGCATTGAGATATCTCCGTGCACATCTCATTGTAGCTTGTTCATCGGTGAACATATCATGGTAACCCTATATTGATCAGGTGTATCATGTAAACACTCTGGTTGACTATTATAGTTCATCTTTTATGCCTTGTGGTGATTTTTATACCATAAACTTTCATATTGATCAACCGATTATGATCCTTGATATTACTAGATTTTATATTTAGAACTTTTCATTCATAGAATCTTCCACTTATGGATTATTAAATTTACGAGTTGAATTATAAATAATTTTGTGATATTTCATACTTTTACCTTGATTACTCATCAACTGAATGTGGTGCCTGATATTACTAGGTTGCACCCTCGGGGACGACCAAAGTATACTCATATCAGAAATGAGATGGATTGAACTTAACAACAGGGAGTGGGACTACAATACACAATTTTCAAATAGAAGGGAATACTCATAAAATATGTCCCTAAGTGGTTGGACGGGGCTCCACTTCACATCATCATTGATCAAGTTTATGTATTTTATCATGATTATGTTTTTTTTGTATTTAGGATTTTTTATTAATTGATCCTTTTATTTATATATTGTTTCATTTCCAGCTTATTTCATCTCTAAATTGTTTCATTTTAGGTTTCAATCAAAAATAATTTTGTGATATTTCAACTATTAAGAAATTAAACACACAACAGAAATTATTATCAAGAGGTTCAGCTTCTAAATGAATTGTCTTAAATATGTCCTTGAAATCATACGGTCATTTGAATATATCATGTAGTCACTTATACTATGAGATATTTTCATCACAGTTGATATACATAGAATTATTTAAAAATAAATTAAACATGTTTAGATATCATTAAAATAATAAATTGATTGACTAAGCCAACAATATCAATCACATATATTTTTTATCACATTTTTCATTATAATGATTAATTATGAATGCTAATCATCTGCCTCAATTTTTTATTGTAGTTGTTTAAAAAATATTTTACAAATTTTATGGAATTAACTATAAAAAGTAATGATGATATCAAATATAGATATGATGGACCCTCTATTTCTTACATTCCAATATAGAATTTTTTTAAAACTATTCATAGAGGGACGTTTAGTTCCTAATTTGAGTGTAAAAATGTTTCATCATTTCAATCATGTTGCACCACCTCTTGCATCAACCTTTATCTTCATCGTGCTAGGTTCTACAACATAGAAATGTGAAACTTCACATGCATCAATTATTAGCTCATTACTACCCTAGTGGAGAGAAAAAGACAAGAGATATATACATTTCATTTTCTAGAGGAAGATATTACTGTTACACTTGAGGATGTTTCCATTATATTGGGCCTCCCCATTGACAGTGCAATTGTTACGGGTTGAGTTGGTGTAGATTGGTTTGATCTAGTTCATAGACTATTAGTCATTGAGGTTTGGAATGATGGAAGATTCATCATCAGGATCCAATTATGTATGTCATGGATAGATGATCACTTCACCCATCTATCTGATGATGTTTACAAGATCACCATGAGGGTATTTTCATGTGAATATATTTTGAGACTTATTGGTGGCATAATATTCATTGATCATTTGAATATATTTGTTAATTTGATATACTTACCATTACTGGAGGATTTGGACTAGACATGGAGGTATAACTGGGGGCCAACATTTCTTACATATATATACAGAGTGCTATTCAGTGCATGTCAGATTGATAAGATGTATATTACAATATGAATTATTCTTATCTAGTTGTGGATATGGGTGCGCATCCCTTGCTTAGCTCCATATACCTGTACGCCACTGCCAGCTGATATTTTATGAGAGTCAGCATGGACGATGGTATGTTTTTCCTTACTTATTATGTGAAAATAAAATATACGAGTTTCTATTAATAAATATATGTATGAAAATTCTATCAATAGGTTGAGTCAAGCACATCGATATTCAGATACTTCCAGACACGATGTCCACACTTACAGACTTATGTTGGACAGTCTTCGACCGGATAATTTACATGATTATTAATTATATAGTTAAATTATTATTATATATAGTACATGAATTAATTTATTAATTACTTATTCATTTTTTTGATATTTAAGGTTTCATGGATGTCATATATTGAGGCTATAATCCATAGTCTCTCACTTTACTATACAACGATGCTTACTGTCGGCTCATGCATCATGTAAGAAATCAGGTTTTCATATGAGGTAAAAATATTTTGTCTTTTGGTTTAAATGATAGTTTAAGGTCTAATGTGAATTACCCTTGAGTTCATGGGGGTATCGAGGGTTTTTATGGATTATTCAGAGCCTAGAACTCAATTTTGTAGAAAAATTAGACAAGCCACATGGTTAGTAGTAACCACACAGGACAAAGCGCACAATCTGACTCACCATGTGAGGCCTGGACATAGGGAAAGAGAAGCCCACATGATTTTTCAAACCGTGTGAATAGAGGTGCGCAACCATGTGGGACACCTGCAATTTTTAGCACAAGAAAATTGCATGGTTTGTGCATAGTTAGTCAAACCATGCGCAATGACTGTGTGAGGTGCCCCTCCTTATAGAAATGGGCGCATGGTTGGAACACGGTTTGGCCAACCGTGCAGCCAAACCATGCATCCTAGGAATGTTTGGTGAAATTACCATTTTCCCCTTAAATTTATATTAAACCTAAAACCTTATTTCTTTTCCTCCATTGGACAACAATGGACCATGGATTGCTCCTTCAAAATCCAAATCTCAGGCTTTGATTCCATTTCTTCATCTAATCTAGGAATCGAGCGTCGTCAGAATCGTTGTATCCATGTAGGTGATTACTCAATTCCTTCTGTGTCATTCTTCCTTTGTCTTGGTATTAGCTGCGCTATTTAGGTGCAGGCTAATATGCCCTATTTCTAGGTTTTTCATCTGTTCTTCATTTTTCTCCCAATTCGAGTCAAATCAGGTGCTAATACTGGACAAACACTCTACTACCGACCTATAATAGGTTTTATATACTTTTCCTAAGTGGTTTGGAACTTTATAGACCTAGTTTTAATTTTTCCTCTCACTGTACTTTCCGACATGACCCTAAAAATTAATTGAATAATTGAATTGAATGAAATAGAACATGATATGGATGCCCTTTTTTCATTTGAGATGTGTTGGAGGTTGTTTTCCTAATCAAGGACACCCATGGGGTGTGCCATGTAAATTGCCTATGCCTACAATTTTGATGAACCACCCATGGGATGAGTTGGTGCTTACCTAGCTAGAGGAAGCCTCTTAATAATTTAATTGAATTTAATTTCTTGATTAAAATATGGTTTACCTCATTTGAATGTTGATTATTTTGATTAAATAGTTTATATAGAATTGATATATGAGTGGGTATACTCATGGAACTTTAATGATCATAAATTAATGGATGAAATGTGATGAATTTAATGGTAGTGGATTCTATGGTTAGTATACCTTGGATCCTGATTCCATCAGATGCCATGAACATTTCTCCCATGGATCTTGAATGCGGTAGTGGATTCCTTGGATGAGATTACTCCTTGGGTCTTGATTCCATGGGATTCCTTGGGACTTTCTACCCCTTGGACCTGGTTTGGTTGGGATCATAGTTGACATGGTTGGTAGACATTATCCTTGGACCCTAATTCAACCCTAACCGAGTTTCCATCGGGATGCTCCTAGGATTCAATGAGGATGACTTGGTCCACTATACCTTGGATCCATCCCTGAAGGCTCTGAAATTATTGATTATATGGTGTGGACCTGGAAATTGTGACTTTAATGATTATATGATTTGGTCTTGTCTATTCTGAGACTTATGGTTGTATGACATGGTCGTGGTTGTTTTGATATTCAAATTATATGACAAGGTCATGGATGATATGAGATCCACTATATACGGTATGGCCATGGTGTTTATTTACATTGCTTTTCTACCACCTTGTTATAGGATCCTAACCCATGTTTTGCAGGGATCCTTATATGGCTATACCGTATCACTTGTTGCAATATACGTGTCATTGGAACTTTCCTTTTAATTACTGCTTACCTCTGATATATATATTGCACTATGTTTAGCTTATTATATTTCACAACCGAGACTTGTTATAGACCTTTGGGTGGTTACCTATTAGGATTGTATTTCACACCCTGTTTAGGACGTCATTGGGTACCCAGACTGACTATTTGAAAGTAGGTAGGGACCAGGGCAAGCACCCATAGTTCAATGCTTGAGTTTGTAAAATGCTTAAAATTAAGAGAGAATAGGACTGGGCCGAGTCTTGTGATGATATTCAGAAATAACACTTTTTTTTGTCTTTTTGGTATTTTGTTACATGTATTGTACCAATTCCATGTATACTTGTTTTTTCTGATTTCTAGAAACATGACATGATCATTATTGTATATGATATTCCTTTGGAATTGTTATTTATTCCTGCTATTTATCTATTGTCTAATTGTCATACTTCTTTCACTATTTTATTTGTATGATTTTTACTGTTGCATCACACTCTGGTAAGAGGGAATAGTCTCCACATGGACACCCTATGCCCTCACTACTAGTCAGTAGCCTCTGACATTTGGGGATGTGTGCTTAAGGCCATGTGGCCAACTAGGCTAGAGGCATTGTTCAGTGGAATCTAGGTCCAGGGAATTAAAAAGTGGTATCAAAGCATTTTCTTTTCTTTTCTAACTATTTAGAGACAATATACAGGGTTAGTAAAGAATAGGAATTTAGTAATGATTTGTTCTTGAGCATATATGACCCACATACAGGAAAAATATAAATTGCCTCAATTATAAATTTATGATTTCTAGATTTTGACTATTACAGTTGATTTGATTCCACCATTGGTGATGCACTTGAATTAAAATGTTATTATTGATATGATTGTGGGTTCTATTTTTTTGTAACCCGATGAGATGAGGGTATTCCATCTCATGCATCATTTTAGTCACTTGTTAAAAATCACATGACATGCATTATGCCATGCCATATATGGTACATTACCGGTTTTCATGATGTTGTAATAGGTGTTGTGATAGACTTCTATGCAGAGAATTGAGAAACATGGTTGGTACTTAGAGTGCTTTCCATAAACTATGTTGTGTTTTCATGATCAGGTCACAACAGACACCCTAAGAATCCAATTGTGGCATGTTTAGTCATGGACCATGAGTCACATAAAATGACACATGTTATGGTGTGGATTAGGTGGATGCCATATTTGGGTTAATGAGGAGTATAGACCCTTATGGATTAGAATTTAGTGAACAATTTGGTCCAACCATTTAAAATGAATGTGAAGTGGATATGGAAATGAAATGAAAATCGAAATTATGAAACAAAGACTTGAACTAGACCCAACTTTTGAGTGTGTAGTAGGTAGTGTCTCTAGGGAATTTTACGACTATTTATTTTTACTAGTCCTGACTATAGGAGTAGGATATGTGGTGCAACTCGATTATAAGAAGGTTTTTACTTGTCCTATGATTTGAGTTGTGAACTTTGATATCATTCTTTTATGAGGTGTGTTTTTATCATTGTAAATGCATTACACCATGAAGAACTCCAGTCATACACCAGGAGGGTAGAAATGATCAAGATTTGGAGGTGGTGGGCTATAGGCTACCAGTGAAACATCCTTTAATGCCAACTACAACACCAGTGGTTTTACTAGACATAGGTGTTATCTAAAGACCCGTAAAATTCAAGGGAATTTTTTTTCTTAATTTTCTTTGGGATTTTACAAGAACACGATTTCTGACGGCACTTGATTCTGAGGCCCGGTGTGCCCGGAATTTCTATCCGAAGTTTAGCTCGGGTACATTCAGTGAACGAACGAGAGGGTTTTTCTAACTTTTGAACCGGTGCTCGGAATCGAATTCCGAGGGCACCGATGGATTTGCAGCACCGATAATTACTTAGGAACACCTTTTCCGGAGTTGCTTTTACACGGGAGAAGTTGTTAAAATTTGTGGAAGTTTAAAATAAAAATTTAGCTACAATTTTTATTTTTTTCTTTCTAAGTGGTTAAAACCTTTGAGTGGAAGTTGAGGGGAAACCACCCAACTTCCCATGGGAGGTTATGAGGGTAGTGGGGCCCACACTAACCCCACCCCTTTATATTCCCTAACTCCTTCAACTCACCATTAATTTGATAACTTATGTTAATTAAATAGGTGAGTTTAATTTGAATGTTTGAAATTCAAATACTTAAGTCATGTTAATAAAACAAGTGAAGTAATTATTTTATTTTGGGTTGGAACTTGTTGCATTGAGAGGATTTGGAGAAAATGTAAGGGGCTTGAAGATATTCTTCTTCTTCGACGAAGAATGCGAAGAACGTGAAGAATGCTGACCTCCGACGAATGTCGACAAGAACGCCGGATCCTCGGAGATCGACGACGCGACGCCGGCGAATCTTTTCTCCGCGACGCGACGATTCTCCTTCCGCGACACCCTCTTCCGTGACAGTTATTTCCGCGACAAACCTCCGTTCAAACTACACTCGAGGTAGGGGAATTTTATTGTTGATGATATTCATGATTTTCTTCCGTCGACGTTACTCGTTCAATTGGACCGCTTGCTATCAATTAACGGGAGGGGGCCAGACCGCACAAACACGACCGACCCTCCTCCCTTATCTTTTGTGTTGATTACGGTTCAAAGGAAAGTGACGCGGTGCCGTCGCACCGCGCGGGAATGAGCGGCAAGGATGCGCGGCACCGTCGCGCCAAGCAATTGAAAATCGAACCAAGCCACTGCGCCGTCGCGCAGTGCCGAAAAAACCCGAAGACACCGCGGCTGGAGTGGGGCCGCGGTGAAGGGGCGCGGCTCCGTCGCGCTGTGCCGAACGAACCAAGGCCGCGACTTAGGCCACGGAGAAGCAAGGACCGGCGGCCGGTTTCGGGCCACCGGTGTCAGAGCAGGGGGACCGACCAACACCAGTCCCGTGGCGGCAATAGTCGGCCGAACGGTCAAGGGAGGATCCGGGGGTTACGACCCCCGACTGGCCACCAGGAGCAGCCCCCCCCATCATGGGGGCCGCGGTTACGAAATAGGGGGGCATGCGCCCCCCCTCACCCAACCACTCGGCCGAAACGGCCGAGCCACCTGGCGACCGGGCCGGACCCGGACCCGGGTCGGGTCGACCCGGTTCGGGCCGACCCAGGGGGTCTCGGGCCGGGTCCGTCCGGGTCCGAAACCCCCACTTCCGGACCTCTCATGGTATTTTGCCCATAACTAGGGCTGAAGACCTCCAATCTATGCACCATCAGCAGCGATGCGATCCTTGGAACGAGACGGTCGTTTCGATATATTACACTCAAGGTTTCAGAGTACTTTGGGTTCGGCCAGGTTGGTTCGTACACGAAACCAACCGGACCCTCGGAGCGGAAACACTTATAACTTGAGCTCCGGAGGTCCGATTGACATGCTGTCGACTTTGATGGATTCCTCTAAGTGAGACGGACCTTTTGGATTACTCTGATCGAGGTTTGGACGTATTTGGAGTACGGTCGGGTTGGTTTTGACTTAAAAACCAACTGGGCCCCTGGAACAAAAAAGCCAATAACTGTCAGACCGGGCGTCCGATCGACGCGCCGTCTGTCGCGTTGAGTTCCTGATGAGGATACGAAACTTTTGGATACTTAAACTCCAGACTATGTGTCAGTTGATGTATCATCCCTTCGGCTCATGGAGAAGACCCTCCCGAACGAGCTTGCTGTGTGCGAAAACCCTAGAGCTGGCTGCGACTACGACGACGATGACGACTGTACAGAAATCCTTCATAGATTCGACGACGACGAGTACAACACTCAGCGATCCTACGCGGATCAGTGCTACCGATCCTGTGTGGGTCAGCGCTTAGCGGTCCTGTGTGGGCCAATGCCTACAGATCCTGTGTGGGTCCGATCCTATGTGGGTCATTGCGGGGGTTAGTTACCTATCGATCCTTTGTGGGTCATTGCGGGGGTTAGTACCTATCGATCAAGTGTGGGTCCGACGGATTAGATGAATCAGTGGCTACATCTGATCATCTCTATCGTCTTACGAATAAGTATAACTGTGTGAGCTGAATCTTGACCTTCAATTCTTATCTTCGATAAGATTGACTTGATATCCTATGTGGATTACGTTATGTTTTCCTGTGTGGACTGGGTTGTACTTGAGCTCGGATGTTGGAGCCGAACGAGAATTGATGACTTAGGTATATGTATGGGCATATACCTAAGTAGTGCTGGATATTACTTCGTGTTTGTATCTTTCCTTTGTGGATTATCCTTTGTGGATTCTGGGAGACCTTCGGGGGTCTCGGGGTCCCTACTGAGTAGCTTATACTCACCCCTGCACGGGCTATGCCCGCACTACGTTGTGTTGGTTGCAGACGACGGACATCGCTGATCGTGGTTGAGGCACAATGAGAAGGTCAGTACCCGGAGGTGGTTCACTGGGCGGGGCATACTCGGAGCGGACGGCTGGACCCGAGGAGCTGTGGAGGCTATCTGTACCCACCCTTCAAGTGGGACTTCCAGTGGACGGATCGAAGCTGCGACTTTACTTTCAGTTGCTGTTTTCCCTTTCCAGTTGTACTTTACTTTTAGTTTGGGTTTGTATACCGACCCACTTACTTTTACACACTTACTATTGTACCCAGTTTTTACTTAGCGTTTACTTCTTCTTGCTTTCTCTGTGGTGTTTGTTTACTTTACAAAGGCAATGCATTCCCTTTTTACCAGAAATTACGCCTTGGTGCTAGTCGCCAGCCCCTAGCCTATGGAAGGTGGGATTGGGGTAGTCACGGCACGGGCCCCGAGTACGGGTCGTGACAAATTGGTATCAGAGGAGTTCGGTTCTACCGCAGAACTCAGGACTCTGATCTTTTTCTATGTGAAGCAATAGTGTTGAGAGTATTGAGTGTGGTTATCAGTCCAGGGAGTCCAATGTTGGTGCGACGACCGACGTATCCGTACACCAGGACCCTGACTTCTGATTTCCGACTTAATGCACGAAAACATTGATTTCATGTGTGTTTTAAGTTTTCTTTGTGATTACTTTATGTTAGCTCACCAGGTATACTGTTTGATTGTGGATCACCTGTTTCTTTTCAGGATGGCCCCACGACGGTAGCCAGCTAGAGTTCCGAGCGTTGTGCGTGAAGACAGCCCACCGAGCGATGAGGCCTCGGTACAGGGCCCTTTGACAGCAGAGGCACCGGCGGTACCTCTACCCGCCGAGCCACTGATGCTACCAGCCCCAGCCGCTGACGATGCACGTATCCTTAGTGCACTACACGAGTTTCAGCGTCAGCGACCGCCCAGGTTCCGCGGGGAGACGGACCCTTAGGCCGCCGAGGATTGGCTGGAGGTAGTTGTACGAGTTTTCAGGTTAGTGAGGACACCAGAAGACCTCATGGTGATCCTCGCAGCGAGCCTCTTGTACGCGACAACAGGCAGATGGTGGAGCTTGATGCTCCAGGTGCACGACGAGGCATCTATCCTCTGGATGGACTTTGAGAGCCTCTTCCACTCGGAGTTTGTCCCAGCCACCCTCCGTGCGGTACGCATCCAGGAGCTTCTACAACTGCGACAGGGCAGCTTGATGGTCACCCAGTACTCAACGAGATTTACAGATCTCTCGCGCTATTCGACGGACATGGTATGAGACCCATTCTTCCGGGCCCGGACCTTTGAGCAGGGATTGAGGCATGAGATCATGGCATTGCTGATCTCCCTCAGCATTCCGACATAGGCAGGGGTATTGGAGCGAGCCCTTATGATCGAGAGTTTCCTTGCTGAGCCTACATCAGCAGCGAGACCTACCGCAGGGCGGTATGTAGTAGAGTCTTCTATAGTAGGCAGTCGACAGATGACTCATGGGTCCAGGCAAACCAGACCCTCAGGCAGAAGACCTCAGGACACTGGCTTAGGGGTGCGGGGCACACAACGCGGAGCCAGTCTTTCGAGAGGCAGACAATGCTATGCTTGCGGCGGGCAGGGCCACATGGCTCGTGACTGCCCAACCCGCCATACCGAGGAGCAACAAACAGTTGAGGGACCACCCAGGCAGAGGAAGAGGGTCGACCGTGGCGGTCTGCAGGGAGTAGGAGGATGGGGTAGAGGAGCTGGCCGAGCAGCAGGTGGTGGGCGACGCTTTGAGGCTCTACCACCACCACCACCAGGAGGTCCACCCCGACCATAGGGAGCTGGCGGGCAGAGACAGGCACAGCTCCAGGCAGTAGAGGCCTACGACCATGGCACGCCCGAGATGATTCGAGGTACTATCTGTGTCTATTCCACCCTTGCTGCAGTTCTTATAGACATAGGAGCGAGTCATTATTTCATAGCCGCTTCCCTTGTTCGGAGCTCGGAGATTCTGACAGAGCCGTTGGCTCGATCCTTACGGCTAGAGACTCCTACGGGAGAATACTCGACAATTACGCACTGGTTCCGGCAGTGTGAGATTACTCTAGGAGGCGAGATCTTCGACTGAGATCTTCTTGTAGCGGTGTCAAGGCCTTACGACGTCATCTTGGGCATGGATTGGTTATCTACAGTCCATGCTCAGATTGACTGTATTAGGCGCAAGGTGCGGTGTGTACGCCCCGACGGGAGAAGGTTCACCTTCACCGGCGAGAAGGGAGCCTTCACAGCACAGGATGGACTCTCATAGAGGAGAGGACATCCCATCACTCATCAGTTGGATAGCCTCATCCTAGGAGTAGTTGACGTGCGGAGTCCTGGTTTTCCTGCAGTGGTGGATCTGTATGCGGACGTTTTCCCCGACAACGTTCCAGGACTACCTCCTCGCAGATAGGTAGACTTTTATATTGATCTGTACCCTGGGACATCCCCAATATCCACCCCAACATATCAGATGGATCCCTCTGAGCTTCGAGAGCTACGGGTACAGTTGGAGGACTTGCAGGGCAAGGGATTCATCCGACCCAGTGTTTCACCCTGGGATTCCCCAATATTGTTCGCCAAGAAGGCAGATGGGAGCTTGCGACTTTGTGTCGACTATCGTCGCCTGAACCAGGTGTCCGTGAGGAACAAGTATCCTCTACCAAGGATTGAAGACCTCTTCGATCAGCTCAAGGGAGCACAGTGGTTCTCAAAGATAGACCTCAGATCAGGCTATCACCAGCTTAGAGTTCGGGACGAGGACGTGCAGAAGACGACCTTCAGGTGTCGGTATGGCCACTATGAGTTCTTGGTTATGAAATTAGGCATAACAAATGCTCCAGCAGTGTTCATGGCCCTCATGAACAGGATCTTTCAGCCATACCTTGATCTATTTGTCGTGGTCTTCATCGACGACATTTTGATATACTCGACGACTAAGGAGGAGCACGCCTACCACTTGCGGGTTGTACTGGACACACTCCGAAAGAACCAGCTTTATAGTAAGCTCTCGAAGTGTCAGTTCTGGATACGCGAGGTCCACTTATTGGGACATGTTATCTCGGAGGTGGGAGTTGCGGTGGACCCTGCGAAGATCGAGGCAGTATTATCTTGGGAGCCACCCAGGAGCGTGACGGGGGTGAAGAGTTTCTTGGGACTAGCTGGGTACTACCGGAGATTTGTGCCAGACTTCTCCAGAGTTGCAAAACCACTCTCATCTTTGACGAAGAAGGGGAAACCCTTTGTGTGGTAAGACAGATGTCAGCAGATCTTCCAGGAGCTAAGACAGAGATTGACCAGTGCGCCTATCTTGAGGCTACCGGAGGAGGGAGTTGGGTACGTAGTTTACTACGATGCATCAGGGACCAGACTCGGATGTGTCCTGATGCAGGAGCGGGCCATGATCGCCTATGGATCACGTCAGTTGAGGCAACATGAGCAGAACTATGCTACCCATGACCTGGAGTTAGCAGCAGTGGTCTTCACTCTAAATATGCGGCGACACTATCTGATGGGCGAGCGATTTACAGTCTATTCTGACCACTAGAGTCTCAGGTACATCTTCTCGCAGAAGGACCTGAACCTGAGACAACGACGATGACTCGAGTTCCTCCAGGACTATGACTTTGAGATAGTCTATACTCCTGGAAAGGGGAACGTGGTAGCCGATGCTCTCATCAGGAGGGCGGGCATTCAGCTACTTGGGGAGGCGACAGAGCAGCTAGCCGCTTTGAAGATATCCTTCATGGATAGATATGGAGGAGCCTTTCTTCAATCACTCACAGTCACTCCTCCACTAATACAGCGGGTCATAGAGGCATAGTGTGGGGATGCCGACTGTGAGACGCGGCGTGCGCAGATATCCTCAGGACAGGCACCTGATGGTTTCTCTTTAAGAGGAGAGCACGACGTCCTTTTCAGAGGATGTACCTTGGTACTAGTTGCTTTATAGGAGGATGTGCTGAGAGAGTTTCACACTTCCCCTTTGGCGGTACATCCTGAAGTGGCGAAGATGTACCAGGATCTCAGACGACAGCACTGGTGGCCGGGCATGAAGAAGGCTGTGGAAGAGTTCGTTTCTCGATGCCTCACCTGCCAGCTGGTGAAGGCAGAGCACCAGGTACCAGCAGGCTTGGTACAACCCTTGGAGGTCCCAGAGTGGAAATGGGATGACATATCTATGGACTTCATGACCGGAATTCCATGCAATTCCAGAGGTCACGACTCCATTTGGGTGATTTTCGACCGACTCACCAAGTCGGCTCACTTCTTACCCATTAGAGAGCAAGGCTCAGTAGAGAGCTTGGGACGTCTCTACATTCAGGAGATTGTACGAATTCATGGTGTGCCATAATCTATCGTATCCGATCAAGATTCTCGCTTTACTTCCTGGCTTTGGAAGGGGTTGTAGGAGGCGTTCGGGACGCAGCTATGTATGAGCACCGCCATTCACCCTCAGACAGATGGTCAGACGGAGAGGACCATTCAGACTCTCGAGGACATGCTCTGCGCATGTGTCCTCGACTTTGGTCGTAGCTGGGAGGACCACCTACCCTTGGTGGAGTTCGCGTACAACAACAGCTACCACTCCACCATCGGGATGGTACCATACGAGGCGTTGTACGACCGACCTTGCAGATCTCCTCTGTGCTGGACAGACCCTGGGGAGTTAGCACTTGTGGGACCGGAGATGGTCCAAGCCACGACGGAGAAGGTCCAGGTCATCCAGGAGAGGATGAGGACAGCTCAAAGCCGGAAGAAGTCTTATGCTGACAGGAGGTGGAGGCCACTGGAGTTCGAGGATGGCGACCACGTCTTCTTGCGGGTCTCACCTCGACGTGGAATACAGAGATTTGGACGAGGCGGAAAGTTATCTCTGCGCTTCATCAGACCATTCCAGGTCCTCAGCAGGATTGGAGAGGTGGCTTATCACCTGGCTCTACCACCTCAGTTGCACCGAGTGCACGACGTTTTCCACATATCCTAGCTGAGGAGATACGTGCATGACCCGACGCATATCATTGACCATGGGGAGCTGGACATAGACGATGGGGCGACTTTTACGTAGGTCCCAGTTGAGATCGAGGATCGATAGGAGCGGGTCCTATGTGGACGGTCGATTCCTTTGGTGTGCATCATATGGCAGCACGGGAACCTCCAGGAGAGCACTTGGGAGCGGGAGGCTCAGATGCGTGCACAGTACCAACATTTGTTCCCCTAGTTTTTGATGTATCTTTACGGGGATGTAAAGCCCTGAGGCGGGAGTAATGTAAAGACCTGTAAAATTCAATGGAATTTTTTTTCTTAATTTTCTTTGGGATTTTACAAGGACGCGGTTTTTGACGGAACTTGATTCCGAGGCCCGGTGTGCCCGGAATTTCTATCCGAAGTTTAGCTCGGGTACGTTCAGTGAACGAACGAGCGGGTTTTTCTAACTTTTGAACCAGTGCTCGGAATCGAATTCCGAGGGAACCGATGGATTCGCAGTGCCGGTAATTTCTTAGGAACACCTTTTCCGGAGTTGCTTTTACATGGGAGAAGTTGTTAAAATTTGTGGAAGTTTAAAATAACAATTTAGCTACAATTTTTATTTTTTTCTTTCTAAGTGGTTAAAACCTTTGAGTGGAAGTTGGGGGGAAACCACCCAACTTCCCATGGGAGGTTATGAGGGTAGTGGGGCCCACAAGAACCCCACCCCTTCATATTCACTAACTCCTTCAATTCACCATTAATTTGATAACTTATGTTAATTAAATAGGTGAGTATAATTTGAATGTTTGAAATTCAAATACTTAAGTCATATTAATAAAATAAGTGAAGTACTTATTTTATTTTGGGTTGGAACTTGTTACATTAAGAGGATTTGGAGAAAAGCTAAGGGGATTGAAGATCTTATTCTTCTTCGACTAAGAATGCGAAGAACGCGAAGAACGCCGACCTCCGATGAAGGTCGACAAGAACACCGGATCCTCAGAGATCGACGACGCGACGCTGACAAATCTTTTCTCCACGACGCGATGATTCTCCTTCTGCGACACTCTCTTCCGCGATGGTTATTTCCACGATGAACCTCCGTTCAAACTACACTCGAGGTAGGGGAATTTTATTGTTGATGATATTCGTGATTTTCTTCCGTCGACGTTACTCGTAAAATTGGACCGCTTGCTATCGATTAACGGGAGGGGGCCGGACCGAACAAACACGGCCGAACCTCCTCCCTTATCTTTTGTGTTGATTACGGTTCAAAGGAAAGTGACGCGGTGCCATCGCACCACGCGGGAACGAGCGGCAAGGATGTGTGGCGCCGTCGCGCCGCGCAATTGAAAATCGAACCAAGCCGCGGCGCCATCGCGCCGCGCCGGAAAAACCCGAAGACACCGCGGCCGGAGTGGGGCCGCGGCGGAGGGGCGAGGCGCTGTCGCGCCGCGCTGGACGAACCAAGGCCGTAGCTTAGGCCGCGACGAAGCAAGGACTGGCGGCCGGTTCCGGGCCGCCGGCGTTGGAGCAGGGGGACCGGCCAGCGCCGGTCCCGTGGAAGAAACAGCTGGCCGGCCGGAGCGGGCCGACCGGTCAAGGGAGGAGCCGGGGGTTACGACCCCCGACTGGCCAGCAGGAGCGGCCCCCCCATCATGGGGGCCGCGGTTATGAAATAGGGGGTAGCCCCCCCCCCCCCCCCCAACCGCTCGACCGAAACGGCCGAGCCACTTGGAGATCGGGCCGCGCCCAAGCGGGCCGGACCCGGACCCGGTTCGGGTCGACCCAGTTCGGGCCGACCCAGGGGGTCTCGGGCCGGGTCGGTCCGGGCCTGAAACCCCCACTTCTGGACCTTTCACGGTCTTTTGCCCATAACTAGGGTTGCGGACCTCCGATCGATGCACCATCAGCGGCGATGCGATCCTTGGAACGAGTCGGTCTTTTCAATATATTACACTCAAGGTTTCAGAGTACTTTGGGTTTGGCCAGGTTGGTTCGTACACGAAATCAACCGGGCCCTCGGAGCGGAAACGCTTATTACTTGAGCTCCGAACGTCCGATTGACGTGCCGTCGACTTTGATGGATTCCTATAAGTGAGACGGACCTTTTGGCTTACTCCACTCGAGGTTTGGACGCATTTGGAGTATGGCCAGGTTGGTTTTGACTTAAAAACCAACCGGGCCCCTGGAACGAAAAAGCCAATAACTCTCAGACCGGGCGTCCGATCGACGCGCCGTCTATCGCGTTGAGTTCCTGATGACGATACAGAACTTTTGGATACATCAACTCCGGACTATGTGTCAGTTGATGTATCATCCATTCAGCTCGTGGAGCATACCCTCCCGAACAAGCTTGCTGTGTGAAGAAACCCTAGAGCTGGCTGCGACTACGACGATGATGACGACTATACAGAAATCCTTCGTGGATTCGACGACGACGACTACAACACTCAGCGATCCTACGTGAATCAGTGCTACCGATCCTGTGTGGGTCAGATCCTGTGTGGGTCAGCACTCAGCGGTCCTGTGTGGGCCAGCGCCTACAGATCCTGTGTGGGTCCGATCCTGTGTGGGTCATTGCGGGGGTTAGTTACCTATCGATCCTTTGTGGGTCATTGCGGGGTTAGTACATATCGATCAAGTGTGGGTCCGATGGCTTAGATGAATCAGTGGCTACATCTGATCATCTCTATCGTCTTACAAAGAAGTATACCTGTGTGAGATGAATCTTGACCTTCAATTCTTATCTTCGATAAGATTGACTTGATATCCTGTGTGGATTACGTTATGTTTTCCTGTGTGGACTGGGTTGTACTTGAGCTCGGATGTTGGAGCCGAACGAGAATTGATGACTTAGGTATATGTATGGGCATATACCTAAGCAGTGTCGAATATTACTTCATGTTTTTATCTTTCCTTTGTGGATTATCCTTTGTGGATTCTGGGAGACCTTTGGGGGTCTCGGGGTCCCTACTGAGTAGCTTATACTCACCCCTACACGGGCTATGCCCGCACTACGTTGTGTTGGTTGCAGACAATGGACAACGCTGATCGTGGTTGAGGCACGAGGAGCAGGTCGGTACCCGGAGGTGGTTCACTGAGCGGGGCGTACTCGGAGCGGACGGCTGGACCCGAGGAGCTGTGGTGGCTATCTGTACCCACCCTTTAGGTGGGACTTCCAGTGGATAGCTCGAGGCTGTGACTTTACTTTCAGTTGCTGTTTTCCCTTTCCAGTTGTACTTTACTTTCAGTTTGGGTTTGTATACTGGCCCACTTACTTTTCCGCACTTACTGTTGTACCCAGTTTTTACTTAGTGTTTACTTCTGCTTGCTTGCTCTATGGTGTTTGTTTACTTTACAAAGGCAACGCCTTTCCTTTTTACTGGAAATTACGCCTTGCTGCTAGTCGCCAGCCCCTGGCCTATGGAAGGCGGGCTTGGGGTAGTCACGACACGGGCCCCGAGGACGGGTCGTGACATGTTAAGGAACAGTTCCATGAGGGTTTTTTCTGCTTAATGCAAACTTTTTAGGGATCATCAGAACCAGTATTGTCTATGGATGAGATGAAATGTGTGTTCCAGTAGTAACATCCTCCCATGTTTTTGGGGGATGGAGGTCCACAGGCTATTGAGCTGTGTCTTGAGACTTTGCTATCAATCTTCGAGCATCTTGAGACACCTACCTAGAGGATAGTGATGCTCATTACTTATATGCTTTGGGGAGCAGCAAAGCACTAGTGGGATGTTCTGAACTAGGTTGAAAATCTATGAGATATGGTTTGGGTTAATTTCCAAACCAGGTTCTATGACTACTTTTACCCTGATAATCTGAGAGCAGAGCGGGCTAGTGAGTTCATGTATCTAGATAAGGGTGTCATGCTAGTTATGGAGTACTCAAAATGCTTTATAGAGCCATAATGTTTTGTGCTGATGTACCTTGTTGATAATTTATTAAGGGAAGGATGATTCGAGGAAGGTATCTAACATTCCATTTGATCTTAGGTCAATGTGTTTAGATTGACCTATTTTATTGAAATTGTTAATCAGACACTAATTACAGATCATGAACTGAGGGAATATAGGGACACATAGTAGAGTAATGTAGTCTCTTGACCTAGTAGTTCAGTGTATTCAGGTAGGAAGCATTGTTTTGAGGCTTCCCATGAGTTGAGTACCAGCCACATTGCTAGTTCTAGAAGTGCATTTTTCTTTCATCAGTTTGGTAGATGGGGACACGTGAGGAATCAATGTGATCGCGACCTAGTTTAGTGCTAAGATTGTGATAGGATGGGCCATGTGTAATGTTTCTATAGGAACTTCTCTCTAGTAGTGAGTGGTAGGGGTTCATCTTAGACACTAGATTTGAGAGCAGGTTTCATAGCTCCATGTTAGGAAGGGAGATAGAGCAGGTTTAGGTTCAGGTTGAGGTGGTGGTAGTGGTTGTGGACGAGGTATCCAGACACTAGTTGTACCAAGAAAATAGAGCGAGCCTACTCTAGTTAGTGAAGTTGTGTCACAGGCCTACAATTCAAGATGGATTTATTCTATATTTCCTACCCCCAAGGAGCAGGGCACTAGACCATCTATAATGAGAGGTATGATCTTAGTAGCCTCTACTCTTATATCTACTCTTTTTGATATAGGTACATTGTATAGTTTTATATATGCACCCATTGCGGAGAGACTTAGGATTATGGTTTAATTTTTTGAGGGTGTTATGATTCTTGACACTCCGTTGGGGATAATAATGGGGGATGTAAGTCAGTTCAAGGAGTACCCCTTAAGGTTGGTGGGTTTCACTTTGTTTGAAATATTTTTTTCCTCAATATGACAGGGTTTGACATCATACTCATAATATATTGTCTAGTGTATTATCGAGCCTACATTGACTGCTATCACCGAAGGGTGACTTTCACATCACTAGAGGGTGCATTTTATATTCACAAGGGTGAATGGAATGTCTAGGTGAGTTGATCTGGATCAGATCATCGTGGGATAGGTGTGATAATATCCTAGATTTCTAGTTTATATCTAAATGATCAAAGAGTATGTGAGATGGAATTTACTCTAGTGGTTGACCATTTTAGGGACATTTTCCTGGACGAATTTTCTAGTTTACCTCCTAAGAGAGAGGTTGAGTTCTTCATCAAGCTAGTGTCAAGAGCTACGCCGGTATTTATTCCTCCTTATAGGATGGCTATGATGGAGTAACATGAAATCAAGAGGCATATAAAGGATTTAGAGGCAAAGGGGTTTATTCAAACCAGTACTTATCTATGGGGTTTACTGGTCCTTTTTGTAAAATAAACAGATGGTACCCTTAGGCTATACATGAATTATCAAAAATTGAACCAGATGATGATTAAGAACTAATATCCCTTACCACAAATAGATGACTTTCTTGATCAACTTAGAGGAGCTCAGGTATTCTCAAAAAATTATTTGAGGTTGAGATATCACCAGGTATGTGTTTGACCTATAGATATACAATGCATAACTTTTCATAGAAAGTATAGTCAATTTGAGTATCTGGTTATGTTGTTTGGTCTCATGAACATGCCAATGATTTTCAATGCATTGATAAACCAAGTTTTTCATCCTTATTTGTATTCATTTGTGGTGGTTTTCATGGATGATATCTTGGTGTATTATCAAAATCTACATGAGCATACCAAATATCTTGATATATTTTTGGATACACTAAGAGAGCATCATTTATATTCTAAGATCACAAAGTAACAATTCTATATGGATTAGATTCACTTTTTGGGACATATTATCTCAGAGATAGGAGTATCGGTAGACCCAGAGAAGGTGAGGATTTTAGTTTCCTAGGACCAGTCCAAGAACATCTTTGAAATGCATATTTTCTTGGGGATAGATGGATATTATAGGAATTTCATACATGACTTCACATTCCTATAAGTTCCACTCACGGTCTTGAATAAGAAGGGTGTGAAGTTTTTATGGAAAGATACCCACGATAAAACTTTTCCAGAGTTGAAAGGGAGATTGACTTTAACACCGATCCTAATTCTACCAGAGCTGGACAGGAGCTACACTATGTATTGTGACACATCAGGTATTGGAATTGTAGTAGTATTGATATAGGAGGATAAAGTCATGGTATACGGGGCTCAAAATATAAGGCCATATGATAGGAATTATCTGGAAAATGATCTTGAGTTAGCTGTAGTTGTTCATGCTTTGAGATTTTGGATACATTACTTACTTTGAGAGAATTTTGTGGTGTACATAGACCAAAAAATCCTCAAGTACATATCTACACAGTGTGATCTAAATCTAAGGTATAGAATGTGGGTTGAGTGCCTATAGTCTTTTGACTTAGAGCTTTCCTATATGACTGGAAAGGGAAATGTAGTGGTTGATGCACTAAGTAGGAGGACTCGGATGTATTAAGTTTAATAGGCTAGTATCGAGTGGAATCTTATGGATTTATTATCTGAGATGTACTTGGAGGTGTAGGATAATCAGGGGAAGACTTATCTTTCATCCTTAGATGTGACATCTACCCTACTGGATAGAGTGAGGATGAGGTATCTATCAGATTCAGAGGGCCTAGTCCTATGAGAGTGTGTGGAAAGTGAGGAACCACCTCCTGGTTGGAATGTAGGATAGGATGAGATCCTACATTTTCATGGTCATATTTAGGTTCTAGTGGACATACATGAGGATATAATGTGGGAGTTTAATGCCTCAGTTTGGGAAGTGCATCCCGATTTCACCAAGATGTATCATGACTTACACTGTCAGTACTGGTGGTCATGTATGAAGTGAGAGGTAATAGGTTTTGTTATGAGGTGTTCCACCTATTAGTAGGTGAAGGTAGAACATCAGTGACCAACCAAAATTTTATAATAGTTACCTATTCTTGAGTGGAAATGGTATGATGTGGAAATGGATTTCGTGCTCGTTTTATCGAGGTCACCTCGAGGTAGTGATGTTGTGTGGGTTTTTGTTGATAGAATCACGAAGGTTGCACATTTCTTGCTGATCATGGAGACCTTCAGTGTGGATGAGCTTAGGAGTTTGTATATCCGCGAGACAATATGCCTTCATGGGATCCCATACAATATCATTTTAGATAGGGACACCCAGTTTACATCTCATTTCTAGAATATTTTTTAGTGGGATTTGGGTACAAAAGTTATTTTGAGAATGACATACCACCCTCAGACCAATGAATAATCAGAGCGTACGATACAAGTGCTTAAGGACATGCTGTGAGCATGCGTCCTAAATTTCAGGGGATCTTGGGAGAGGCATATTACCTTGGTTGAGTTTTACTACAATAATAAATATTGGGTGACCATATAGAGGACACCTTATGAAGATTTTTATGGTAGGCCATGATGATCACCCCTATGCTGGTTAGAGGCAGGTGAGGAGGCTTTACTAGGACCGCGTCTCAAGCAGAGGACTTTTGAGTAGATCCATTGGATCAAAATGTGGATGATTACTACACAATCTTGATAAAAATATTATACCGATCACCACAGATGACCTCTAGAGTTCTAGGTTAGGGATCAAGTATTTTATGTGTCTTACTGAGGTTGGGACACAAATGGATCATGAGATAGGGTAAGCTTTCACTGTGATATGTTGGGTCATTCGAGATTCTGGAGAGAGTTAGGATGGTATCCTATCAGTTGTAGTTACCTCAGAGGTACCGATACATACACAACATATTCTAAATATCTTAGTTATGTCATTTCATTTAGACCCATCTCATGGTTTTTAGCCTATGGAGGCTGAGTTACAGGTAGATATGTCCTTTAAGGAGCATTTGATTGGTATCATTTATAGGAGCACGAAGGTTCTCTAAGGCTGGTCAGTTCCACTAGTATGAGTACTATGGTAGCATAACCATTTACAGGATGACACTGAGGAGTGGGAGGTCGACATATGTGATCAGTGGACAGAGTTATTCTCAGCTGATTCTTGACCACCCTTGATAGGGAAATTTAAGGACGAATTACTTTAAGGGGGTAAGATTGTAAGAACCCGAGTTTTATTAAAAGGTAAATATCCTTTTTCTTTTGGTTGAAATGATTTTTTATGACCTAATGTGAATACCCCCTTAGGTAATGGGGGTATAAGGGGGTGTCTAGGTCTTTTTCAGAGCCTAGAACTCAACTTTTTGGAAAAATCAGACAGGCCGCACAGTTAGTATTAACCATGTGGGACAAGCCACACAATCTGACTAATCGTGAAAGGCCTAGACAAAGGGAAAGAGGATCCCACATGATTTTTCAAATATTGTGGATAGTGGCGCATGCCCATACGGGGCACTTACAATTTTTAACAGAGCCGAATTGTATGGTTTGTGCACAGTTAGTCAAACCGTGCATAGTGACCATGCGAGGTGCCCCTCCTTATAGTAGTGGTCACACGATTGACACATGGTTTGGAAAACCGTGTGACCAAACCATATGAACCATGATTTTTTTGGTGAAATTACCATTTTTACCTTAAATATCTATTAAACCTAAAAACTTATTTTTTCCTCTGTTGGACAGCAATGGACCATAGAGAGGTCATTTGAAAGCCAAATCTTAGGCTTTGATCTTGTTTCTTCATATGATCTTAGAATCGAGCACCGTCAGGCTCGTTGGATCCATGTCGGTGAGTAATCAATCACTTTTGTGTCATTATTTGTTTTTCTTGGTATCAAATTCACTATTTAGGTTCAAGATAATATACCCTATTTCCAGTTTTTTTGCCTGTTCTTTATTTTTCTCCTGATCTGAGTCAAATCAGGATCTGATATTGGATGATCACTCTAATATCGACCTACGATAGGTGGTCTATACTTTTACCAAGTGGTTTGGAGATTTATAGAACTAGTTTACATTTTTCCAACCACAATAATTTATGGTGAAACCCTGAAAATTAATTGAATAATTGAATTAAATGAAATAGAAGATGATAGGTACGCCCTTTAGTTCATTTGAGATGTTTTGGAGATTGTTTCCCCAACCAAGGCCACCCATGGGGTGCCATGTAAATTTCCTATGCCTATGCCTTTGATGAAACACCCATGGGGTGAGTTGGTGCTTCCTAATTAGAAGAAGCCTATTAATAATTGAATTTAATTGAATTGATTAATTAGGAGATGGTTTTCCTCCTTTTAATATTGATTCTTTTGATTAAATAGTTTATACGGAATTGATATATGAGTGGGTATAATCATGGAACTTTAATGCTTGTAAATTAATAGATAAAATGTGATGAATTGAATGGTAGTGGATGCCTCAGTTGGTATACATTGGATCCTGATTTCATTATACGCCATGGATATTTCTCCCATGGGTCTTGAATGTGGTAGTGGATGCCTTGGATGATATTGATCCTTGGGTATTGATTCTATGGGATGCCTTGGGCCATGCTACCCCTTGAATCCAGTTTGGTTGGGATCACAATGGAAATGGTTGGTAGACATGCTCCTTGGACCCAAATTCAAGCCTAACCGAGTTTCCATCGAGATGCTCCTAGGACTCGATGAGGATGACTTGGTCCACTATACCTTGGATCCATCCTCGAGGGGTTTGACATTATTGATTATATGGCGTGGCCGTGGAAATTATGACTTGCATGATTATATGGATCAGTCGTGGTTATTCTGAAACTTATGGTTGTACGACATGGTTGTGATTATTTTGATATTCAGATTATATGGCAAGGCCATGGATAATATGAGATTCAGTGTATACAACATGGTCATGGTGTTTATTTCTCTTTCTTTACTATTACCTTGTTATAGGATCCTGACCCATGTTTTTTAGGGATCCTTGTATGGTTATACAATATCACTTGTTGTAGTATATGTGCCATGGGAGCTTTCCTTTTTATTACTGCTTATCTATGATATGTATATATATATTGTACTCTACTTAGCTTGTTATATTGCACAACCAAGATTTTTTATAGACCTTTGGGTAGTTACCTACTGGGATTGTATCTCACACCCTGTTTGGGCCACTATTGGGTACTCAAACAGACTATTTGGATGTAGTTAGGGACTAGGTCAAGAACCCATAGTTCGATGCTTGAGTTTGTGCCATGCTTAGGAGTAGGAGAGCACGAGACCGAGCTGAGGCTCATGATACTATTCAAAGATAACACTTTTTGGTATTTTTGGTATTTTGTTACATGTATTGTACTGATTCCATGTGTACCTATTTTGGATGCTTTGTAGACACATGACATGATCATCATTGTATATGATATTCCTTTGGCATTGTTATATATTCCTGCTATTTATATATTGTTTGACTGTTATACTGCTTTCTCTATTTTATTTGTATAATTTCTACTACTAAGTTACACTTTTTAAAGAGGGTATAGTATCCCCACAGACACAAACCAGTCTCTCACTACTAGTTTACAACCTATGGAATTTGGGAAGGTGCGCTTGAGGCCATGTGGCCAACCAGGCTCGGGGAACTGTTTAGTGGCATCTCGGTCGAAGAAGTTACAGTCGTACCTATGATTAATTTTCATATTATTGAGTGGCATAATGTTGATAGATTTATGAGGTGGTTAAACTTCTATCAACCCATTCCTACACTATCCAGTCAGTTACCTTCACTTTATTCCCTAAAGATGTCAGAGAAGTGAGACTTCAACTAGAAGTAATATCATGCACGATATATTGAGATGTGAGATAGATGACATGAGTCCTAATTATGAGGGGACAACATAATACATATGTGTCTATCATATTAGCTAGATTATGGGCCTTGGTAATGCATGTATCCAGTGATATATCTTACATGACATAGAAAAAGCTATCATTAGTTAGTAATAACTATTCCTTCCACTGTTCAATAGTTTTTATTAACTTTAGTTAACTGCATAATTTATTTTTACAGGATGCTCATATCATCCAACTCATTCACATATCTAATCTTGTAGAGGGATGAAACTTTGATCAGACCTATATTCATAGAGTAGTGACATAACTACTACTTCCCATGAGAGAGATTTATCATGGGATTTTCTTTGATGTGCCAGGTGATGCTAAGGGTGATGAGTCTGATATAGATGTTCTAGAGGGTGATGAGCCTGTTATGGATGCCGATGTGGCACATGATAAGGGTGTTATCATGATTAGATAGATACTTCTCCAGTTACTATTGAATATGACCCATAACCACAACCAGAAGCATAGAAATAGATACAACCACAACCAAAGGCACAAACATAGACACAACCACAGCCCGAGGCACAATTTGTTTGCATGTCAAATTTTATTGCAGTGATGGAGGTTGAATAGTCTGTGTTGTATTATTTATTATCCTCTGATCCTCATATGTCTTCTACACAACAACCATATTTTTCACATTTTGAGGAGAGTTTCAGTTAGCAGCCACTATCATTGGAGCTAGGACATGGTACATACAGAGAGACTGTAGATCCACTGCCTGTCATATAGGATGATGTGGAGGTAGGTGCCAGAGATTCTATACATGAGTGTCATATGCTAGAGTATAGACATCAACATACATGATGTTGACGCATTATATATACACTCAACTGTGGCATGGAGGATCACTCGAGACATCGATGTAGATTAGATTAATATATGTTACATTTTTTTTAAATCATTACTTGTACATTATTTAAAAACCTACTAATATATTATATTTTGTTTCATAAAACAAAAAATTGATATAATTGGAAATCCATAAAAATATTTTTTGGACAATTAAGAAACATTAATATTAATAATTTCATTGGTAATAATAATAATTACTATTTTTTATTTATATTAACATTTCTTAGTATTATTATTCATATTATGTATAATAAATAATCATATTAAATTTATTATTAAATAGAAATAATAATCTTATTTTGAATTCTATAATTATTAGCAATATTAATAATAAATATTATTTTATTTATTATGTAAGTAATTAATTAATAATATACCATAATATATTAATAATGATATAATTATTAACTAGTAAATATTTTTTTCAATACAAATTATTTTATTTATATTATTATACAAAAAAATATTAGTTATGATATAATTAATTATATTAATAACATAATAACATATTATTAATTAATAATGCATAATAAAATTGATAATTAATAAATATATTACCTATTAATAAATTACTAATGATCACATTAACAAATTTTTTATAAATATTTATAAATAAAAATTTATAAATATTAGCTATTATTTTATTAATTAATTAATAACACAATAATATAATATTAATTAATAACAAATAACACCATTGATAATTAATAATTATATTACTTATTAATAAATTGATAATATTTTATATCAATAAGAATTTCAAAAATATTTATAAATAATAACTATATAAATATTATTAATATTAATAATAAATATTATATTATTAATTATACAAAAAAATACACCAAAATATATAAAATATAATATAATTATTAACTAGTAAATATATTTTTCAATACAAATTATTTTATTTATATTATTAAAAAATAAATAATAGTTATAGTATTATTAATTATAATAACATAATAATATATTATTAATTAAAAATTAATAATACAATTGATAATTAATAAACACATTACTTATTAATAAATTACTAATATTTATATAAAAATATCGTAAAGATTTATAATTTTTTTTATAAATTTTACTTATTATCTAATATTACAGACACATATATATAAAAAGAGACGTGAATGAGGTTCATGCCCCTTTAACTGTGGCCAGGAAGCGTGAACCCCATTCATGATTCTTGGCCCAATGGAGAAGTGTGAAAAAAGTTCATGCCTCTTGAGATCCACTTTTAAAAATATGCGCAACCTACCCAAGTTTTTTTTAAATTGTAAATCCCATTAAAAAAGAAAAAGGTATCATATACCCATGAAATTTAGAATATATAAAACTAATTGGTTTAGTTTTTTAAAAGTCAAATTAATTAATAGTTCATTTATTGTTTAAAATTATTATTTTACCTTTATTTATTACATTTTGAAATAATTTTTATCCTTGCTCATTCAAATACTTGCTTATAATTTTAAAATTTTAAAATCCATTTATAAATATAAAATGAGTGAATATCAGATTAATAAAATATATTTCATAATTTTACTATCATTTAAAAATATATAATTAATGAGTTAATATTAATTAATTTGATTGGTTTTATAATTTTAATTAATTTATAGATGTTGAAAAACTAATCAGATACCGATTGAAATCACGAGGAATTTAAAAACCAGAAATGCATGATTGATTGCAAATGAAGCGAATCATTAACGAAATGTGGTGTTAGATTTTTGTAATTGAAATCATTAATGAAATACAATAATATAAAATTAGGCAAAAAATGGAGAGAAGTTATAGGGGCTAAAATTTCTCTATTCCATTAACATAGTTACATATGTATAGGTTACACGGAGGTCGTAATCAATAATCGAGATCGATCCTCTTCTCTCATGTTAAATCCGACAATTGAAATATCAATGGCTAGAAAAAAATTAAGGGTTGATCATATAAAGGGTTTAAGTTATGAATGGGGACTAATAGTAGTTTTGGATATTATGAAAGCCATGTAATAAACATTTCATAGCAACCAATGATGAGTGTCGTGCGATCAGCCATGCGATTCAACAATATGAAAGGGCCTCTGGACAGTCTATCAATCATGGCATGTCAAAAATATCCTTCAGTGTTGGGGTTCCTCTATCCAAAAAAGAAGAGCTCTGCACCATTGCAGGCATCCATATGGTAGAGAAACATCAGAAATACCTTGGGCTTCCTACAATGATTGGCCGTTCCAAAAAAGAATTCTTCGCTTCTATGCTGGACAGGGTTGAGAAAAAAATTCAAGGCTGGACCCCAAAAAGAATTTCCAAAGCTGGAAAAGAGACCCTTATTAAAGATTCCCTCCAATCCATCCACATCTATTTCATGTCCCTCTTTAAGCTCCCAACTGCTATAGTCAATCAGATACACACACGCACAACCAATTTCTGGTGGGGAACAAACAATGGGAGGAATAGAACCCACTGGATAGCCTAAAAGAACCTCTTCTTACCTAAATCTGAGGGTGGGATGGGTTTCCGGAACCTTATTCACTTCAATGACGCACTGTTGGCGAAGCAAGGTTGGTGCCTTTTGATCCGATCATCCTCCCTCTATGCGCGGGTTATCCGTGCAAAATACTTCCCCCACAAGGACTTCCATGAATCCTCTCTTGTCCCCCGTCCTAGCTTTCTTTGGAGAAGTATCTAGGGTTCCCTCAGTCTCCTGGGAAAAGGGTTGGGCTAGAGGATTGGGAATGGATCATCAGTTAACATCTGGACCGATCCCTGGCTGATTGATAAAGAAGGTGTGCGGGCATCATCCCCTGCCCAACCAGGATTTGAAGATTCCATTGTCAGATGCCTTTTTGATGACCGGGGGCTTGGGTGGTGCATGGAAATGATACACGCATGGTTTAATTAATGAGATAAAAATATTATCCTGAGTATCCCCTGTGTTCCAAATGTCGGCCCCGACCATATCTTTTGGATCCGCGACCTCTCCGGAGCCTATACGGTGAAATCCGGCTACCGGCTCGCTATTGGCACTCAGAACGACGTGAGGGAAGGGGGTCCCTAGAAATATCTTTGGAAACTCAATGTCCCCCAAAAAATTCGCCACTTTTTGTGGCAGGTGTGCACGGGCACCCTCCCTACCATGAGCCTTCTCGCCTTCCGACATATCTCCAGCGACATGTTCTACACCTTCTGCCCGACTCTCCCAGAAACCCCCCTTCACACTATCATCCAATGCCCAGGGGCAAAGGAGATTTGGAGGAAATGGAACTCTTCTACTGACTCCTCACCGATCATGGGCTTTGACCTCCCCTATCTCCTGATGCGATGGTGCTCCTCCTTCTCGTCGGCTGAAGCGGGATCTCTCTACATTATGGCCTGGATCATTTGGGTCCACCACAATGATGCCGTTTTCAACCATGTTCACAAACCACCTGATCTCTGGATTTAATGGGCCTCTTCCTGGTTGGTGGGATGGCAACACCACAATGGACAACATTGTTCTTTTGGAACCCCCTCCTTTTCCTCCATTTGGAGCCCGCCCCCGGAAGGGATTCTCAAGATTAATGTGGATGCGGCTCTCCCCATGGATGGTCCTGTTGCCCTTGGCATGCTGTCTAGGAACCATCTTGTCAAATCATTATAGCCAAACATGAGACTCATCACGTTTTCTAGGAACCGGTGGTTGCCGAGGCTGCCACCATCCTCGCTGGAATGATGCTCGCTATTGACCATGGATGGGACAAAATCATCATCCAATACCACAAAACTGGGCAAGGCATGCGCTTGCCTTTATCAGCGCTAACGGAAAAGCGCTGATAAAGGGGCGGGCCTTTATCTGCGCTAAAAAAATCACTGATAAAGGTCCACTTTATCAGCGCTAAAAAAGCGCTGATAAAGGTTGTATTTATCAGTGCTTTTCATTTTAGCGCTGATAAATACACCCTTTATCAGTGCTTTTTACTAGCACTGATAAAGTCTCACGCGGATTTGTTAAAAACCCTCGGGTCCTCTTCCTCCTCCCCACACCCTGTCAAGCTCTCGCGGAAGCCCTCCGCTGCACCGCTTCCACCGCCTCCTCCTCCTCCGCCGTGGCTGCTGCCTCCTCCTTCTCCTAATCCTTCTCCTCCTCCTCCGGCCGTCGCCTCCTCCTCCTCCGGCCGCCACCACCACCTCCTCCTCTGCGCCTACTCCTCCTCCTCCTCCTCCACCACGGCCTCTTCGTCCTCCTCCTCCACCAGCGCCTCATCCTCCTCCTCCTCCTCCACCTAGTCCGCAGCCTCGTCCTCCTCCTCCTCCACCGGCGCCTCCTCCCCCTCCTCCTCCGCTGCCTCCGCTACCTCCGCCCTGCCTCCGCCCTGCCTCCGCCCTGCCTCCGCGCTGCCTCCGTTGCCTCTGGTGCCTCCGTTGTTGATGCCTCCTTCTCCTCCGCCACCGGGTCCTCCTCCTTAAGGTAATTCAAATTGAATTTGCATGAATTAATTATGTTTTCATTGTGGTGACCCCTTTCATCCTATATATATATCAATCAATTTATGTTGTTATCAAAGTACTCGAGATATATATGATACTTAGAATATAGTTTTATTTCAGTTTTGTATAAACCTATGTGTTACTAAATTATATATATTTTCCTAGTTATGTTCATGGTATTTACCTACTTAATTTTTAAATAAGGAAAATCATTACCCCTTATATCATTTCATATCACTGATTTTTATGCCAGCCTGTGGAAATTTGAAAGTGAACTACATATAATGTACGTGTCAGAGTTGTGAAAAATAGGTAATCTGGTTTAGGATGTTAGAAAATAGAATTAGAACAAATTTAGGGTCCTTTGGTTTGGGAATATCATGGAGATATGGTCACTGAGAATCATTAAGTAAGTGATAAATATACAATTAAAACATAATTAAAGTGGAATATTGAGTTACTAGGGATATTCGAGGATGATTTCCGTTTCATTTTAGACTTGTTACATTGAGTATCATGCATTATGAGTAGTAATTAGTAAGTAGGTATACATTCAAATAACATGGAATATCATATAGTTTCTTATGTTTCTTAAATAAATTATAATCATTGGTTTAAGATTTCTATTAAATACAAAAAATAATTAATAAATAGTGTATTTAGAATTATTTATTTATGACAGGTAGTTATTATAAATTTACAAGTAGTCTATTTCATTAAGAAACCCCATTATTATTTTATTATATTTTCCAATTGCATTTCTTGTTTGGTCATCTTATGAGATTCTAGTGGAGGAATACAATAGAGAGTGTTGTGAGATAATTTCAGTGGGGACAAATATTTCATGCTCGGTTAGGTGGATAGTTGACATGGGGTTGTCAATCACCAGTGAGGACACAAAGATTTAGTTGATGGTGAGCGGGTCAGATACAAAAAAAATGTGTATTATTATGAACAAAGAGTTTATCCTCGAGGTCATCTCAATGGCTTATGCAAGGAATATGTAGTGGACATTCCTAATACTAACACTACAACAAAACTTTCTACTATTAAAGGAAATATTCTAGAATCTTCTAAATTGGCCTTTACTTTATTATATATAGGTATTCCCCACTAATTTATATTAAATAAATTTTATCTTTATGGTTTATAATTAGAGTCATCCTCAATAATTTTTAGTCTTGACACACACTCGTGGATTTTTATAGTTATGAGTAATAAATGTTTTTCTCGTGCTATTATTAGATGAAATTATAGGATTATTTAGGATTTATTCTTCCTTAATATGAAAATATTTTCTATTCATAGGATATTATCTTATCTATTTTTCTCTAATCTAGTAATGAGGTAATTGTATCCCACATACACACCACATGCCCTCGATGAAAGTCGGAGGCCTCTGTCATTTTTGGAGAATCACTTGAGGCCATGTGTCCAATCAGGCCAAGGGAACTATTGTGTAGCTTTTGAATTTGGGATGTAACAAAGTCATATCAATGGATTTCTATTCATGCCTTACTATTTAAATACAATAGATGGAATATTTGGATTGCTATGGGATTTAATAATGAGTTGTGCATGGGTGTATTTAACCCATGTAATGGTAAATTCAAAATTGGATTGAATGGAAATTTTTTTGCTAGATTTTTAATATTACAGTTGATAAGATTCCATCGTTGGTTGATTCACTTGACTTATTATATTAATATTGAAACAATTATGGTCTATCTGTTATCCTTTTCCCAATGATTTGAGGGAATGTAATCATTGATTATGCATCATATTAGGAACATTATAGAAAATAAAAATTCCATGCATATGCCATTCCATATTGGCACATTGTGTTATTTTCATTCACTCTGATTTCCTTGAGTTTCAAGACTGCTATAAATATAATTGTTATAATTTAACAATTGATACATATAATTGGGAGAAGCATTATTGGTACATAGAGTTTCTATAATAATGTAAAAAAATTTATGATTAGGCTACAGAAGACACCCTCATCAGTCAAATATGTCATGTTGAGTCAGGGATCATTGGTTACATAGATTTGAACGTGTTTTGTAATTGAATTACTTGACACCATGTTTTGGTTCATAAGGTGTAAGAGCACTTACAGATCATAATTTGTGATCTATTTGGTTTAACCATTCAAATTGTAATTTATTACAATTAGGTAATTTTAAATGAAAATGAAATTCAATGAGACATATGTTGAAATTTTCTTGGACTTAGTATAAGAAATACAATTAGAAATAAACAAATAATAAATTCTATAGTGGTTGTCTGAAGTTCTTCATGGAACTACATTCATCTCTTAACTCCAAGATCCTCAAAAACCTGTCGTTGTACCCTTACCCTTCTTCAAATCCTTGATCATGAAATTTGCTAACGCATTGAGATGTTTGTGCATGGTGTGAGAATAAACACAACAAGGCACCACCAATATGTCCTTAACATAAGTGCACATGTATATATATGTATATGTCATGATGGAAAGGTAAATGAACGTACAACATATAACCAGTCATGCATGGAGAGATCATGCGCTAACAAGGATGCTATGAACTCTGTTCGTACATGCTTCAACGTTATACCCAAAGAATGTCAAGAATTGTTATCACGTGACTAGGTTGTTATGATAGCCCTTCACATCAATGAAAAAATCCCAAATTATTGAAGTATCTTGTTTTTTATCTAAATTATACTCATATTCCTTCTCCTATAACCTATATACTCATCCTATGGATTTCAAATAGGATGAATATAAATAAAGAATGGATGAATGCCAATCGGTTGACAAAAGAGTATGAAGAAGGCGTGAAAGAGTTTATCAAGTTTTAAAAAGATCATGCATGTGACTCTTCTAAAATCCTTTGTCCGTATTTATGCTGTTGTTATTCAAAACAAATTAGTCCAGATGAGTTGGAAGAACACTTGATCTGTCACGAAATAGATCAAAGTTATACATGTTGGAATAAACACGGGGAAACAACGAATGTAGGTAGTGACTGGGGTGACACTGCATTTTATGGATCATCTGATATGATTACAAACATGAAAAATGAAGATGACCATATGGAGGATGTGATTACATATGTGAATGATGATGAAGATCGTATTGAGGAAATGATAAGGACCTTCGAAGATGAACTTCGTGATTGCCCAAAATTGTTTGAGAAGTTAAAAAGTTGTGCAAAGATGCCATTGTATGCTGGTTGCACTAAATATACAACATTGTCAGCCGTACTGAAGTTGTATAATTTAAAAACAGACAACGGGTGGAGTGACGACAGTTTTACGAAACTACTTGCCCTCATGAATGACATGCTCCCAGAAGACAATGAGCTCCCGATCCGAACATACGATGCCAAATGAATTCTACGCTCTATGGGTATGATCTCTGAAAGAATACACGCCTTCCCGAATGATTGTATACTGTTTCTCAAGGACCACAAATCACTTAAAGAATGCCCAAAGTGTGGTGATTCTTGATACAAGAAAGATGAATCCAGTCCTACTAAAGTTGTATGGTACTTTCCAATCATTCCAAGGTTTAGACGCCTATATGAAAGTGAGGAGACTGTAGAACAATTAACATGGAATTCAGATACAAGAATTTAATATGGGATACTATGTCACCCGGCAGACTCTCCTCAGTGGAAGAGAATCGATCATGAGTATCCTGAATTTGGAAACGAGTCGAGAAACCTTCGTCTTGCGTTATCTACAGATGGAGTGAATCCCTTTGGTTTTCAAAGAAACAGTCACAATACATGGATGATTATGTTGATAAATTATAACTTACCACTGTGGTTATACATGAAACGAAAATACACCATGTTATCTATGCTTATATTAGGACCAAAACAACCGGGTAATGATATTGATGTTTATTTAGCTCCATTGATCGAAGATTTGAAATTATTGTGGGATTCAGGTGTTACATTGTATGATGCTTACAGAAAGGAAGATTTCACTTTGAGAGTCATTTGTGATGTGTACGAATCGAGTGCAACTCAATCCGACACACGATGTGACCGATATGGCTAAAAGTGTCTGATATCAGTTTCAAATTGAGATAAAAACTTTAGAAAACAACACTAATGACATATGTAATACCGATAAAACGTGCTCGGATTGTTTTTATACTTTAGGACAACAACCCACGAGTCATTTTTGACGTGTACGAATCGACCGCACCTCAATCCGACTCACATTGTGACCGGTATGGCTAAAAGTGTCTGATATCAGTTTGAAAATGACATAAACTTTAGAAAACAACACTACTGACATACGGAAAACCAAGCAAACGCGTTCATATTGTTTTTATACTTTAATAAAATGATCTATGAGTCATTTGTGACGTGTATGAATCAATCACACCTCAATCCGACGCACGGTGCGACCGGTATTTCTAAGTGTCTGATATCAGTTTCAAATTGAGATAAACTTTGGAAAACAACACCAATGACATACGAAATACTAAGCAAACGTGTTCTGATTGTTTTGATACTTTAGGACAACGATCCATGAGTCATTTATGACGTGTACAAATCGACCGAACCTCAATCCGATGCACGGTGTGACCGGTATGACTAAAAGTGTCTGATATCAGTTTGAAAATGACATAAACTTTAGGAAACAACACTACTGACATACGGAAAACCGAGAAAACGCGTTTGGATTGTTTTGATACTTTAGGAAAACGATCCAAGAGTCATTTTTGACGTGTAAAAATTGACCGCACCTCAATCTGACACACATTGTGACCGGTATGGCTAAAAGTGTCTGATATCAGTTTCAAATTGAGATAAACTTTGGAAAACAACACTATTGACATACGAAAAACTGAGAAAACACATTCGGATTGTTTTGGTACTTTAGGACAATGATCCACGAGTTATTTGTGACGTGTACGAATTGACCGCACCTCAATCCGATGCACGGTGTGACCGGTATGTCTAAAAGTGTCTGATATCAGTTTCAAATTGAGATAAACTTTGAAAAACAACACTAATGACATACAGAATACCGAGAAAAAGCGTTCATATTGTTTTTATACTTTAGGAAAATGATCCACGAGTCATTTGTGACGTGTAAGAATCGACCACACCTCAATCAGACACATAGTGTGACCGGTATGGCTAAAAGTTTCTGATATCAGTTTGAAAATGACATAAAATTTGAAAACAACACTACTGACATACGGCAAACTGATCAAACGCGTTCGGATTGTTTTGATACTTTAGGACAATGATCCAAGAGTCATTTGTGACGTGTACGAATCGACCGCACCTCAATCCGACACATAGTGTGACCGGTAAATCTTTTCATTAGATAAAGAATCAGTATTTATTAAATGAGATAAATCAATCAAAAACATATTGATTTTACATTATTCCCTTTCATTGTTATGAAAATGAAAAAATTTGAGTTTAAAATTTCATATTTTAGTTTCAAATTTCCATATTAATTTATTCTTTCATACTACTATTTTAATTTCTTTCATTATTGCATTACTAACATAATATTTGTTTTCTTATATAGGTGAATTTTTTTCCTTGAGTTCGAATGCTTTGTTCGGCAACAAATACCTTCGAGAGCGGATCACAGATATCAAAGGATGAAACATGAATGTTTATAACTGTTGTTGAATAATTTTAATTGTAACCATGTAAAAAAATGTTTTAAATGTATATAACAATGTGTTTTTTTGTATTCATGATGTTAAGTAAATGTATATACCGTTGTCGGTCAAAATATTGTGTGCCGGTGCTATGGTGTGCAGGTGTGTGCAGGTATTCTAGTGTGCACAGGTTCTGTTTTTTTGGTGCAGGTGATGGTGTCTTTATCAGCGCTTTTTTGAGCGTTGATAAAGGACACCTTTAACAGCACTAGAGAAGCACTGATATAGGAGTCCTTTATCAGCGCTAAAAAAAGTGCTGATAAAGTACACCCTTTATCAGCGTTTTTTTTTAGCGCTGATAAAGGTCTCCTATATCAACGCTTCTCGGAGCGCTGATAAAGGGGACCCCCCCTTTATCTATGCCGACATTAACAACGCTTTTCTAGCGCTGTTAATGCCGGTTTTTAGCGCTGATAAAGGGCCAAGTTGTAGTAGTGATCGAATCAGACTACCTCACTATTATCAATGCCATCAACCTCAATGACGGTGGACTTCAGTCCTTTGGGTCCCTCATCAGAAAAATCCTCTCCAACCGTCACTACTTTACTCTGCACCTTCTCCTTTACCAAAAGGGAAGGAAATAAGACTGCCCATTAACTGGCGACAGCTGGTCCCTTTGATGTCAACTAGCTCTAGCTGGACCATTTTCCTGCTTGGCTTCGAGTCTGTACATTTGCTGATTTTCATCATTAATGAATCCGTCTTTTATAAAAAAAAACATCATTGAGGGAACCCAATGGGAAAAACTAGATGAAAGGGAAAAATATTACAACATTATAAACCTCTTACTTATAAAACCATGATAGATTTAATAGTCTTTATATCCCAACTTTATAAATCAATTTATCAAAATTTATAGTTGGTAATGCCTTCATGAATAAATTTGAAAGATCATTATTGTAATAATTGGGCCCCACAGGCAATCTTGTTGCCTCACAGACACATGTTGTCCCCTCCCTTGAACTCACCCACATATTCAAATGGTTTATTAGACAAATAACTATTCCCATAGGCTAACAATTTTTCTTTTTAGTGTGCCTTTTCTTCATTTACACAAAACCTAAGAAACTTCTCAGGTGGTCACCCATTCTGATCACTACTCTAGGACAAACCTCTTTAACTATGGATTTCTAATCAGGTAGGCTCCCAGAAATAAAATTTCACCTTATTGACATGAGTAGTAACATTTATTCTTTTAAACCTCTAACATTATAGGGTGCTGCATTCACCCCCCTTTAGAGAAAAACATCCTCATTGTGTACCCTGCATCTCAATCCAGGCAGTGCCACTGCACTTCTGTCTGGATTCATCCTCTGATACCAATTCAAAAAATAGGCCCTATAGGCACCCTAGTTTCCCCGTATACACATGTTTTCCCCTCTCTAGTGCCCACCCATGTTCCTGAATGGGTCATCATATAAATAACTATCCCCATAGTGTTCTTTTCTAAGGGATTTTTTCTCACTCTATATACTCTAAGAAACTTCCAAGGAGGTCACCCATCCTGATCACTACTCCAGGTCAAAACTCTTTAATTGCAAAGTTAAAATCAGGCAGGCTCCTGAAAAGCAAGGTGTACCTTGTTGAAATGGGCAGTAACATTTAACCTTTTAACCCTATAATATTATAGGGTGTTACAGTCACAAAACTTATTTTCTAGATATCAATCACACCATTATTTTTAAAATCACGAGTGAAAAATAATTTTGGTGTGATGAGTTTTATTCTATTACCTTTGATATACTCACCCTTTGATTGTGTTATACAAGAAATATTATCTTCATATGAAATGGTGGGAATATCATTATTTATATAAAATCCAAAATTATTTTTGAATGATGAATAACTGATATTATCCAAAAACATTATCAACTTGCTTCATGAATCACAATAAACTTAGCATGAATAGAGGAAGTTGTAGAAATGGTTTGTTTTGTAGAACACCATGAAATGAAAGTTCCACCATATGTGAACTAATATTTAGTTTGAGATTTAAATTTACACAGATCATTTAAATATCCAACATCATCATAACTAACCAATTCTGGTTATGAACTTTTAAAATAAAACAATCCCTGATCAATATATCCTTGGAGGTATCTTCATATATGTTTGATACCATTCCAATTATGATAAGAAAGAGAATAATTATACATGTCCAATAAATTCATATAAAATTATATATCTAGACTTATATTATTTACAAGGTACATTAGTGCTACTATAAAACTTAGATATGGAACTTTAAGGCCAATAAGTTTGTTATTATTCGCTCATGGTCTAAAGGGACATTTATCATTATCAAGAGATCTTATAACCATCAGTGTACTTAATAGATGTTATTTTTCCATATAAAACTTTTTTAGAAGTTTTACAGTATATCAAGATTGATTAAAAAAAATTATCTTAAGGTTTTTCAATTTATAATCCAAGGAAAAACATTGTCTTTCCAAAGTCTTTCATTTAAAATTATTTCTTTAAATATTCTACCAACTTGGAAAGTCCATCATGAGTCCCAATAATATTCAAATCATCAACATATATCAAAATAATGAAAAATTCATAACCACTCCTCTTAATGAAGACACATGGATAAATTAGGTCATTTTTTATAACCCTCTTTCATTAAATATCCACTTATATGGTTATACCACATACTTCTTGACTATTTTAATCCATATAACGATTTATTTAACTTAACAAAATAAATACCACAAGATTCAAAACATAGAGATGACATTTTGAATCCTATTTGGATTTTCATATAAACATAATTATCAATATTACCTTATAGGTATTCAACCACAACATCAATTATGTATAATTCAATATGTTCATGTATAACAAATTTCATGAGATACTAAAAAGGTTTATGTTTCACTATAATCAGTCTCAAGTATTTGTGAGAAAAATTGAGAAAATAATCATGATTTATCTTAACCAACTTCATTATTTTCATTTCTCTTTCTCACAAATGACCATTTATAACCAAAAAGTTTGATCCCTTATACAGTTTTTATAATCAACCTAAAAACATCATGTTTAACAAGTGAGTCTAATTAAAATTGGATTAAAAATTTCCATTTATCTCAATCAGGTCTATCATAAAATTCATTAACTATTATTGATTATCTATCCTCATAAATAATATCAAGTTCCACATTGTATGAAAATGTGTCATCAACAATGGTCTCTACTCCATTCCAACATCTTATAGTGTTATAAAAATTTATATAAATTTCCTATTAACCACAATCATGTACTTCTGGTGTTACGACCTTCCCCAACTAGGAACCCCTCCTAGGCCTGCAGTGAAGATGAGAGTGATCCCTGAGGCCTGCTTCCAATAGGCCTTGAGTTAGCAACTAGAACCAAGGATATAAAACATGAAAATGTGAAACATTATCCTCATATATTCCATGAAATTAAAAATAAATTAACCAATAAACACTGTAATATAAAGTAAAACCAAGATCCCATAATAACCACATTGCATGAAATGTTAGAAAAAGGCAAGTCTCTCAAATAGATACAAAAATAAAATTCCCAAGGTAACAACTCCAATCACAGCTCCAAGCTCCACGCTAGTATAGTCTAGATCAATCTCTAAACCCACCCCTTGAAACTTGAAAAAAAATTACACATATATACAAGGGTAAGAATATATGTATACTCAGTAGGATCCTCCTTAAGACCACTTGTGAAAATGTGGAATAAGAATAATAATTATTCAATGAATAAATATCATAACTAACTAACTCCTATCGGGTAATCCATCACCTAGCCTCACTAAGGATCACTCACCAAATATCATATCCAAGTATAATAAAATAATATAAAAGAATATAATAAGAGGGTTCCCCACACCACTTCTCCACCATTTTTTCACTCTCATTCCCCAATGATAAATGTACTAGTGCTCCCATATTTTCCATATCCATGAAATCATAACAATCATGCCACAAATAATTTAGATCGGACCACAAACTTACCATACCTAACCCACATAGGGTCTAATGTGCTCTTTGGAACTAGTAACAACAAATCATAACCATAAACACATCCATATACCACATATCCATATCTCATACATGCATCATATTTCCATCATAGTAAGGTATCATGAATATGAAGGGAATAAACCTCATAACCTCCCCTTACCATGAACAATGATTGTTACACACACACACACACACACTGCACCATCATCCCATTACCATCACATCAATCGCACCTCTAATCTATGGTCATCACAGTCATACCATGTTTGGAAGAGAGAGTGAGGATGAGAGAGTATTCAACCACATGTTTTATCACAAACCTATATGTTTAGGTAATACACTTGGAACCCAAAAAATTTGGGTGTCATTAAGGTTATTTAGATCAAGTGGGGTTTATATAAAATCATAATAAAATATATCATATAATATTAGCACACACAAGACCGACCAAAAAGGTTATCACCAAAATAGTCCCATTATGGCCAATAACCATCAATACATTCTCATAAACCTACACTAAAAATTAATTTTACATTTAGATCATTAACCCAGCCCACTTTCCCACACTAAAAAACCACAAAAGTGCCCATATTTTCCCATTTTAATCACATCATTTAAAAATTTTAGATTTACTATTTACCAACCATGTTGCATTCATAATTTCATTCAATTCCATATTTAATGTCAAACCATTCTTTATCCATCACCCACATTTATTTAAAGCCATTAAACATTAATTTAAATCATTAAAAATTCATTTATATCCCATAATTTAATCAATTCCACACCACACCCATTTCTGAGTTCATCATTACCCTTCATACATTCCATAATACTAGACAACTTGTTGGAACCCCTAATGGTTTGTGTTGAATTTTTTAACAATATATGAGATTTTTGGAACCCTAAAAGTGAAAATAAGTTATAGAGATAGCCAAATCGATGCTTGGAGGATTGACATGGATTCATCTTGGTCCTACACAAAAGAGTGATAAGAAAATGGGGTTGGTTATGGAGTTTTTTGTTCACACAAAGCGGGTTTTTGTGATTAGATTTGTTGGAACTAAAATAGAAGATATCTGAAAGTACATATAATGGATTTATATCTCACCAAATTTTTCCATATTTCAGGTGCTAAATATTTAAGGAATTATTTGGAGATAAATGGAAGTGTATTGGTGAAGGAAATATTCACCATGAATTGGTCTAAGTCATGGTGAATGTGGTGAATCTATTTTAATTTATAAATAGTTGGAATAAAGTTATAGTGGGTGTTTTCATTAGTGTTTAACTTTTAAATTCACTTGTGAGAAATAGTGAATGAGGATGGGATTAGGATGAGCCTGTAAGGGGCTCCGCTGCATTAGGGTTTCCCTCATCGCCACCATTCTCTCCCCGACCTCGGGTTGTTTGTGACTCCTATCCTCATCGTTTCTTCTCAGTGAGATCGTGGCATGCGTTTCCTCATTCTGTGGTGAAATTGAGGGTTCTAGATCCAAGCTTCTATGACATCGACAGTTTGAGCTCTATTTGAGTGGTAGGTCGGCGTTGCGAACAAAGGTCACAAAGACTTCAAAGAGTACGCCGACAAGCACCGATGACAGGTTTGTGGGCTTGAAAATCTCCATGGAGGTGCAATGAAGGTATAATGGTCAAGATCCTATCTTCTATGGTATAAGTGTTACCACCACATTTTCTATGTCATTTGGGAGTTCTTTGGGTGGTTGATGTGGTCTTCTTGAGTGGGCTTGATAGTGGCAATGAGATTTGGTTTTGGCTCAATTCAGTTTGCGGCAAGGCCTTCTTTTGGTGTCAGTTCTGGCATTCGAGAGGCCAAATTTGTAGTGATGGATTTTGATCTTTGATTTTTTAATTCATTATTGTATTTGGTTATAAATATACTTCTTATTGTGAATATTCTACATGAATATTTTTTATGGTGTGTGAACCTGTTATGGTGGTGTGATTTGCTGTGTGGCATGGGGTTCAAGGGTCTATGCATCCAAGGGATGCTCCAGATCAGGTTTAGAGTTTAGAGTTTTCACCAGACCATGGATATCTGGAATTGGATGTTTGAGAGGGTATAGATTTTTCTATCGGTACCAGGCCTGTGCATCTCTACACGATACAACTAGCTGAGCAACGATGAGAAGGTAGAAGATAGAATTAATGTTTTTGATGCTGGGGAGGGGATTTAACTTGTTGTTTTGATCCGATTTTATGGATTTTGGACCATTGGGGAATGGTTTAATGTCTTAAGTCTTTGATGTCATGTTGGGTTCCCCCTCATCCCTTAAAAAGGGATATATGATAATAAAAAAACTAATTCTCAATCAGTCACTTGTGAGAAATGGTGAAGAGGGTCATGCCATAGCAGTAGACGTGTTACATCCATACAACCTATGTAGAGGTAAACCTACTATATGTAAAGGTCACTTGGGAATTTCAATGCTTACATAAAGATATCACAACCCATGTATGGGTCATGTGAAGCTAAAACGACTAGTGGTTTGTCACCATGCTGTAATGGATGATGTTTTTGAGTTGGAATTTGGCCTATGTAAGGGTAAGGTATGTTGTTGTGTAGAGGTAACTCATGTTTTGGAAGGTTTATTTGAAGTTAAAATGACTAGCGGTTTGTCACCATGTCATAGTTCCTGGCTTTTTGAGTTGAATATTTACTTGTGAAAAATTTGGAAGCCCTCTACGGGTGTAGATGTGACTATGTCCGAAGGAATGAAGTTTGCAAATGACTTATGTGTTTCTGAGGAGAAAGTCAAAATAGCCAAAGGTAATGGTGTTGAGAATATCTAAGGGTGATTTTACTAGAGATTCACAACACCATGCTGTAATGTTAAAGAGAATTCCACTTTGAAGGGAATTTTACTACGAGTGTTTGAAAATTTGAGGTTATAATTGATTTTTCTTATTTGGTTCCCCTATAGATAATAAGAAGTTATGGATTGAACATTAATGACCCAAATATAGTTTCATGATAAAGATTTACTAGAAGAAAAAAAAACAAATGAACCTGAAGACAAATTATTAGGAAGTTACATTGATATTTTAAATTAAAATTTGAAGTTCAAATGGAACTCATGATAAAAAAGAAGACTTGTTGTACGATATAGAGATAATAAGAGAATACATTTCATATATGATTCTATAAAGAAGTGAAATTCCAATTGAGGGGATAGAAAAAAGCAGAATAAGGCTTGACACTCATTGAAGAATTCTCTAAAGTATAAGGAGAAGGAAGAATCATTATAGTGAAATGAAGAAGAAAATTACAACTTTGTCCTAGAAAGAAGTAGAATGTGATTCCATTTCTCATAATAGAATGAACATGATGTTTTATAAAGAGTAGTTCATAGATTTCATGTGAATAACATTGAGTGGAGTTCAATGACACCCATCCTATATCTAGTGTATCTATAACTACAATGTGATATTGTTTGTGTCTTCATGAAAGTATGTTATTCCTTTCTTAGAGTAGTGAGTCAGGGGAGGGAATTTTTAGGGAGTGATCCTTGGGAATCATTGCAGTGTCCCTAAACTCGTAAGGGGAGTGAACCTAGGTAGGAGTGATCGATCTTAAAACTTTAATGATTCTAGTGCATAGAAAAATTGTGTAGGTTAGAGTTGAGTAAAATAATAATATAGGGGGGGTGAATTTTCCTTAAAAAAATAAAGGAAAAATATCCATGTTTAAAAACTTATTTATAAAAAATTGAATAAATAAACAAAATAATCAAAGTTTAAAGCACAAAAATATAATTAAATATGATAATAAAAGCGAAAAAAATAAAATAGAGTGATTTTAGAATAAATTGATTAAGAATGTTTGATGAATTGAACAATTAAATAAATGAGCACAATAAATAAAGAAATAATTTAAATTTTAGAAAGTAAATGAGACAAAATATTTGCTAAGGAAGTTCAATAATAGCTCTAAAAGAGCCCTTATGTCAACCACCCAAATATATTAAGGATTTAATATATTAGTCCCTTGAATTTAATGGTATCTAATATACCAAATATTTCCCTTGTTTTTGTAACATCCTAACTTTTAAACAAGGTACATTTTATTTTAATTTTCAGCTAAACTCACATTGAGTTTTATTTTTAGTTAAATTTGGAAACCATGCTTAAGGGCGGGTCGAGTTGCTTATAGAAAGAAAGTAGTAGGAGGGATGAAACCTGAATGCAGATCAAATATATGAAATGTATTTAAATAGACAAAGTGAACTTGGCTAGCTAGACCCCTTTCATGATGTGTAATGGTTTTTCCTTGGGAGGAAAAAACCCTAGCATTACATGACGTGTAAAGAATTTACACATCATGTAAATGATGAGTCCAATTTTTAAAAGGGGGAACCCATTATTTTGGTAAGGGATATCATTTCTTCTCTCCCACATAGAACCCCCTCTGTTTGAAGCTCCTCCTCATTCCTCGACTAGGTTCCACCGGTTATCCTCCATCTGAGCTCTGTTTTCTTCACCATTAGGTGCATTAGATAAAAAAATGGTAAGCTCCTCATTCATATTACTTCCTTTCATTATTTATCTTTTCATATTTTTTGATATTTTTGTGCGATATCATATGCCCTATTTTCATAGTTTCCATCTATTGTTTCCAATTTATCCTGTTATAGCTCGATTCAAGGATTGATACTGGATGATGAGAGCACTACAGGCTTAAGGTAGGTGGTCTAGTATTTTTACCTTAAAGCCGAATCGTTTTATATCATGTGTTGTCATTCCACATGCCAGACACTTCTACACATTACATTAAAATTAATATTTTCTTTATTCTAAATTGTATTCCATGCTAGATATTCCCCTTTTACTCCTAGTTATAGTTGGTGGTTCCCTACCTTGACTAGTTCCACCCCTTAGGATGTTCTCATATGATGCCTCCTACGATATTAAATGTTTATTTGGCTGAACCACCTTCTAAGAAGCCTTGTCTTGATTCCTAAGTGAAGTGACTACCTAAATTTAAGGTCAAGGAAAGTTTCAAAGACTAATGGTATGCCCCTTAATTAAATTACATGATACATTAAGTATAATTTAACCATTAGCTTATGTTAAATCTTTACTGGTACTACTATCTATGCTTATGATACTCGGACAGGTTGTCCCATATATATACTTGTGATAATCAGGTAGGGTGTCCCATATATATACTTGTGATACTTAAGTAGGGCGTCCTATATATATTTATGATACTTGAGAATGGAATCCCACTTGCTTGTGATACTTAGGTAGGGCGCCCCAATTACTTGTGATACTCGATTAGGGCATCCCACTTACTTATGATACTTGGGTAGTGCATCCCATATACTTATGAAATTTGGGAAGGGCATACCATATATATATATGTTCATGATATTTAGGTAGGACACCCCTTCTATTTGTGATGACTAAGTATGGTGTCTCTTGACACTTGAGAAACTTATACTACCGCCCATGGATTCCTGAGTAACAACTCAAGTCCAGAATAGTAACAGTATCCATATATATGGCTATAGACGTCACTACATATATAGACCGTATATATATATATATATACATATGGTTACTTACTCAGAGATCATCTAGCATAGGATGAAGCTGGTAGTGTCAGCCTGATATCCTTTAGGAACTAGAGTTGACCCATTTACATTTTAAACATTTGTTTATATTATTAGGCATGCACTACTCATTTTATTTGCACCGATTGGATTTTACTAGAAACTGTTGGTGGTGTCCTACTGAGTATATCTCACACCCTTTTTGAGCCAACTATGGTACTCAAATAGACTTTGTGACTGTAGGTATAGATAAAGGGAAGCACCCAACTTCTAATGCTTGATTCTTAGTAATGACATGGAGTAAGGGAGCAGAGGATCGAGCCTATGCTCGTGATGATAGTGGTGGTAGCTTTTGGGATTTTTATGTTTTTATATATAATGTTTTATATTCCTTTTTCCCCTATATCCCGTGTACTCCCCTTTTGTATAGCTACATTACATGAGCATCATTTTCTTACTAATATTGATTTAGCTTCCACCTGTGTATTTTTTTGGAGGATTTATTATTCCTCTGTTGATTATGTATCACTGCTTATGATACTCCCATTTATTACTTTCCACTATGTATTACTATAATCATAAGGTTATAGTATCCCCACCATACCATCACACACCCTCACTATTAGTCAGTAGCCTCTGGAATTCAGGAAGGTTCACTTGAGGTCATGTGATCAATCGTCTCGGGGCACCGTTTAGTGGATTCTGGGTTGGGATGTTATAAAGTGGTATCAAATCTATTTTTTTTGTCTTAATATTTGGGTATTATATTGGATACTATGAATGTGTTAGAATTTGGTAATGATACTATTCTTGGGAGTATCTAACCCATGTATAAGAAAAACCCAAATTACCTAGGATGGGTTATTTCTATTCTAGTTTTTTCCTATTATGATTGTACCGATTTCACTATTGGGTGACACAAAAGGTTTATGATGTTATTATTATTGATATTATTATTATGGAATCTATCTATTGGCCTGGTATGATAAGGAATTATCATCTCATGCAACATTGTAGGAACATCAGGACTTATATGCCATGCATTTTTCCATGCCACATTTACTTTCTGTGTGCATTGTCTTCTGCATATAGTTAGTGCTTGGATCATTATATGTAAAAAATTTCTAAAGTTTTTTTGTGGGTATAAAATAATTGGATTAATTAAAGTTTCCTTAACAATCTAAATAATTTTTTCCTACATAGATTGATGATGTCGCTTTAATTAACCAATTATTCCAAATTTGAGCCATGAACCATTGGTTCTATGGACTGAAACATTAGTTGATTTAATTACATGAATGCAGATTATAATTTATGAAGCTTGTACTTATATAAATTGGGAATGATGATTCATTTAATAAAATCATTATACATGACCTGTTAAATCCAGATACTAGATGTAAGGTCCAGTTCACAATTACTTGATGTACTAATTGCAATTTATAAAGAGTAAGGTCTTTTATAAATTGGGAATAGTGATGAAAATAAATGGAATATGATATCTATGTTCATAAAAATGAGTACAAAATCAATAGATTTAAAGTTTTAAATGAAATGGTTACTATTAAATGGGGATTCCAATTGCAAAGTAAATGGTGTTTTCATCTATACCTTGCAATTGAAACTTCATATACTAGAATCTATGCTGCTTGATGTGAGACCCTGACCCTAACTCGACCTTAGAATTGGGTAGTATCAGTGTCTCTTGTGATCAGTTGTAATATTTTTATCACATAGACCTAGCTTTAGGAGAATACAGAGAGGTGTGGTTCATTATGTAAGGATTTTTACCTTTGCTTTATTGTTATCTTGTTCCCTATCCAATGCCAAATATTTTCTAAGATGTGCATTTAGATATTGTAGAGCTATGCCACCATTACATCCTTAGGTCGTACACCAAGAGGGTAGAGTTGACCATGCTTCATAGGTAGTGGAACCTAATCCACCATTATTACCTCATGTAGTGCCACTAGAGGCACCTATTGTTCTTCCTCCACTAGGAACCGATGCTCAATTTGAGATAGATTTTTGCACTTCATGAAGACTGTATAGGGATCTCCTCAACCTTCCCCTACTATGATAGAGTTGATGTAAGAATTTTAGTAGCAACATCCTCCCACTTTCCCAGGGGATGGTGGTTATAGGTTGCAGAATCTTGGCCATAGGCTATGATATATATCTTTAAGCATCTAGAGACACATCAATAACATTGGGTCAATATTTTAACCTAAATTCTTTGAGATTTTTCTAAACGATGGTGGGATGTTATTACACAAGATGATCATCATCAGGGTATGGTCTGGGAAGAATTCCACACATCTTTCTATGATTACTTATTTCCACAAAAACTAAGAGAATACTATGCTGGAAAGTTTATGCATCTATACTAGGGACCTATATTTGTGATGGAATATTCAGCTCATTTCACAAAACATCAGCACGTCGCACCAGCACTTACTAGCAATGAGTTGACGACTACAAGATGATTTGTGGATGGGATTGAATATTCCATTAGATCACGAGTGAATGTATTTAGGTTGACCACCATTTTTGAGATAGCGAATCAGTCCCTCATCACAATGCAGAACTTGTGAGAAGCTGATAGTGTGGGTTAGGTTAGTTCCTTGATAGGACATGGGGGTAGTTCATTGAGCATAAGAAATAATCACTTTGAGTCTGCATATAGGGGTAATAGCAGTTAGATGACACCTATTGACAGTTACGTACTATGAACCCAGTGTGGAAATCTAGGGCATAAGAATCCCCAATATCATAGAGAACCTATTTAATGTTGAGGATATGATAGTTTGGGACATCTTCAAAACTTATATAGGGATCTTCCATTTGTTCCTAGTGGAAGATGATACATATCAGTTATACCATCAGGATTAGTGACACCTTTATAGGTAGGTATTTTTTCTACTACCGGGCGATCAGGTTGAGGAGGTGATCATGGTTGAGGTAGTCATACATTAGAGGTTCAACACCACTAAATAAGACCTGCTCAGCTTAGTTAGGTTGCATCTTAGGGCTAAAAAATTGACCATTTATATGTAGTGTATCCTACACTCGAGGAACAGTTTCCAAATCCATCTACAATTTGAGTTACTATTCTAGTAGCCTCTACTTCAGTATCATCCTTGTTTGATATAGGTGCTTCACACTCTTTTATATCTACAACAATTATGAAAAGTATGGGCCTAAATATAGAGTAATTTTGCGGCATGATGAATCTCAACACACCATTACGGGTCAATCAAATAGTGTGTTCTAGTGCAAGGGGTTCCCCTTAAGATAAGTGGGTACCAATTATTGAGGAAATTCTTTGTCCTCGAGATGACAGGCTTCAAAGTCAATATCAAAATAGATTGGTTAGTAACTTATCATGCTTACATTGATTTCTATCACTAAAGGGTGTCCTTTATATCACCCAAGGGTGGTACATATATATTCATAAGGGTGAATGGAATGTCTAGGAGAGTTGGGCTGGACTTAAGCATCATGGTCTAGGCAGAGTGATAGCCCAAATGGCTAGTCTCTTTATGAGCAAAAAGGGAATGAAAATTTTAAAATTTTCTCCTACAATGGATCATTTCACGGATGTCATCCTTGATGAATTCTCTAGTTTTCTTCTTGTGATAGAGGTGGAGTTCACCATTTAACTAGTGTTGGGAGAAACACTTGTGTCCATTCCTACTTACATTATAGTACCTAAAAAACTTTGGGAACTAAAAAACCAGTTAGAATACTTAGAGGAAAAGGGTTTTATATGAACCAGTACTTTGCCATGGGGTTCAACTGTGTTATTATCCAAGAAGGCAGACATAAAACTTAGGATTTTCATGGATTAATGTTAGTTAAACCAACTTACAGTTAAGAACTAGTATCCATTTACTCATATAGAATACCTCTTCGACCATATCCAAGGAGTGATTCTTTTCTCTAAGATCAATTTGAGGTTGGGCTACCATTAGGTTCATGTGATACCATCATACACACCATGTATAATATTCTAGAGTAGATATGACTTGTATGGGTATCTGGTTATACCCTTTGTCCTTATAAATATGCTAGTAGTCTTTATGTATTTGATGGATGAGGTTTTCCACCCATATCTAGATTCATCTATAGTAGTCTTTGTAAACGAAATCTTGGTGTATTCTCATACTTGACATGACCATTCCAAATATCTTGGTATTGTGATGAATAGACTGAGAGAGAACTATATTTATTCTAATCTCACTAAATGCCACTTTTGGATTGATAAAGTTCACTTCCTAGGTTATTTCATCTCATAGTTAGGAGTATCCATTTACCTAGAGAATGTGGGCACCGTAGTTTCCTAGGAGAATCCCAAGAATTTCTTTTACACATGGAGTTTCTTGGGGCTAGGTGTGTATTACAAATTTTTTATTAAATACTTATCATCCATAGAAGTACCTCTCAAGGTCTTAATTAAAAAGGGTGTAAAGTTCTTATAGTCTGAAACCTACGAGATATAATTTCAAGAGTTGAAAGGGAGACTAAATTTAGCACCGGTCCTGATTATTTTATAGATGGGTAGAAGCTATATTTCTTATTGTGATGCTTAAAGAATCAGACTTAGAGTATTTCTTTTGTAGGTAGAATGAGTTTTAGTGTATAGGACCCGCTAGCTGAGACCTCATGAGTGGAATTACCCAACACACGACCTTGATCTAGTAGCCATGGTTCATGATTTACATTTTTGGAGACATCATTTATTAAGAGAAATATTCATCATTTACACAAAACATAAAAGTATCAAATATATTTCTACAAAATGTGATTTGAATATCAGGTAGTGCAATTGGGTAGAATACCTGCAGTCGTTCGATTTTAAACTCGCTTATACACCTGGGAAGGGTAATGTGGTATTTGATGCACTGATCTATAAGACTCATACAAAGTATATCCATGAGGCTAGTTGTGAGTGAAAATTGATGGATATGTTTTCTGAGATGCACCTTGAGGTTTAAGAGTGTCATAGGAAAATTGTTTTGGTAGCTTTAGTAGTGACATTCTACCTACTAGAACGGGTGAGAATGAGACAACTTTATGTTCATGAGGGATTATTCCTAAGGGAGAGTGTCTCGGGAGAGGACCAAAATTCTTGTTGGGTTATCAATGAGGATGAGATTTGGCACTTTTGTGGACATATCTAGGTTCCTTTAGACAGACAAGAAGAGTTCATGTGGGAATCTCATGCTCATGTTTGGGAAGTTCACTCTAGGTTTACTAAGATGTACTGAGACATACTTTATAAGTATTGGTAGTTGGGTATGAAGAGGTATATTTTAGGTTTTATCACCCAATGTTCCACATGTTAGCAGGTGAAGGTGGAGAACTAATGTAAGAACCTGAGTTTTTTAGAACGGGTCAAAATTCCAACTATGTTTGAATTTTTGACTTGTTTCTGAGAAAACTGGGAAAATCAGAGAATTTCTAGAAATTTACAGACTACATGCCATGTACTCTAAGGTAAAAGTCGTGTATGGGTTACGTGAGTACCATCTATGTGCTCGCCAAGTACATTCCGTGTGATGACCATGTAGAAATTTCCTACTACACGACATGTAGTGTTGCTTAACATGCCATGTATCCTTTTTTCTGTGTACCGACTGAGTTCAAACCATGTGTTGACCCATGTGGAGCATCCTAACCATGTGTCTACCTCCACTTAAGTTGGAGTACGGACAAAGATACTACATGGCATGTAGTCCTTTTGTACACACCATGTATTTTTATTTTTATTCGCTTAAATGAAAGTGCATCACATTTTATTTCAGAAAATAGCTTCTTCTTCCCAAACTTTGGAACAGGTCCATTATGAAGTTCTGAAGAATGTTTCCTACCCTATAATCATCATTCTACGTATGTTATTCAATCCTTTGGTGGATGTGGGATTGAAATAGTGAGGCTAAACCCATGCACCCTGTTTCGTTCTTGATCCTTTGCCTCACACGTCGCAGTTTCCATCCAAGTGGAATTGCTTGGATTTGACAAAAACATAGATCTATGAAGATCATATTTGAATTAGAGATTGATATCGGACATGCCTATATCTACGAGTCTCAGGTAGGTGGTGCATACCTCTTTTTGTGTTTTAGAAGACTTTTGGTGGCGCGACCTTTGGTGCGTTTTTGGGTATTTTGAGCGTGACTCTGTTTTACCTATTATTGCCTGTTTAATTGTTATTTGACCTATGGGATGCCTTTAGGTATGCCCTATAAACTGTTTTTTCTTGAGAGGGGCCGGGCGAGTGGCTGTTTCTCATTGGGGAATTTTTTCCGGGGGATTCCAAAATGGTTATAATTGAATTGTATTGTTTTAAACTGTTGAGTTTAGTTTATTGAACCTTGATATGAATTGTTGGATACTTTAAAGACCTCAGTGCTGGTATGGTACAACACTTGGTTAGTGCATTTCAACTATTTAGTTTGTTTTTCTTGTTTATAAGTGATTCTTTTGATTATATATGTAATTGCTGAATTGCATATGCTAGAACCCTTACGGTTATGTTGGGCATGACCCAGATATTTTTGAGTGATGTTGATCATAGGTTGGGATTGTCCCGGGTTATATTGGGTGGTTCTGACCATGAGATTGGGCATCATGGACATTGGCTTGAGGCCGGGTGGCTGTCAGGTTGGGCATGGCCCATGTTACTTGGATGGAAAGGCCATCAAACTTGAGCGGCATGGACATAGGGGCACGAGGTGCTAGAGAGGTTGTGGCTTGTGTACTATTTTAGTGATTACCGCTCACCCAGAACTTTGAGTAGTGTGCACACAGAGAGACTCCGTGATGAGGTGGTTTTGACCACTCATGTGGGTAGAGGCCCCCGTTAGTTGTGGTTTAGGTACTATTTGTTTGGGGGTGATTTCCATAGGAATCCACGTAAAAGGTGAGGAGCCTTCAGGGGATAGAATTGAGGCTATCAGGTTGGGGTTAGAGGCTCACCGTTATTTGAGGGAAGACATCATTGTACCTCCAGTTATATTATTTGAGGGACGACATCGCTGTCCCTCTGGTTACATTATTTGAGGGTAGACATCTCTATCCCTCTGGTTACTTTATTTGAGGGAAGACATCGTTTTCCCTCCGGTTACTTATTTGAGGACAGGCATCGTTGTACCTCCGAGCTACTATTTCTGGGGCGTGCCTTCAGGAGGTCAGTACTTGATACATGTGGTGTCAGGGGGAACATGGTGATGGGTTACATGATAGAGATTCCAGCATTGGTCGAAGAAGGTGACACTCTATGGTGGCTGTTGAGCACCAGTGGAGTTTGTGTTTCTTTGTGTGCATCGTACTATTTACTGTTTGCCTTATAACTGCATGTGTGCTTAAACACTTATATTTGGTATGCATCGTTGGGTGGTATCCTACTGAGATTTGTCTCACACCCTGCACAGGACCTTTGGGATGCGTGTAGACTTTATGGATTTACGTGCATGAAAGAGGCTAGCTTCAGGAGCTGGATTGCATTAGCTGTTGCATGGAGATGGTATGGACCTTGAGGTCTTGCCTAGTTGGAGATTTTTTTTTGCTTCCTTTTTTGTATCAACATGCTTAATTGTTATATAGCTACAGTTGGTTAGCCATTGGTACCCTTTATATATATATGGTTATTTATGACCTGCTTTGGATTCATGTTTTGTTGTTCGGTAATAGTTACAAGTGATCATAATGTTGTCCTGTTTACTTTCTGCTGCTGTTGTTTATATTTATTACTTTTGCTATTTATCGATATTGAATGTGCTTCCGCTCTGCGGGTCTGGTTTGAGTCTGCTGAGTCATTTATTCCACTGCATATTTATTATTATACTCGGACCAGTACCATTATTATCCTCTAAGAGGGTATAACCTCCCCAATATACCTATCAGACCCTCACTACTAGTTAGCAGCCTTTGGCTTTCGGGGAGGTGCGCCTAAGTTAGTAACACCCGACCCATTTAGCACTGTTCGGGTGGCTGTTTGGGTCTGGGTCGTTACAAAGTGGTATCAAAGGAGTTCTTGACAGAGATTTAGTAGTAGTGTTTTCCTGGATATTAATGAGATTGGGGATTCTCTTTTTATTTATGCTGGTTTTACTATTTGGGATATGGTAGACTAGAGATAGGTTGTGACTAGAACTAGGTTTCTATCTTGTTCTTAAGTGCTTACAGCCCCAGGTACGAGGGATATACCAAGTTTCCATGGGTAGGAATTGCTTTTTGCCTTTTTCTCAGACTACAGTTTATATGATTTTCACCTCAGTGGATCACTTAGTGTGTGATGTTAATGATTTTGATATGTAAACCTTGACCCGGTGTGACAAAGGAGAATTGGAGCTTGACTCAGTATGGAAAGGCTTGTTTTCTTGTCTTTTTATAGGCACATTTTTAGGGTATTTCAATTTCATAATTGCACGTATGATTTATGAAGTGATAATGCCATGTGAATAATATCATATTTCCATGCTTTGTATGCTTTGAAATGGGAATAGGTGAAATTACAAATAGAATTGATTTTTGATTGAATTGTATTATTCCATGATTTATATATTTGTAGAATTGCATGTGGAAGGGTATTTAGGTCTGGCTCTTGAATGAGCAGTCAAGTTTTATGGTTGATGTGATTTTGATCACTAGGATTGGGAAACTTGGTCTTCGGTTTGAGGAAACTCTATTTGTCAGGATGGTCAAGGCTTGAGGTACTTTTGATACTTGGCTCTATTGAGGGTGGGTAAGGAGGTCATGATGTCGGGATGCCATGGTCATGGGTTGCGATAGGGGAGAGTAAGGGTAGTTGTTTTATGCTGCCTCTTTACTACTTTCCTTATTTGTGTTGAATATATATATTGTTATATATATATGGGATGTTTGGCTATTTATGGTATTCAGTGGGTTCCTTTTAGTCGACTCAGATAGAGCGTCAGGCGGGAGATGATACAGTGCCGCATGATCAAGTTCAGGATCCGGTGCAGGGAGAGTAGGAGCCATGGGTACAAGCTTAGGGACATGATCTTGTTTAGGATCCAGTGTAGGTAGGATAACAGCTGGGTTTGGAAGCATTCAGACCATGGATTGATGAGCAACTTTGATCTAGCCTGGTACGTGTCTTGTAGGGGATTGACAGAGGTGCGCAGGGTACAGTGCCTTCTATGGAATATCTGACACGGGAGTTCCAGTCACAGTACCCGCCGCTTTTTCAGGGTGAGGGTGGTCTGAAGGCTGTTGGGAACTAGATAGAGAGCATGCATATTATCTTTGAGCAGCTTGAGATGCCTCCAGGGTAGAGGGTAAAGTTGGCGACGTACATTCTACAAGGACCAGAAAAGTGCTGGTGGGATGTGCAGGTTCAGGCTCGCAGGCATGAGGGACTAGCATGAAAAGACTTCGAGGATAGGTTTTTCGAGCACTTATACCCAGATACACCGAGGGAAGAGAGATCTTGGGAGTTTTTGAGCCTTTAGTAGGGAGATATGTCCATCATGGACTATGCAGCTACTTTTACTGAGTTGTCTCGCTTTGCACCCAGTATGGTAAGCGATGACACGACAAGGGTGAGGCGCTTCGAGGATGGATTACGACACACCATTCAGATCCATGTGAACATCTTCAAATTGGGTTCGTTCTCAGAGGCGGTGAATCAGACACTCATAGCGGAGGGAAACTAGAGGGATATGCCCTAGGTTGGCTGGGCAATAACTTTAGGTGATGGTTCAGATAGTAGGAAGCGAGGACGAGATGAGTTCCAGTAGGGCAGTCAGGCCAAGGACTCAGCTATACCACCTCGTAGAAGTTCTTCAGTGGTTTTATTTTAGTGTGGGTAGCCAGGACATGTTCGGACTCAGCGTGATAGGCCTCCAAAGGAGTTCCGGGCATGTGGACAATTCGGAAATCTGGAGAGGTTCTGCAGGAAACCTTCTTAGACACCTGGAAGATAGGGACCTGGACAGACTGTGGCATCTAGAGTTGGTTCAGGTTCGGTACCAGGAGAGGGTAGCCGAGTTTCAGCTGCACGTGGAGGATGTGACAAAACAGCAGGACCCAACTGAGGGGTCAGTGGTCGGTGACTGGAGTAGCACCATAGAGAGGTCAGGCATCAGGCATCCATTCTTCAGGTCAGATGCATGCCATGGAGCTGCTAGGGGATGATCAAACTGGTGAGCCGATGATGGTTAGAGGTACACCATGAGTGTGGTCATGAATTTCTTGTTTCTTTTTGGCATTAACTGTTGAGGCATGTCCGTTTTGAGTGCACGAGGTGCACAAGATTTATGTGTACTGACTAGATGATGGTCAGTGGGATTGGTGCCATATCAGGTGCAGGATATATTTATATATATGTATGAGATGAGTGGCATCATGGAATCGAGGATGCAGGTTAGTTGACGTGCCTTGGGCATCAGGGCATCGAGGATGCGAGTTACTTGAGGTGCCTTGGGCATCAGGGCATCGAGAATGTGGGTTACTTGAGGTTCTAGACACTAGGTTCATTTTGAACATCCATGGGATTTAGGACCTTGTAGAGGAAGACACCGATGAGGTACAAGATATGTTTGGGGTGTTAGGAACGACATAGGAGCACCAATGAGGCGCAGGGGTGACAATGCGTCATGAGAGGACCATGAGTCTGGAAACAGGTTAGTAAACCCTTTCTTTGTTGAGTTTTATAGGTTTGAGACTAAGTTAGGTAGTTCCTAAGGTGGGGATCCCCTTGATGAATTTAGACAAAACCTTTAAGACCGGGAGAGTCTGGGTTACTTTGATCAGGGTGGCATGTTCGGTGCCATCTTCAGGTTTTGTTTGATAGATCAGGGATGATCTATGTTAAGGTGGGGAGATTGTAAGAACCTGGGTTTTTTAGAACGGGTCAAAATTCCAACCCTGTTTGAATTTTTGACTTCTTTCTGAGAAAACTGGGTAAATCTAGGAAGTTCTGGAAATTTCCAAACTACATGCTGTGTACTCTAAGGTACATTCCATGTATGGGTTAGGTGAGTACCAACCATGTCCTCTATGAGTAAATTTCATGTGATGACCGTGTAAGAATTTCCTACTACACAATATGTAGTGTTTCTTGACATGCTGTGTATCCTCCTTTCTGCGTACCGGTTGAGTTCAAGCTGTGTGTTGACCTGTGTGGAGCATCCTAGCCATGTGGCTACCTACCCTTAAGTCAGAGTATAGAAAAAGCTACTACACATCGTGTAGTCCTTTTGTACACACCATGTATTTTTATTTTTATTTGATTAAATGAAAGAGCGTCACGTCTTATTTTAGAAAATAGCTTCTTCTTCCCCAACTTTAGAACAGGTCCATTTCGAAGTTCTGAAGAACATTTCCTACACTAGAATCATTATCTGACATTAATTCTTCAATCCGTCAGTGGCTGCGGAATTGTAAAAGCGAGGATAAACCCGCACACCCTATTTATTTCTTGATTTTTTACCTCACATGTCGTAGTTTCCATCAGAGTGGAATTGCTGAGATTTGATGGAAACATAAATCTACAAAGATCAAATTCAAATTAGAGCTTAATATCGGACGTGCCTACATTTACGAGTCTTAGGTAGGTGGTGAATACCTCTTTTTGTGTTTTCATATACTTTTGGCAGTGCGAATTTTGGCATGTTTTTGGGTATTTTGAGCGTGACTCTATTTTACCTCTTATTGCCTATTTAATTGTTATTTGACCTATGGGATGCCTTTGGGTATGCCCTGTTACATGTCTTTCTTGAGCGGGGCTAGGTGAGTGGTTGTTGATCATTGGGGAATTTTGGACGGGGGATGCCAAAATGGTTATAATTGAATTTTATTGTTTTAAACTGTTGAGTTTAGTTTATTAAACCTTGATATGAATTGTTGGAGACTTTAAATACCTCAGTTCTAGTATGGGACAACACTTGGTTAGTGAATTTAAACTGTTTAGTTTGTTTTTCCTATTTATAAGTGATTCTTTTGATTATATATGTAATTTATGAATTGCATATTCTAAAACCCTTACGGTTGTGTTGGGCATGACCCGAATATTATTGAGTGATGCTAATCACAGGTTGGGCTTAGCTTGGGTTACATTGGGTGGTTCTGACCATGTGATTGGGAATCATGGACGTCGGCTTGATGTAGGGTGATTGTCAAGTTGGGTATGGCCCGAGTTACTCGGATGGAAAGGCCATAAGACTTGAGTGACATGGTCATAGGGGCACAAGGTGTCAGAGAGGTTGTGGCTTGGTTACTTTTTTGGTGATTACCGCTCACCCGTAACTTTGAGTAGTGAACACATAGAGAGACTCCATTATGAGGTGGTTTTGACCACTCGTGTGGGTATATGCCCCCATTAGTTGCGATTTAGGTACTATTGGTTTGGGGGTGCTTTCCGTAGGAAGACACATGGAAGGTGAGGAGACTTTAGGGGATAGCATTGAGGCTATCGGGTTGGGGGTAGAGGCTCTCCGTTATTTGAGTTCAGACATCGCTATCCCTCCAGTTATATTATTTAAGGGTAGAAATCACTATCCCTCTAGTTACATTATTTTAGGGCAGACATCACTGTCCCCCCGGTTACTTTATTTGAGGGAAAACATCACTGTCCCTCCGATAACTTATTTGAGGACAGACATTGTTATTCCTTCGAGCTACTATTTATAGTGTGTGCCTTTGAAAGGTCAGTACTTGAGACACATGGTGTCAGGGGGCACATGGTGCTAGGTTACATGACATAGATTCTGGCATTGGCTGAAGTAGGTGACACTCCATGGTGGCTGCTGAGCACCAGTGGAGTTTGTGTTTCTTTGTGTGCATTGTACTATTTACTGTTTGCCTTATAACTGCATGCCTTCTTAAACAATTATATTAGGTATGCACCGTTGGGTGGTATCCTACTGAGATTCATCTCACACCCTACACAGGCCCTTCGGGATGTGTGTAGACTTTATGGATTTATGTGAAGGAAAGAGGCCAGCTTCAGGAGTTGAATTGCATTAGTTGTTTCATGGAGATGGTATGGACCTTGAGGTCTCGCCTAGTTAGAGATTATTTTGTTTTGCTTCCTTTCCTGTATCAATATGCTTACTTATTATGTATCTACAGTTGGTTATCCATTGGAGACCTTTATATATATGGATATGTATGACCTGCTTTGGATGCATGTTTTGTTGTTCAGTAGTAGTTACAAGTGATAAAAAATGTTTTCCTGTTTACTTTCCGCTACTGTTGTTTATATTTATTACTTCCGCTGTTTATCGATATTGAATGTGCTTCCGCTCTGCAGGTCTGGTTCGAGTCTGCTAAGTTTTTTATTTCTCTGCATATTTATTATTATACTCAGACCAGTACCATTATTATCCTCCGAGAGGGTATAAACTCCCCACTATACCTATCAGACCCTCGCTGCTAGTCGACAACCTTTGGTGTTTGGGGAGGTGTGCCTAAGGTAGTAACACCTAACCTGTTTAGCACTGTTCGGGTGGCTTTTTGGGTCCGGGTCATTACAACTAATGGCCTAAATTTTTTTTACAGCCTCTTTCTATTCTTGAGTAGAAATTGGATGATGTAACTATAGATTTTGTGATAGGTTTTCTGAGTTCCCCTCAAGGTAGTGATGTAGTTTGGTTGATCATCGTTAGGTTGACCAAGGTTGTGAAATTTATAACTATACAAGATACCTTCTTAATTTATGAGATTGTGAGGCTTTATGTTATGGAGATTTTAAACCTTCATTGTGTTCCTCATTCCATCATATCAGACATAAATTCCCATTTTACATCGAAGTTCTGATAAGGGTTGTAGAAGGAACTAGGTTTAAAGGTGATCTTGAGTAAAACATATCACCCTTAGACCGATGGAAAGTATGAATGGATAATATATGTTCTAAAGGACATGCAAAAGTTATGAATCCTTGATTTTGGAGGTTCTTAGGAGAAACACTTACATCTCGTTGAGTTTTCTTACAATAATAGTTTTCAGGCAATGATTCAGAGGGATCCATATGAGTACCTTTATAGCAGGCCATACTATTCACCCCTGTACAGGTTAGAGGTAGGTGAGGTAGCATTACTGGGTCCTCATCTCATTCTAGAGACTTTTGATCAAGTACAAATGATTCAGAAATGTATGGATACAGCTAAGTCTAGGAAGAAGTCTTATACCGATCATTGCCATCAAACTCTAGAGTTCAAGGTGGGATATTGAGTCTTTATGTGAGTTTCTTATTGGTCAGGTCATAGAAGGATTCAGAGATATGGAAAACTATCACCTTGTTATGTTGGGCCTTTTGAGATCATAGAGATAATCAGGCAAGTAGCCTATCAATTGCAGTTACCTTAGAGGTACCATGCCATGCACAATGTCTTACATGCATCACAATTTTTACACTATAATTATGAACCTTCTCATTCATTTTATCATGAGTATATTGATATTAAAGTAGATTCATCCTTTAAGGATCATATGATACATATTTTTTATTGGAGAATGAATGCTCTCTGAGGCAGGTCAGTTCCTCTAGTCCGGGTGCTATAGCAGCACAAATGTATTCAAGAAGATACCTGGGAGAGAGAGGTTTATGTACATGCTCAGTGGTTAGAAATTTTCTTAAATGATTATTTACCACCTTATTAAGGGAAACTTAGGGATGAGTTTTTTTAAGGAGGGTATGTTGTAACATCCTGACTTTTCAATGAGGTATATTTTCTTTTAATTTTTAGTTAAAACCTCATTGATTTTTTTGGTTGAATTTGGAAATCGCACCTAAGGGTGGGTCAATTTTATTCTATAAAGGAAGCACCAAGAGGGTTGGAAACTAGATTTATACCAAATACATGGAGTGTATTTAAATACATGTCATGTATTTAAATACATTATGTGAACTTGGCTGGCCAGAACCCTTTCATGACATGTAAAGGTTTTTCCCTAGGAAAAAAAAAACAGAGCATTAAACAATGTGTAATGAATTTACACACCGTGCAAATGTTGGGGATAATTTTTAAAGGGGATAGAACCACTTATTTTGGAAGGGGTTCTCATTTCTTCTCTCCCACATAGAACCCCCTCTGTCTGAAGCTCATCCTCACACCTCACTTAGGTTCCACCGGTTCTCCTCTAACTGAGCTCCGTTTTCTTTGCTGTCAAGTAAATTGGATCCATAAAGGTAAGCTCCCAATTCCTCTTACTTCATTTCATTATCCATATTTTCATATTTTATGCTATTTTGGTGCGAGCTCATACACTCTATTTTCATGGTTTTCTTCTATTATTCTGATTTCTTCCATTCTAGTTCGATTCAAGGACCGATACTAGATGAGGAGAGTACTATTGGATTAAGGTAGGTGGTATAGTATTTTACCCTTAAATACAAGTCATTTTATATCATGTTTTCTCATTCCATATTCCAGAATCCTCCATACATTTCCATAAAATCAATATTTTTCTTATTTTAAATTACTGTACATGCTTTATATGCCCCTTGTACTCCTAGTTATAGTTGATGGTTCCCCGCATTGACTAGTTTTACCCCTCAGGGTGTGCCCATGTGATGCCTCCTAAGATATTAAATGCTTATTTAGCCGAAACACCTTCTAAGTGGTCTTGTTTTGATGCCTAAGTAAAGTGACTACCTAAATTTAAGGTCAAGGAAAGTGGAAAAGACTAATTGTATACCCCATAATTAAGTGACATAATACATAAAGTATAATTTAACCCTTGTATTATGTTAAATCTTGTCTGGTACTATATATTTATGCATATGATACTTGGGCAGGGTGCCCCATATATATACTTATGATAATCAGACATGATGTCCTATATATATTTTTGATACTCGGGAAGGGAATCCCATTTACTTGTGATACTTGGACAGGGCATCCCACTTACTTATGATACTCGAGTAGGGTGTCCCACTTACTTATGATACCCAGGTAAGGCATCCTATATACTTGTGAAATTCAGATAGGGAATCCCATATATATATATATATTCATGATATTTGGGTAGGGATTCCCTTCTATTTGTGATGACTAGGCATGACATCCCTTGACACTTGAGAGACTTATGTTATTGCCTGTGGATTCTTGAGTTACACCTCATGTCCATACTAGTAGCAGTATCCATATATATGGATATAGAAGTTACTATGTATATAGACCATATATATATATACATATGGTTACTTTCTTAAAGATCATCTAGCTAAGGCCGAAGTAGGTAGTGTCAGCCCGATATCCTTTAGGAACCAGATCCAACCTGTTTATATTTTAAAGTTTTATTTATATTATTAGGCACATATTTATCATTTTATATGCACTGACTAGATTTTACTAGATACAATTGGTGGTGGTCTACTGAGTACATCTCACACCCTGTTTGGGCTGCCTATGGTACCCGAACATGCTTCATGACTACAAGTATAGATAAAAATAATTGTACAACTTTTGATGCTTGATTATTAGCACTGGGATGGAGTACAGGAGTATAGGACTGATCCTATGATCATAATGTTAGTGGTGGTAGCTTTTGGTCCATTTTCCTTTTTTATATTGCATGTTTTATATGCATGTTTTATCTATATCCAGTGCACTCCCATTTTTTATAGCTACATGACATGCACATCATTTTTTATTGATATTGATTTATCTTTTGCCTGTGTATTTGTATGGAGGATTTATTATTCCACTATTGATTACGTATAATTACTTCTATTATTCCCATTTAATACTTTCTGCTATTCCTTACTCTGATCATGAGGGTATAATCTCCCCACCATACCATCATAGACCCTCTCTATTAGCTAAAAACCTTTGACACTTGGGGAGGTGCTCTTGATCTTATGTGGCCAATCGGATTAGGGCACAATAGTGGATTTTGGGTCAGGATGATACACTTTGTATAGTGACCCAAAACTTTCATACATAAATATTACATATTAATAGATGAATATTCATTACATAACATTACAATCCACATAAAAACTATAAAGGTTAAGTTTCTTTGGAAACTTATATACATAAACAATTGGAACATAAAATATCTACATCATTTCTCATTTTTTTATTCATAAATAACACCCTTATTAGACATACAATTCTTAAAACCATTCTTTATAACCTGGAAAAGGGAAAAAAATAAAGTGTGAGATCATATGATCAGTAAGGGTAAATATAAGAGATATCAATCAATGATCATAATAGAGTATAATACAAGCATAAGGGTATGGAAACATGATTAAAACTTACAATAATCATACTAAATCAGTCAAAGATCTTTAATCATGAATCATGGAATAATGATTTTTCAATAAAAATGCATAATACATAAGAGTGCGGAATCATCAATAATCAATCATGAGAACATATCATAAGCATAAGACATATGTTTTTGGTATTCACATAAACATAAAAAATTACTTTTGTAGTCAAGATTCACTCCCAAGACTATCATTGTGGAAAAATTCCTACTTGGTTATTCCCATCTTTCTCTTAGGAGTAACTTCCATCAAGTTAACTCCATCTTTTCTTAGGATTTTATTAACTCTACCATATCTTAGGAGTTTCTTAAATCTATCATTATTACCCATTGCATTGTAGGGTTATAACAGACCAAAAAATCCTTGGTCTATAACATTACCACCCATACTTGGTTTATAACATAACAAAACATCACATAATAATAATGAATTCATATTTATTCCAAAATATCATGAAAACATTTATCATCACATCCAAGATTAACCTATGGAAAAGAAAATGAGTTTCATCAATATTTCACAATTATAATCATAAACCATCTAGAGAATAAATAAATATGGTAACATTGGATCATATCCCCATTAATTCATAAGAAACATAAAAGGATGTTATTATAGATGAAAATACCTTAAAAAATATCACTGAAACATTTCTTAATTAAAATACCCTTTTCATTTTAAAATCACTTATTTTAAATATAAAAATTTTCAAAATTTTGTGGATTTTTTTATTTTTAAATAACCATGTAAAATTATAAAGTAAGCTTAAAATAAAATATTATTCATGATGTTGGGTAAATACATTCATAGGATATACATTAAAACAAAAATTCATTTCATATTTTCAGTAAAAAGCAAAAAGTACCAAATTTGGAAAATAATAATAAGATTAATTTTAAACATTGGTAAATAAAGTAAAATATAGTTAAAATGATTTTAAATAATCTTTTTATAATATTAAAAACATTCTTGAAAACATTTTATAGAAAATATGGACATGGAAGAAAAGATACCCACTCGAAGAGAAAAACACGGACAATTTTCCTTAAAAACATATTTTCAATATCTTGGGTACTTAAAGATAGAAAAATTAAAATAAAACAAGTAATATTCAGTAATAAACATAGTATAATAAAATAAATAATATTTTTTAGATATATATTATATAATTTCATCATAAAAAAATTTAAGCATAAACAATCTAGGAAAAAATGAGATCGTGACATAAAACCCTTACCTCAATTTCATCTTGCTTCATAAGAAATATAAACTCATGTATAATAAATTTAAATTTATTATAATTATAAAATAGAAATATATTCATACCTATAATACCAAACATTTTTTAATTATATCATATTATCACCCATTCATTAATAATCTTTCATTATCATCATCATTTTGGGTGTTAACTACGTTTTTCATGTATGTTTTGGTTCAGGTGTTATGGTCCTTGCAATTTGATCATGGTTTATTCATATACAGAATTTTAATCATGATATAAATATAATATATATTCATTATATACATATTTATTACCATTCATATAAAGTGATGATGAAAAATGAATTATATCACTATGCGCAGACGGTAGTCTGTACGTACGTACGAGTGACATTTCCATTTTTTGATGGATGGAATGAAAGAAAGATATATATTAATTAAAATTTAAAGAATAAATATTATAACATAAATATAATATATAAATATTAAATATATCATAATAATAAAAAATGAATGATGGTGGTGAAAAATGAATCAAATCACTGCGTGGAGGTGGTAGTCCACACATATGCACTAGCGATACTTTCATCTACCATTTAATTGATAAGAGGTGGTAAATGGTTGTTAAATCATCATAATAACTTATAATTATATTTATTATACTTTATTTATCATTTTTTTGATGCAACATGTTTAGATTAAGTAGAAGAATAAATTAAATTGAAAGAACTTGGTTGAGATCTATACCTCTTCTTTGAGAGACCTCCTTTGGATTACACCTCAATCCATGAAGTATTGGTCTTAAGAGAAGAAAATAAGATATAGAAATAAGTTAAGGATTATATTAAGGTTTTTTATTAGTTATTTTCTAATATATAAGCCTAATATGTTTTGAATTAGGAAGGATAAGAGGTTCCCTTTTACAAGTGAGGGGAGGGATACACACAACATTTCTTAAAACATTTCAATGATATAAGGTCAATTTCATGTGAAAGTGGATCTAAATGGATAGGTATTATAATATATGATAATATAAGGTTTAAATTTATTCAAACAATAAAAATTATACAAGTGTGTGTGACAATTTTACCAATATCTCTTACTTTAACCACCCGGTAAACCCGTTTTAACCTTAATCGTGTTAACAAAATTTTATTCTTTTTACTATTCAATATGAACAAGTATTAAGTTGACCATATTTAATTATATAAATTATGATGATTAAAAAATTTAATAAAATTTACCATATTCAACTTATATATGTTTCATAATTTAATTTTAAATAAACACGCAAACCGCAATAAAAACCCGTTTTAGAAAAATGAAAATTTAAGCACAAAACATAACTTACTTCCATTAATTTTCTTGTAAAAACCATAAAATTAATATTAAAATATATTATTGAATATATAATATATAAATTTAATTAAAACCATTAATAAATAGACACTAATTTAATTTATTAAGATAAAAACACATTGTGCGCATAAAAACCTTTTTAATAAAAAATGTATTTTTAAAACCAAAAATGAAATTATACCAAAATAAATTATAATGATGATTATTATGTAATTAACTATATTATTCTTGATTAAAGGATACCAATTTTACTTTAAGAAAAAATTCAAAACATAATTATACTTTTACTTGAAAAGAAATTACATTTTTTACAAAAATATGTATTTTTTTCACTATTCACTAGAAAATAAATCTTTTTAGAAAATACTAAAAATTCACCCTAAGATAATATTGTAATGATTATTTAAAAAATTATTTTAATTTAATAATAAAAAATTTCTAAAAAATGGTTTGAATTAATTATAATGTTTACGTGAAAAAATGTAATAAAATCCATTTTTGAAGGAAATATATTTTTGAAGCATAAAATGATATTATTGAAAACTGAGTACTAATTTATTATGAATTAATCAATACATTTTTACTATTTTAAACCTTTATAAATAATTTTCATAATGTGGTTATTAATATTCATAAATACAAATTTAACATCTATATTATAATGGTTTACTATATTGTGGTTCATATAGACTTGAGGTTGTGTGTAAAACAAACTATCAAATACCTCAAGTTTATTTCAAAGGAAATCACTAGAAAAAAGGGACCTATACCAATAATTTTCAAAAACAATTGGTACATGTATTTCTATACCAGTGGTTCTTAGTAAATGATGGTATAAACTATTTATGTGAAGGCTATACCAATAGTTTTAGCTAACTGTTGGTATCAACTACTCTATACCAAAGGTTTTAAAAAACCATTGGTATAGAGTAAGGATGCTATAATGTTATATAAATGGTTATTTATAACTATTGGTATGGACTGCGTAAATGGAAGATATACCAATGGTTTCCCTAAACCATTGGTATAAATATACTATACCAATGATTTTTTAAAACTATTGGTATAACATTCCACACAAATTCCAGCTACGCGACATCCTTCACCTTATATGTGACTCCCATCCAGATTGAACCCTATGAGCACCTTCCATTTTCATCCCCATATATAAAGATATATCCTCAATTTTTTATTCAATTATTCTTGAACATCAAATTGGTGAGATCTAAACCTTTTATACCTTCTACCAAGAATCATTTTCATTTTTTTCTAGGTATAAAACACTAAGATAGATTTTATGACAATATTCTTATAGATTAATTGAAAAGGGTTAGTACTAGTACTCCTAGATTGCCATAATTAATTTTTATTCCATATTTTTGTTATAGTTATCCATAATATTATTAAATTATTCTTGTATATTTTTAAATATTATTAAATTATTCTTGTATATTTTTAAATATTTTTAGAATTTTAATGATGTAACACCCCAAACTTCCATGGTACGTTTCTCTTTGAATAATATAAGATCTTGCATTATATGCAACTTTGAGTTCTAGCACACCACGACCAATAAAACTAGCCATTTAAAAAGTAGTTATTAATAATAATACCCACTTTTTGAAAATTTATAATTTTTTTTTCAAATTGGACTTCATTTTTGGATTTGGAATATTAAAATTAGCTTAGGGTGAATTTTTTGGTATTTTTCAGAAAACTTTCAATTTTTGAGGAATAGTGAAAAACACTACGTTATTGTTTAAAACCAACTTTTTATTTAAATAATTATTTTTTAATTTAAATTTATTTTAAAGTAAAAATAGATACATAATACCTATATTAGTCCAATTTAGTTCCTTGGAGTCATTTTATAATAAGATTAGATATATAAAATTTTATTGAACTTTTTAACGTCTTTTACCCACCTTATAGGCATATTCGAAAATCCACATAAAATGTAATTTTACTACTTCTGTGAATTGAATTACAAAAATAAGAGAGGAAAAATTGACATAAGTAAGTAAAATTTGGTTCAATGGGATGAAAATAATTTTTGGTGAATAGTAAATTTTGAATTTTATTTACCACGGTTAAAAGTAAATAAGGTAATTAAAGGTAAAAATAATATTATAATTACCCCAACACATGTCATAATTCTATTGGATAAGTGTATTTCGACCAAAATAAAAATTAGGACAGAAATAAGTTCATTTTTGATTCATTTAGGTCATATTAGGACATTTATTACATTTTATTTAAAGAAGTGTTAAAAGTGTTAAATTCAAATTTTATTAACTAAAACATTTTGAATATAGAGTTATACATAAGATAAATTAGTTTATAAATATTCGTTAAAAATATAAAAATATTTCCTACATCATGATATTTTATTTATAATTTTTAGAAATTAAATAATTAAATTTATATATGACACAATGATGATGCAACAATTATCTTATTAAGGAAATATTAAAATAATTGATATTATAAATATTAAAATAAATTTAAATTGAAAATTTTGATACTATCCACTAATTTTCTAGGTGAATATGAAATTTTAGAGATGATTCAATGTATTTTTTATAAGTAATAAAGTTTTTATGACTCACAAAAACCAAACACTAAATAGTGTTAAAATTGACATAAATGAGTTTAAAAAAAAAATACTATTTTATTAAATTATATAATATTAATAAAAATCTAATATTCATCAAAATGACTTATATAAGGCTATATATTTCATTAATTAACTACTTTAGGTTCTCTTGGAATTTTATAGTAAGTTTATTAACCATGTAATATAAAAATACAAGAAGACATGGTAAATGTTAAACTATTTAACTAAGAGTTAAATCTAAAAGATATAGTTAAAATGGTGAGATAAACTTGTTTAAAACTTATTTTTTGAGAATATTTATACCCATAATTAACTTATCCCAGAAATAAATTCATTTGGATCTTTTAGAAACTGAAAATTATTTTATAATAAATCAATATTTCAAACTCTTCCTAAAGTGCCCCTCACCTCTCTTATAAAATGGTACCTCCCCTTATCTTACATTCACACCTCCAAAGCCATTTTTTTCATCCAAAACCAGATAAAATATCCTCCCAAAAACCATAAATTAATCATAGAGGCCTTAAATTGATCATAAATCCAACCTAAGGAGCCCTTTTGTTCAGATCAAAAGGAAGAACTTGAAGAAGAGGTAATTATTTCATCACCTCTTTCAAAGTTCTTTTCTTATTCCACTTCCTATTTATTTGTTGTTTCCATAATAAAATAATAACTCCAATACCATACAAATTATTAGATTTTATTATAAATATGGTACAACCATATTCATTATTCTATCCATCCTATGAATGACAAAGTCACCATACGTGCGTACGTACAACTTACCGTCTCCACGTCGTGGTGTAGTTTTTTATTCAACACTTAATTATTTGTATGGGTATAATAATGAGTATAATTGATTTAAATAATAAATATGACATGTTAATGATTCTGTATATATAATATACCATCCATATTACATATAATTTTACCATTAATAGAATGATATTGTCGCTCGTGCGTACGTACGACTTACCGTCTCCATGACACGATAAGATTTCATTCCCCATCTTAACCATTAAAGAATAATTTTCATTTGATTATTAAAAATAATGTTTAAGAACTTAATATCATTATGTATATGTATAAAATACATCCTATCCATAACAAACATTACTTAATTAACAAAACATGATGAGGAAAACAAATCAGTTAACACCCAAAACAATGATACTACTGAAATATTATTAACAAATCAATACTAGAGGATCATATATGATATCATATTTATGTATGTGGTTATGTTCTAATTTAATAAAAATTATTTAACCATTATACAGGATGTTAACGTACTCTTGACTAAGGAAAAGTACAAGGTAAGGGTTAATTTCACAATCTTTTTATTATCTAAGGTTGTTTATACGTAAATATATACTGGGAATTCTTTATCATACACATCTGTGTTTTTTAAAAATGTATTTCAAAACATTTTAACTATTTCCTAGACTATGGGTTAAAGTCATTTATACCCTTGTTTTAATTTTTCTAAAATGTTTTTAAAGGAATCTTTCCGTCGTTTTCCAAACAAGGCACTTTATTACCTTTTCGATAAATTAAGGAAAGGATGTTTTTTTAATTATACGACGGGTGTGGCTATTTTCTACCATTATAACACCTTCAAAGCTTCCATTAAAATATTATAAGAATATTTTAAAAATAATTTTTTTCATTTATAATCACATGACTTTTAAATTATTTCAAAATAAAAATAGATATTTCTCTCAAATAGTTTTGATTTTATCTATGTCAACATCCTTTGTTGGATTTTATGCTTGTTTGAAGTTGAATTATTATGATACAATCTTCCAAATTGTATTGAAGGTTTTATGATATGTTTGACTCTGGATGTTCTATTTTTATACCATTCATGGTTTATGGTTAAATTATTTACATTTCGTATGCTAGTTTTAATAAGAATGTTTATGTTATGTTTCAACCTTTTCATTTGAGGAATTAATTGGACTTAGTAAGTGACGAGTGGGGCCCACTATAGCCTCTCAATGCATCAATAGGTCTCATGAGACAAATTATTAACTTGGTACAAGGGATTGAATTTTTTTTTATTTGTAGTCTTGGAACGAGGCCTTGACTATGTGGTTATGATGTCCGACATTATGAATTCCATCATTATGAAATTAACTATTGATATTACATGTGATTATTAGACTAGTAGAATATCCATGTGAATAAGTAAATGGAATTATTTTATTTATCTTTTCTATATTATACTGAATTTTATGTTTAAAAGTCTTGTGTTTTAGTCTTATACATTGGATTAAATATTTATACTTATTTATGATAGTTTCCACTATATTGCTATCCTTACCGAACATCTGAGCTCACCCCTTTCTTATGTTTTATTTTTTCCCAAGATGTGAGAAGTATATTATGATTAAACTGTAGGAATAGGCAAAGGGATATGATTGTGTTCAAAGAGGATATAATGTTGTTGTTTTTATTTCATAGTGTAATGTAAAACTTATGTATGTAACTAGTACTTTCAAGGCTACTAAACTGATCAGTATTTCAGGAATTGATCTCTTTTGATCATGAAAATGTTATATAATAATGCACTAACTATGGGAAAATATGATTAGGGCATTACAGTTGGTATTAGAGTAAGTTTATTACAAACCTTGGGAATTAGATTTAGAAAAACTCTGATTATAGAACATTACCCTACGATAGAATTTGAGGATTTGTATAGAAGAACATCTAAAAATTTTGGTAATGTAAATATTATGTGGGTTTTCCAAGAAATACATCCCTATATGGATACTAAAAGTGGATGTGTTTCTAGAATAGATGTACCTAGGAGTGAAAACTCCGACAAGGAGTTTTGGGCTTGACATGGGGTATCCTGGTACACAACAACGGGCCTTACTGCGCACCTGGTTTAACACTCCCGGGGGATATACTCAGGATAATTCACATTTTATTTACAAACCATTATGAAGGATTTATGATTAAATACTTCCCCAAAGAAATTTTTTTTATGATTATGGATTATATGCACAAACTGTTTAATTTATGTTAAGTATTTTACAAGTTTGGAATTATGCATTGCGATTCATAAACTAACCTAGTGTATGCCATTTTTTAGAAATGGTGCCTAATAGAAGGAATGGAAACTGTATCAATGAACATAATCCATGTAGGGATTTCCCTACTACTCAAGATAATTATAGTGGAGTTGGTGATGAAACTGGTGCTGAATAGCTTATAACCATACTGGGACAACTCACCCGGGTTATGAATAATAACCTTACCCATATGGAGCACCCTGATCCACAATGCGGAGGATCAATGTTATACTGCTTAATGAGGTAACAACCACCAACATTAAATAAGACTAAAAATCCATTTTTAGATGAGCAATGGATAAGTTCCTTAGAGAGAAAATATTTCATGCTTTGGGTAGCAGCGAAATAGAAATAGTTTTCATGACAGTTTATCTCCTCATAGGAGATGCAGATCAATGGTGGTAATTAATTAAAAAGAAAAAATAGGATGAAGAAGTATCAAATATGGAATGGATGGAGTTTAAAGAGATTTTCTTAGAAAAATAATTTCCTCATGAACATCGAGAAGATATGGAAGGACAATTTCTGAGTCTAAGGCAAAAGGATGATGAGAATGTCACAAAGTATGAGGCTAAATTTACAAGGTTATCAAGGCATGCTGTAGATTATATATGTAACCCAAGAAGTAAGATTGACTAATTCTTTGATGGGTTAAAACCATTTACCTATTGAGAATTATTCTCACAATCCTTCTCATCGTACGAAGATATAGTCTCATGTGTTATCAAGACAGAAAAGGAATTCTCTAAGTCTTATGAATTTAAAGCAAAGAAAGAGAATAAGATATCTGCTAAACACTCTGAAAAAGGAAATAAGGGGAAGAAGGGAAAAGTTGACTTTCCACCCTGCAGTAAATGTTGGAAGAAAAACCCCAGTACATTCCTAAATGGGATGTGAGTTTGTTACAAGTGTGGAGAAAAAGGCCACCAAGCTCGTGATTGCAAGGGAAAGAAAGAGTCTGTCAATGTTGAATGATAAAATTGTAGAGAAATGGGGCATTATTAAAATAAATTTCCTAAGCGCCATGAAAACTTAACTTATAAAAGTATAAGGGAGAATGAACAAGCTTATGCGATCACTACTGCTGAGGTTGAACCTCCTAATGACATGGTGGTAGGTACTTTAATCATTTCCTCAAAATTAGCCAATGATTTATTTGATTTTGGATATTCAAATTCTTTCATATCTTCCCAGTTTTCCAATAAAATTAGATATTTCCAATTTGACTTAACAAGGGATTTGTGATTCAAAACTCCTAAGGGACGTATCATAGCAACCAAGTTTTGTCAACCAGTTACCATTATGGCATATAGACATGCTTTATCTACTGATCTTATTGTCATAACCATGATTAAATTTGGTATAATCCTCAGTATGGATTTAATTTCAGACCATGATGCGAAAATTTATTATAAGAAGAAGGATGTTACAATTTTTAATGATGATAATGAATACTTTATCTTTAGAGTAGAAACTTCACCATCTGATTCTCATCTAGATCTACCCCAGTATCTCTAATAAATTCAATTATTGGGGAGGAAGGGAGTGAAATAACTATGAGTGAGGAAAAGAATGTTCAAATAGAGGATTTAACTATTGTGCAAGAATATGTTGATGTGTTTCCATAGGATTTACCAAGACATCCTCCAGAACAAGAAATTGAGTTTTCCATTGACTTAATTCTTGGTTCAAGGCCTATATCAAAGACCCCTTATAGAATGACCACTGTGGAATTAGTGGAACTAAATAAACAACTATAAGAATTGAGTAATAAAGGATTTATTCTCTCTAGTGTTTCCCCATGGGGAGACCCTGTTCTTTTTGTTAAGAACAAAGATGGATCTATGAGGTTGTGCATTGACTAGAGGGATATCCATGATATAACAATAAAGAACAAGTATCCCCTACCTCACATTGATAATTTATTTGATCAACTTCATGGAGCTCATTTTTTTTTCAAATATTGAACTTTGATCTAGATACCATCGGTTTTGTTTGAGAAAGGAAGAAATTCCAAAGACATCATTTCAAACCAAGTACAGACATTACGAGTTTATAGTAATGCCTTCTGGATTGAATAATGCACCCTCTGTTTTCATGGATCTAATGAATAGAGTTTTCAAGGAATATATTGATGAATTTATAGTGTTATTTATTGATGATATCTTTGTGTACTCCAAAATATACTAAGATCATTAAAACCACTTGTGTAATATTATAAAGACTCTTAGAAGAAATGAATTATATGGAAAGTTTAGAAAGTGTGAATTATGGATTTAGAAGATTTATTTTCTTGGACATATTGTCTCTAAGGATGGAATCTATATTGATCCTTCAAAGACAAGGGCAATACAAGAATGTCCAACACCAACGGGTATAACTGAGGTATGCAGTTTTATTGGTTTATCAGGTTACTATCGGTATTTCATCTAGAATTTTGCCCAATTGGCTAACCCATTAACCAAGATCCCACGTAAAGGGGTTAAATTTTCTTGGACAAAATAGTGTGAATAATGTTTTTAAGAATTGAAGAGAAGATTAGTCAATGCTCCTATATTTACTCTACCATCGGGGAGTGATGGGTTTGTTATTTATAGTGATGCTTCAAAGAAAGGACTTGGTTGTGTCCTTATACAGAATGATATAGTTATTGCCTATGCATCACGACAACTAAAAATTCATGAACAAAACTATCCCACTCATGATATTGAGTTATAAGATGTAATATTTGCTCTAAATATATGGAGAAACTATATATATGGTGAAAAATGTGAGATATATACTGATCAAAAGATTTTGAAGTATATTTTCTCAAATAAATAACTCAACATGAGGCAAAGGAGATGGCTTGAACTACTCAAGGATTATAATTGCACAATACACTACCACCTAGGGAAGAAAAATAAGGTGGCAGATGATTTGAGCATAAAGGATCATTGAGTTCTGAACAAGATGAGAGTTGAAAGGGATCCTATGTTCATGGATCTAGTAAAGATGGATATGGGAATAGTCATGGAAGGTGAAACATCAATATTTTTTCAAATGGTTTCCAAACCATCTTTACTAGAAATAATAAAAATTTATTAGACTGATGATAAGGAGTTTCAAAAGAAAATGAAAACTATGAATGATGGGAGATTTATTGACTTTGTATATGAAGATAGAATTTTGAAATTTGGGAAGTGACTTTGTGTTCCCGATATACCTGATATAAAAAGGGAATTTTTGGAAGATGCTCATAGATCCAATTTAACTATACACCCTAGTAGCACTAAGATGTATAGAGATTTTAAGGAACATTTTTGGTGGGACAACATGAATAGGGAGATTGGTGATTATGTGTTAAGATGTATGGTTTGTCAACAGGTGAAGGCTGGAAGACAACATTATGGAGGATTCATGCAACCTCTTCCCACACCTAAGTGTAAATGGGATGATATTACGATGGACTTTGTCATGGGAATACCAAAGACTCCTAGAAGGAATGATGAAATATGGGTTATTATTGATCATCTTACAAATTCAACACATTTTCTTTCTATAAGAGAATATTTACCATTTGAACGTTTAAAAAGACAATATATTAATGAATTTGTAAAACTTCATGGTGTACCCTTATCGATTGTTTTTTATCATGATCCCTGTTTTACATCAAGATTCTATAAAAGTCTTTAGAAATACTTGGATACTGAACTTTGTTTGAGCACTGACTACCACCATCAAACTAATGTACAATCAGAACGGAGTATTCAAACCTTAGAAGACATGTTGAGATCTTGATCACTTGAATTTCAAGGTATGTGAGATCAGTATTTACCTTTGGTAGAATTTTTCTATAACAACAGCTTTCATTCAAGTATTCATATGGCATTATATGAAGCGTTATATAGAAATAGATGTCGTAAACCAACTTGTTAGGATGATATTGTTGAAAGAAAACTCATAGGCCCAAAACTTGTGGAGGAAACAATGGAAAAGGTGAAGATTATCCAAAACCACATCAAAGCAGCTCAAAGTAAGAAAAAGAGCTATGCCGATAACTGAAGGAAGGATTTGAAATTTCAAGTAGGTGATCATATTTTCTTGAAGGTATATCCATGTAAGGGTGTTATACGATTCAGTAAGAAGGGTAAATTATGTCCTAGGTACATCAGACCTTTTGAAATTCTAGAACGAATTGTAGTTGTAGCTTATTGTTTGGCAAAGCCTCCAAGTATCTCCAAAGTTCATGATGTGTTCCTCATATCACTGTTGAGAAAATACATGCCTGACCCAACTCATGTACTCACCTATAAAGAAATAGAACTGGAACCCGATCTATCTTATTGCAAAAAGCCTATCAGAATTCTTGATACCAGAGAACAAGTGTTGAGAAACCGAACAACTCTTCTGGTAAAAGTTCTTTGGAGAAACCATAAAATGGAAGAGGCAACATGGGAACCTGAGGAACTTATGATGAAGAACCACCTGAATATTTTTATGTAGTAATATTATCAAAATTTTGAGGATGAAATTATTTTAAGGAAGAAAAAATTAAATACCCCAAGCTTCCACAGTATGTTTCTCTTTGAATAATACAATAGCTTGAGTTGTATGCAACTTTGAGTTCTAGCACACCACAACCAATCAAACCAGCTATTTAAAAAGTAGTTTTGAATATTAATACCCACTTTTCGAAATTTTATAAATTTTATTTTTTTAAATTGGACTTCATTTTTGGATTCATAATATCAAAATTATCTTAGGGTGAATTTTTGGTATTTTTCTGAAAACTTTCAATTTTTTGATGAATAGTGAAAATACTATTATTGTTTAAAAACAACTTTTTATTTAAATAATTATTTTTTGATTTAAATTTATTTTAAAGTCAAAATAGATACATAATACCTATATTAGTCCAATTTAGTTCATTGGAGTCATTTTATAATAAGATTATATATATAAAATTTTATTGAACGTTTTAACGTCTTTTACCCACCTTCTAGGCATATTTGCAAATCTACATAAAATGTAATTTTACCGCTTATGTGAATTGAATTCCAAAAATACGATAGACACGGTTTAAATAAGTAAGCAAAATTTGGTTCAATAGGATGAACATAATTTTTGGCGAATAGTAACTTTTGAATTTTATTTACCACGGTTAAAAGTAAATAGGGTAATTAAAGGTAAAAATAATATTATAATTACCCCAAAACATGTCATAATTCTATTGGATAAGCGTATTTAGACTAAAATCAACCTTAGTACAAAAATATTATCCGTTTTGATCCATTTGGGTTATATTATGACATTTATTATATTTTATTTAAAGAAGTGTTAAAAGTGTTAAATTCAAATTTTATTAACTAAACTATTTTTAATATAGAGTTATATATAATATAAATTCGAATATAAATATTAATTAGAAAGATAAAAAGATTTCATATATCATGATATTTTATTTATAATTTTTAGACATTAAATAATTAAATTTATATATGACACAATGATGATGCACTAATTACCTTATTAATGAAAGATTAAAATAATTGATATTATAAATATTAAAATAAACATAAATTGAAATTTTTTATTACATAAAAGAATTTTATAGATTAATATGACATGTTAGGGATTATGCAATGTATTTTTTCTAAGTAATAAAGTTTTTATGACTTTCACAAAAACCAAATACTAAATAGTGTCAAAAATTGACATAAATGAGTTTTTCAAAACAAATACTATTTTATTAAATGATATAATATTCCTAAAAATATAAGATTATGAAAAAGTACTTATATAAGGTTATATATTTTATTAATGAACCACTTTAGGTTCTCTTGACATTTTATAGTAAGTTTATTAACCATGTAATATAAAAATACAAGAAGACATGGTAAATGTTAAACTATTTAACTAAGAGTTAAATATAAAAGATAAGGTTAATATGGTGACCTAAAATTATCTAAAACCTATTGGTTGAGAATATTTAGACCCATACCAAACTTATCCTCAAAATAAATCCATTTGTAGATATTAAAAACCTAAAATGATTTTATAATAAATCAATATTTCAAACTCTTCCTAAAGTGACCCTCACCTCTCTTATAAAAGGGTACCTCCCCTTATCTTAAATTCAATCCTCCAAATCCATTTGGTTCGGAAAAAACATGATCAAATATCCTACCCAAAACCCTCAATTCCTCCTAGAGTCCTTAAATTGATCAAAAATCCAACCTAAGGATCCCCTTTGTTCAAATAAAAAGGAAGAACCCAAAGAAGAGGTAATTATTTCATCATCTCTTTCAAAGTTCTTTTCTTCTTCCACTTCCTCTTTCTTTGTTGTTTCCATAAATAAATAATAACTCAAGTACCTTACACATAATTATATGTTATTATAAATATGGTATATGTCACAAACCAACCCGGGTCGACCCTGAACCGGTCACCCGAGCCGGCCCGCGGCATGGCCCGAGGGGCGTTCCCGATCCCCACGGGCTGGCAACTAGTGCCGAGCATCAAAAGTAAACAGGTGGGAACGATTTGTCCCAAAAGAAAATAAACTAAACAGTGGAAAATAAAATAGAACAAAAATGAATAAATAAAGAGCAACCAAGAACACTACTAACCTGACCACGATCCAAACTCCAGGTAACCCCATGGGTCACTCTCCAATACCACAACCAACATCGCTCAAGGCGAACAACTGAATCTGGAACCTGCAACAAAGCTAAAAACAAGAAAACACTATAGGCGTGAGTATTAAAACTCAGTAGGTAGGCCCGACTAATTCTATCCCAAAGCACATACCAATAAATAAAGAGTTTATCAATTCCAGGTTTGAACTAAATTATATAAAATATGGTTTCCACACACATTCATTTCTAAAACAAGTAACAGTCCATTGCCCTTTTTAATTTAGAACAAGTTTAATGTTGAAAGAAACAGGTGCATTGCATTTTTAAAACATTTTGTGAACAATTTAGAAATCCAAACTTTAGTTTTTAGTCAAAAGGAGAATCACACACAACACACACTAAGGGCAATGGTAAAAGTGGCACACATGGGTCAGCAACCGAACTCGACCTCTCAATCATCCGCCACACACAAATAAACACTAAAAGAAACATGGGTCGAACCTAGGAGATCGTGAACAATCCAGAACGTACTATACGTGTGACTCATCCTGAGGCATGCCATAACTCGATGACGTCATAACGCCCATAATACTACCCGACATAGCCCTGCATGGCCTAACCGAGGGGCCCAATCCCCATAGCAGCAATAACTCAGTATTCCCCTGCTATGGGGCCACTAGCCAGTGCGTTGTCTAAACTAGTGCAGCAATCGTTCTCAGAAAATTCACTCAATATGCCAGGTTCCCATGTCATCACAAGCAATAAAAAGGGGGTGCGTCTACAATGTAAATAAGCCAGTCACGATGCACAAACATCACGTACAGCTCACGCAAACAACACACACCAAAGATCACCCCCGAGTGGGATTTCCGAGATAATCCATTTCATTAAAGTGCCAAACGGGCCTTCACCAATTTTAAAGTAAAACCTCATTTCTCAAAAAGTTCAAAACACTTGTTCAGAAGAAATTATTTATCTTTAAAACTAGAAGCACATTTGAAGTTCCGTGAATTATGTTTAAAGGCCAAACGAGCATTATTTCAAAACTGGGTGTCCGCCCATCAAGAAAATGTCACAAGTGTTCCGTATAAAAATAAACAGCTCTTTTCGCACTAAATAATAATTTAAAGTTTTATTATCTAATATTATTTCTAATTCATTAAAAATTAATAAAACAACAAGCAATTAATAAATTCTAAATCTAAAGATAAGTGCAATGGGGGACCTACCTCATCCTGAAATCCAAACGCACGGTGTGTCGCACCTCGCACAAACGCACAAACACACGCACGTTGACGACCAGAGTATCGCGAGGTTATCACGCCAACGCACAGCATCGAACGCACAACAATTAAAATCACAAAACCACTGACTAATAATAATTCATTTAAAAACTAATATATATATATATATATAGATATATATATATATACACACAAAAATATATAAACGTTGATATAAAATAATTCGGGTAAGAAACGAGGCAAACCTCACCTAAAATCGCAACCCGAACACGACGACGTAGAACACCCCGCGCAGGCGCATATGCGCTCGCAAGCCGAAGACCTCCACGTTGCGGAATTAATCTGCCAACGCACTGCACAAAACAAACAATTAATCAACCAACCACAAAATATAAATATATATATAATCACACGACACAAAACTCACCTCGGCGCAGAGACGCGCTCGACCCACGGGGTCGCGCGACAGTTAAAGGGGCGGCGCGCACCGGCAGGGAGACCATCGGAGGTCGCGCGCTGATTATCGGGCACGCCGCTGCTCGGCGCAAGACGGTGGCGGCTGGCCGGGCCACTGAAAGGCGGTTCGCGACCTCCCAACGGTGTGGCGGAGCCGGTCGGAGCGCCGAAAAGGACCGGGGAACGCCGGCAGGCGGTGCCAGAGTGAAGCAAGGGTGATGGCGGAGATGGGGAACACCGGCGGGGTCGCCGGAACAGGGCAGAGGTGCCGGAACGACGCTGGACAGCAAAAGCGGGTCACCGGAAGGAGAGCCAGAGGGTGCGCCGGGATGCCGGAACGGCGGCGGAGGTTGCTGGCCCGAGCGGGGCTCGCCGGAAGGGTTAGGAGGGGCGTCGGAAGGGGGCCGAGGGCTGCTGGCCGATGGGGGGGGGGGGGGGGGGCTCGCCCGAGGTGCGGCAGTCGGAACGGGAGCCGGACGGGGGGTGTGACGAGGTCGGGAGGCCGGAAAAAGGCTCGCCGGAGGTCGGGAGGCCGACGGGTAGGCAGGGTCGGGGTTCGCGCGGCGCTGCTCGCCGGAGGGAGGGCTGCTGGGCGTGGTGCAAGCGAGGAAGAAGAGTGCTGGCCACGGTGTGGAAAAGGAGAAAATAAAAATGGGGAAAAAGGTGTTGTGCAGGTTGAGAGGGAGGCCGGACGGGGCGCCGCCGGTAGGAGGAGGCGGCCGGATGGGGGGCGGTCGGACTGGGGAGACGGCATGGAGTGCAGGGGCGAGGGTGAGGCTGGAGGAGGCGCGGCCGGAGAAAGTCGGTTGGAGGGTGCAGGGGCGACGACCTGGATTGCAGGGGCGACGGCGGCGGGAAGAAGAGGGGGGAGGGGGGTCGCGCAGGCATGCGGGGAGTGGCGGAGGCCAAACAGAAGAAAGGGAGAGCAAGCGGCGGCAGGTGCGCTTGGGGCGGAGGGTGAAGGCGCGGGCGGGTGCGCTTAAGGCGGAGGCCGAACGAAGAGAGGGAGACCAGGGGGTGCGAAGGCCGCAGGCGGCGCAAGAATGGAAGAGGGGAAAAAAAATGTGTCCTGCGCTAGGGTTAGGAGGAAAGAAAAGAGGCAGGAAAAAAAATAAATAAATGAAAAAGAGAGGAAAAAATAGTAATAATTATTATTTAATTACTGTTATAATAATAATAATAATAATACCAATATTAATGAAAACAATTATAACCATAATAATATAAATAACATATACAATAATGAAATAATAATAATAATAATAACAATAGTAGTAATATACTGATGAAAAAAAAAATCAAAATATTAAAAGAATTAATTCCATTTTAATAATAATGATAAAATTATTAACAACGATAAATATTTTAAACAATACAATAAATCACAACTTTACCCATCTTAATTTTCCGAAGGCAAGCGAAACGTGCCGATGTCTAAGCGGCGCTGCGCGAGGTATCCAAAATGCACTCTGCCCGGGCGCTCGGCGTCGTCAACTAAAAAAAACACTTTTTAACATGACTCAAAAGCTTTTAGTCCGGGACTCAACCCGAAGCCCAAAAAGAATTTTAAAAGTCCACCAAAAAAAATTGTAAATAAATAAATAATAGGTCGGGGTGTGACAATTCTCCCCACCACAGACACTTTCTGCCCCCAGAAAGTCACCAAACCCAAAGATATCCAAAACTCGAGTTCATGCCCGATCCAAAACCGAGAAGCTATGAAATTCGAAATGAACTTTTACTCCACAGGTCACACCAGACCGATCATGAAGAAACCGCGACATAAAACGAGGGGAGAACACGGGAGGGTTCTCCCCACCATAAGAGCTCGACCAACACGGAGGCTTTAGAACCCAAATGCACCGCCCGGGGAGGGGGTCGACGTGGGAACTCCCAACCCAAAACTAATCCACATAAGTTTTTAAACACACTCAATAAAGAACGAACGATTCAAAAAGCTTCACTCAACAGACCTAACAAGGATCCAAGCCCAATTGAGTCCAAAAGAAAACACAACACAAGGGAACGGGAGAACACGAGAGGGTTCTCCCCACCACAAGAACACCACAAATGCGAATATTTAACACTCAAACATACCACCCCGGGACGGGGGGGGGGTGACACAGGAACTCTCAACCGTTCCAAACTATCTTTTATAGCACGAGCGGAAAACACCTTCGAGCAGAACATAACCCAAACAGTAAACTCGAGCATAACTACGACATCAACTCTTCCACATGCACTTACATCTCCAAACGAACACCACTAAACTGAGATTAACCCACACAAGTTCTAGACACACTTTTAAGATAAGCGCACGATTTGGAGAACCACGTCTATACAAACAGAACTGCTAGGATTATGATAGGTCAAGTCCATCATAACTTCATGAAGAACCAATGAACTCATAACAACACCAAAACTTTAACTAGTAGAAAAAAGACAAGAACGAAAAGACTTTAAATGTTTCACCGCAAACACGGAACCCAAAGTCAGAATTGAAGCGTCACACTCCCGACAACTCCTGACTGCGCGCGAGCTTCACCCCAAGACCTGTGGTTGGGGCTCTGATGGTTGAAGCATCCCCTGCCTCACAGTCAGGTACTGGAATCTTCTGGTGACCGTGTCTTCCTCATGAGATGCTTCCTGTAAAGCTCCTCTAGGTGACCTAGACACCTGCAATGATGGCAGGTCTTCGGAGGGGTGTGACATGACGGCTCGTATGCCCTAAACGTCCGTACTGATGGTACACCATTAGATGATCCGACAAACTAGAAGTTAGAGCCGCTGCAGAGAAATCTTTAGAAACAAATTTACCTGACACACTCTGTTTGTCAGATGGGGAACCTTGACGAGAAACTGGATACGCTGGATTACCAACCATATCCACTCCAACGACCAACTCAACTAAGAACGCCTCATCCAACAGCTTCTCAAAGTGATGGTCCTCAGAAAGGAGGACCTGCTCATTGATCTCTGGACGAAGACCCTTGATGAAGAGAGAAGTCTTCATCCAGTCTTGCGACTCTACCCCCGAAAAAAGAGACACAAGATCCTTGAAATGGTCGACATATGCTTTCACCGTCTGCTGGCCATGTTGAGCACGCATGAGCTCTCCTGTTTCCTTCATCCTCACCCCCCACAAGTATAAACCATTCAATGAAGACGACATTAAAGAAATGCCACATCATCCCAAATTGCAGAAACGGCGGGCGTACAACTCCTACTCATCCAGAGCTCGACCTTCAAACAGACCCAAAACAATACGCACTCAGATCGCTTCGGGAGTTCCCAATACCCTGAAGACACGCTCGACTTCTTCAAGCCACTACACTGTCTCTAACAGACTCCAATCACCATGAAGGACAGACAACGTCCGAGAAAGACCAAAAACTGGGCATGACTCATCAAAACACTAGGTATCTTTCTGGGCAGCATTTCTGAACGAGAGATATAACACCAAGACGAGACCAATATCAATCGAAACAACATTAATAAAGCACCCTCGTCCAAAAACAACCAACTCAAATCCAAACAAAGGCAAACACCACCCCAAAACCACTTTTCATTTTATATTTCAAAACCACCTTCTTTCGAGGCTACTTTCCAAATACCAAATCCACTTTTCAATCCAAAATCACTTTCCAAAACCATTTTCCTCTTTAAAAGCCAATTTAGGAAACAAGGTCAAGCCTTTAATTTCAAACACACCCAGGTAATCCCATGAATCGTTGCACATGTATTCATCCACTTTCATTCATACGCACCAACACGCACTTTCCACGCATCCTCTCACATGTGCAAATATTCATAAGAAGTACCTGAGGTTTCACCTCAAACCACTCTCGACCAATTTCAAAGCAAACAACAGTTTTCCAAACCAAATGCTTTTAGTTTTTAAAACCCATTTCATAAATTTAAAGTCCTTTAAAAGAAATCAGTCTCATTTTCAAAACCCCTTTTTTTTCCATTTCCAAAAATGCACTTACACTAACCAAAACGAAAACGACACTCAACTCGCATCAAACCATCAGGGTGAGGGACCAGCGGTCACACTTAACATGGCGACATGATAGTGGGTCATGCACCAAGTGAGCGTCAACCACTAGGAGGAATTCAAACCGTGTACCCAGACTCCACATGGGTCACTACTCCATGCGAGATCACGATGTAACATCGGTTTACCTCCGTTGTCATCCCTCAATCCAAAACAAGCCAGAATGACACAAAGACTCAATTCCCGGACTATCCTTGGCGACTCAAGGTGCGGAACGGGCGAGGGTTCATGAAGTCCTTCCCGTACCTACCTCTCGAGTCCCTAAAATCCTAATCTCCATCTACCAGACATCCCAAATAACAAGGGCCTCCTCTGATACCATTTTGTCACGAACCAACCCGGGTCGACCCCGAACCGGTCACCCGAGTCGGTCCGCGACATGGCCCGAGAGGCGTTCTCGATCCTCCCGGGCTGGCGACTAGTGCCGGGCATCAAAAGTAAACAGGTGGGAACGATTTGGCCCAAAAGAAAATAAACTAAACAGTGGAAAATAAAATAGAACAAAAATGAATAAAGAAAGAGAAACCAACAACACTACTAACCTGACCACGATCCAAACTCCAGGTAACCCCATGGGTCACTCTCTAATACCACAACCAACATCGCTCAAGGCGAACAACTGAATCTGGAACCTGCAACAAAGCTAAAAACAAGAAAACACTATAGGCGTGAGTATTAAAACTCAGTAGGTAGGCCCGACTAATTCTATCCCAAAGCACATACCAATAAATAAAGAGTTTATCAATTCCAGGTTTGAACTAAATTATATAAAATATGGTTTCCACACACATTCATTTCTAAAACAAGTAACAGTCCATTGCCCTTTTTAATTTAGAACAAGTTTAATGTTGAAAGAAACAGGTGCATTGCATTTTTAAAACATTTTGTGAACAATTTAGAAATCCAAACTTTAGTTTTTAGTCAAAAGGAGAATCACACACAACACACACTAAGGGCAATGGTAAAAGTGGCACACATGGGTCAGCAACCGAACTCGACCTCTCAATCATCCGCCACACACAAATAAACACTAAAAGAAACATGGGTCGAACCTAGGAGATCGTGAACAATCCAGAACGTACTATACGTGTGACTCATCCTGAGGCATGCCATAACTCGATGACGTCATAACGCCCATAATACTACCCGGCATAGCCCTGCATGGACTAACCGAGGGGCCCAATCCCCATAGCAGCAATAACTCAGTATTCCCCTGCTATGGGGCCACTAGCCAGTGCGTTGTCTAAACTAGTGCAGCAATCGTTCTCAGAAAATTCACTCAATATGCCAGGTTCCCATGTCATCACAAGCAATAAAAAGGGGGTGCGTCTACAATGTAAATAAGTCAGTCACGATGCACAAACATCACGTACAGCTCACGCAAACAACACACACCAAAGATCACCCCCGAGTGGGATTTCCGAGATAATCCATTTCATTAAAGTGCCAAACGGGCCTTCACCAATTTTAAAGTAAAACCTCATTTCTCAAAAAGTTCAAAACACTTGTTCAGAAGAAATTATTTATCTTTAAAACTAGAAGCACATTTGAAGTTCCGTGAATTATGTTTAAAGGCCAAACGAGCATTCTTTCAAAACTGGGTGTCCGCCCATCAAGAAAATGTCACAAGTGTTCCGTATAAAAATAAACATCTCTTTTCGCACTAAATAATAATTTAAAGTTTTATTATCTAATATTATTTCTAATTCATTAAAAATTAATAAAACAACAAGCAATTAATAAATTCTAAATCTAAAGATAAGTGCAATGGGGGACCTACCTCATCCTGAAATCCAAACGCACGGTGTGTCGCACCTCGCACAAACGCACAAACACACGCACATTGACGACCACAGTATCGCGAGGTTATCACGCCAACGCACTGCATCGAACGCACAACAATTAAAATCACAAAACCACTGACTAATAATAATTCATTTAAAAACTAATATATATATATATATATATATATATAGATATATATATATATACACACAAAAATATATAAACGTTGATATAAAATAATTCGGGTAAGAAACGAGGCAAACCTCACCTAAAATCGCAACCCGAACACGACGACGTAGAACACCCCGCGCAGGCGCATATGCGCTCGCAAGCCGAAGACCTCCACGTTGCGGAATTAATCTGCCAACGCACTGCACAAAACAAACAATTAATCAACCAACCACAAAATATAAATATATATATAATCACACGACACAAAACTCACCTCGGCGCAGAGACGCGCTCGACCCACGGGGTCGCGCGACAGTTAAAGGGGCGGCGCGCACCGGCAGGGAGACCATCAGAGGTCGCGCGCTGATTATCGGGCACGCCGCTGCTCGGCGCAAGACGGTGGCGGTTGGCCGGGCCACTGAAAGGCGGTGCGCGACCTCCCAACGGTGTGGCGGAGCCGGTCGGAGCGCCGAAAAGGACCGGGGAACGCCGGCAGGCGGTGCCAGAGTGAAGCAAGGGTGACAGCGGAGATGGGGAACACCGGCGGGGTCGCCGGAACAGGGCAGAGGTGCCGGAACGACGCTGGACAGCAAAAGCGGGTCACCGGAAGGAGAGCCAGAGGGTGCGCTGGGATGCCGGAACGGCGGCGGAGGTTGCTGGCCCGAGCGGGGCTCGCCGGAAGGGTTAGGAGGGGCGTCGGAAGGGGGCCGAGGGCTGCTGGCCGATAGGGGGGGGGGGCTCGCCCGAGGTGCGGCAGTCGGAACGGGAGCCGGACGGGGGGTGCGACGAGGTCGGGAGGCCGGAAAAAGGCTCGCCGGAGGTCGGGAGGCCGGCGGGTAGGCAGGGTCGGGGTTCGCGCGGCGCTGCTCGCCGGAGGGAGGGCTGCTGGGCGTGGTGCAAGCGAGGAAGAAGAGTGCTGGCCACGGTGTGGAAAAGGAGAAAATAAAAATGGGGAAAAAGGTGTTGTGCAGGTTGAGAGGGAGGCCGGACGGGGCGCCGCCGGTAGGAGGAGGCGGCCGGATGGGGGGCGGTCGGACTGGGGAGACGGCATGGAGTGCAGGGGCGAGGGCGAGGCTGGAGGAGGCGCGGCCGGAGAAAGTCGGTTGGAGGGTGCAGGGGCGACGACCTGGATTGCAGGGGCGACGGCGGCGGGAAGAAGAGGGGGGAGGGGGGTCGCGCAGGCATGCGGGGAGTGGCGGAGGCCAAACAGAAGAAAGGGAGAGCAGACGGCGGCAGGTGCGCTTGGGGCGGAGGGTGAAGGCGCGGGCGGGTGCGCTTAAGGCGGAGGCCGAACGAAGAGAGGGAGAGCAGGGGGTGCGAAGGCCGCAGGCGGCGCAAGAATGGAAGAGGGGAAAAAAATGTGTCCTGCGCTAGGGTTAGGAGGAAAGAAAAGAGGCAGGAAAAAAAATAAATAAATGAAAAAGAGAGGAAAAAATAGTAATAATTATTATTTAATTACTGTTATAATAATAATAATAATAATACCAATATTAATGAAAACAATTATAACCATAATAATATAAATAACATATACAATAATGAAATAATAATAATAATAATAACAATAGTAGTAATATACTGATGAAAAAAAAAATCAAAATATTAAAAGAATTAATTCCATTTTAATAATAATGATAAAATTATTAACAACGATAAATATTTTAAACAATACAATAAATCACAACTTTACCCATCTTAATTTTCCGAAGGCAAGCGAAACGTGCCGATGTCTAAGCGGCGCTGCGCGAGGTATCCAAAATGCACTCTGCCCGGGCGCTCGGCGTCGTCAACTAAAAAAAACACTTTTTAACATGACTCAAAAGCTTTTAGTCCGGGACTCAACCCGAAGCCCAAAAAGAATTTTAAAAGTCCACCAAAAAAAATTGTAAATAAATAAATAATAGGTCGGGGTGTGACAGTATAACCATATTCATATTCTATGCATCCTATGAATGAAAAATTCACCATACGTGTGTACGTACGACTTACCGTCTCCACATCATGGTGTAGTTTGTTATTCAACACCTCATTATTTGGATGGGTATAATAATGAGTATAGTTGATGAAAATAATAAATATAACATGTTAATTATTCTTTATATATAATATACCATCCAAATTACATACTATTTCACTATCAACAGAATGATATTGTCTCTCATGCGTACATACGGCTTACCGTCTCTACGACGCGATAAGATTTCATTCACCTTCATAACCATTCAAGAATAATTTTCATTTTATGATTAAAAATAATATTTAATAACTTAACATAATTTTGTATATATATAAAATACATCCTATCCATAATAAACATGACTTACGTAACATAACATATAAAGGAAAATGAATCAGTTAACACCTGAAACAATGATACTACTGAAATATTATTAACCAAGAAGTATTAGAGGATCATATATGATATCATATTTATGTATGTGATTATTGTATAATTTAATAACAATTATTTAACCATTATACAGGAGGTTAATGTACCCTCAACTAAGGAAAAGTATAAGGTAATGGTTAATTTCACAATCTCTTTATTATCCGAGGTTGTTTATACGTAAGTATCTACTGGAACTTATTTATCATCCACATCCGTGTTTCTTAAAAATGCATTTCAAAACATTTTTACTATTTACTAGACTATGAGTTAAAGTCATTTATACCCTTGTTTGACTTTTTATAATTTTTTTGAAAGGAATCTTTCCATCATTTTCCAAACAAGGTACTTTATGACCTTTTTGACAAATTAAGGAAAGAATGTTTTTTTGACTTATACGGTGGGTGTGACTATTTTCCACCGTTATAACACTTTCAAAGATTCCATTACAAGATTATAAGAATATTTTCAAAATAAATGTTTTCTTTTATAATTACATTACTTTTAAATTATTTCAAAATAGAAAGATATATTTCTCTCAAATAGTTTTTATTTCATCTATGTCAACATCCTTTGTTGGATTTTACGCTTGTTTGAAGTTGAATTATTATGATATAATCTTCCATATTGTATTCAAGGTTTTGTGATATGTTTGACTATGGATATGATATTTTTATACCATTCATAGTTTATGGTTAAAGTGATGACATTTTATATTCTAGTTTTAATACTAATGTTTATGTTATGTTTCAACCTTTTCATGTGAGGAATGCATTGGACTTAGTAAGTGATGGGTGGATCCTGCTATAGCCCCTCGATGCATCGGTAGGTATCATGATACAAATTAGTATCTTGGCACAAGGTCTTGAAAAAATTTTATTTTTATTCTTGGAAGGAGTCCTTGAATATGTGGTTATGGTGTACGACATTATGCATTCCATCATTATGAAATTTTCTATTGATATTACATGTGATTATTCGACTAGTAGAATATCCATGTGAATAAGTAAATGGAATTATTTGATTTATCTTTTCCATTTTATGCTGAATTTTATGTTTAAAAGGATTGTATTTTAGTCTTATATATTGCCTTAAATGTTTATGCTTATTTATGATAGTTTCTCTATATTGTTATCCTTACTGAGCATCTGATCTCACCCCTTACTTATGTTTTATTTTTTCCCAGGATGCGAAGAAGTATATTATGATTGACCTACAGGAATAGGCTAAGGGATATGAGTGTGTTCAAAGGGGACACAATGTTGTTTTTTTATTTCATAATGTAATTTAAAACTTATGTATGTAACTAGTACTTATAAGGCTACTAAACTGATCGGTATTTCGAGACTTGATCTCTTGTAATCATACCAATGTTATGTAATAATGCACCGGATCTGGGCAACTAGGGTCAGGGCATTACAAATGATGAAGTTTTTATTATGGTGTGGAAAGTTAAATGTATTAATTATGTGGGGTGGGTGGATTTATCTATTTTTCTAATGTTCCATCACTATATGGGGTCATATAAGTTTCTAGGATGGGTCTAATTTTTGGGTGACATCTACTCTGATTTTGGATAAGTTTTACTTCTTGTGTTTTATTGAAACAAGGACTGTCTATACTTTTATTGAAGGATAATTTCTTAATTTTATTCATGTTCACTCTCTTTATTTATCTTTTTTTCTACATGTTCTACTATTATATATTTAATTTTAGTTTTTTATGGATTATTCTCTTAGATAAACCCCTCTATGGGAATTATTTTGTGATAGATTTATCACTCTAATTACTAACCTTGCATTTTTGATATATAAAACCTAATTTGAATCTCTGGGGTAGTTTTTTCACGCATCATTTTCTATTTTCATATTTTCACATACAAGTGTAGTGTGAGAAAATAAATATTTCAAATAATCAAAATGTTTTCCACTTGATTAATAGATTAGAAAGTTGACCCATGATGCACTAGTGAGCTCAACCACACTAATTTCATATGACAATATAAAATTATGCAGACATTTAAAATAACTTAAATTCTTATTACTAGTTGGTCTTGTTTTTTAAAAAGACATTGGATAGTTAATGATTGTTTGAAAACTCTTGATGGAGATAACCAAGACTTTAGAAGAGGCTCAGTTATCCAATAATAAAAAATTATGTCTGAAAAACATTTCAAGTAACCTAAATCAAATGTAGCCCCCTTATAATAATTTCATTGATTTAAATCATGTTGTCTTTACTACTTTCACTTTCTCACTATTTTATCTCTTAAACCCATTATTAAAACTTTCCCATTACATAAAAAACTTTTCAAAACACACACTTTTACTTTAGTTTTGCCACTATTTTATACTTTTCATCTATTTTATTACCTTTATTGTACTTTCACTCATCATCACGCACACTTCCAAAAATATTTTGTGTTACCATACTTATCCTGAATCTCACTCCCAATTGTAGTTTTTCAATGTATGTTATATAAAATCATGTGTTATTTAATGGAAAAACTTCATAGTTAAATGTAAGCATATTCAAACTAAACATTAAAAAGCCTACCGATTGCATATTGTAAAGAATAAAGCATATTGGAACTGTATATTCAAACTACATATTAGTATTATTAAAATAAAACATAATAGTATGTATGAAAATTCATTATTTACATAAATTGGTTGTTAAAAATACCATAGAACCACTATAAATCATGATAAATTCTATTGAATTCAAAATAAAGTGGGTCTATACCAAATTCTAGATAGCCAAATATACATTCATAAGAAATTATTAGTAATTATCAGAAGGAATCAATTTAACATCCCGGAATAAGAAACCACTAATTATGGATCTATCCAACCAAAATTCATAATTTATGTGTGATGCATAAGACTCTTACCTATAAATAGTAATATTTTATACATAAATTTATAGAATAAGAATAACATAAGTTCAAAAGTGAATAGAATAATATAAAAAACAATTATAAACACAATTTTGTGTAGTATTATGTATAGTTATTACTCATTGATATATTATAATTCAATATCATGGTTTTATATATATAGTATTTTGTTATATATATAGTATTTTTTCCCTTTATATTATAATTATCATACAGACTAGTTTTTAAGTTATGATTTTATATAAAGTGAAAAATTCTCATTGCCTTAAATATTATTTGGACCTGAATTCAATATTATTTCATTGATTTTTTGATAAGACATATAACATTTTTTTATATAATGGATTGAAATTGGACGCATGAAATATATTAGATCTCAATGAAGTTTCAAAACAAGTTGGAGAGATTTTTAGATTTTTAATTTAATAATGCTTTAGATAGAGTTATTATAAACTGCCCATGTTATAATTGTGTTGTAAGACCATGGTTAAGTCATGAAGAAGTTAGATACCATATAACCAAATATGGTTTTAAACAAAATAATAGGTCTGTTATCACAATGGGATAAAATAAAATCTCAAAATGTTTATGATCTGAATGAGAGGACTGGATTAGAGAATCTATTAGACGACCAATTTTTATTTATTAGTTATCATGAGAAATAAAGGATTAAAATATAAGAATACAATTATACGAGTACACATGATGAATGTAATGAAAATGATGATGTTGACAGGGTGAAAAAATTGAATGATGCTGCCATGAATCTAATATATCGGTAATTTGGTAAAATGAAGAAGATGGAATTTTTAATATGACTGTTTCATGAGAAAACCATGTATGAGATTTCTAATGCTAACATCGATTATATTATTACCTTTTTGAAGGAAATACTTCCATATGATGTATATATTACCTTGAACCATTATATGTCATGGAATTTAGTTGATAAAATTAGATTTTCTAAAAACAAAATACATGGTTGCCCAGAATATTCTAGCTTATTCTAGTAGGAAACCGCTAAATTAAATTATTGTATAAAATGTGTCACATATCGATGGAAGTCAAATGATGATGTACCACTATCTCATGTTCCATAGAAATTAATGTGTCACTTTATATTGATTCCCAGACTCCAAAATCTTTTCATGTCTCATGAAATATCAATAAATATGAAATGGCATGATACTGAGGGAAATAATGATAATGGTGAGTTTGTTTATCCTATATATGGATTAGCATGGTGAAAATTTGATGCTTGATATCCTGATTTTTCAGTTTGATGAGCATAATGTGAGTTTGGTTCTATCATGTGATGGTTTTAATCCATTTGGTAATATGCTTACTTTACACAACACATGGTCGGTTTTCATACACATTTATAATCTTCCTCCATGGATGTGTATGAAAAAACCTTTCACTTTCATGAGTATACTCATATCTAGACCTTTTGATCCTGGAAATGATATAGATGTATACATGAAAACTTTAATAAAATAGTTTAAGAATATTTGGAATGTGGGTGTGCACACATATGATGCTTGTTCAAAATATATATTTAAGATACATGTTGTGCTTAAGTGGATGATAAATGATTTTCCTACTTATGTAATGATGTCTGGATAGAGAATGAATGAAAACTTTCCTATTCTATATGTATGAAGAATATATGATATATAAGACTTAAATATAATTGTAGTTTCCGTTTTACGGGACATCAATGATTCTTTATAATGGATAATCCATATAGGAATAATCATCAAAGGTTTTATAGTACCAGGAAGACCAAAAATCCACCTCAATGTATATATGAAACTGATGTTCTTAATGGATGGAAAGATATTATTTTTTCATTTAGTAAAGGTTATATGAAATATAGAAAGAGGAAGAATGTTTCCACTGAATCTAATTACAATATTAAGAAGAAAATTATCTTCTTTGAGTTGTCTTATTGTCCAACCAATTTATTATGTTATTATTTATATATAATAAACATTGAAAAAATATATGTGAATTTTTTCTTTTAATTATTATAAATGTTAATGGGAAGACAAAAGATGATTTATGATCTTAGTGTGACTTGGTGGATTGGGGTATCAGACCAAAATTGTATCTTGTGTGTATCAGTGAAAATAAATGGAAAATTTTGTGTGCTTATTATGTGATGGAAACTATAAAAAAACCAAATTTTGGAATTAATAGAGAATATCAAGATTCTTTATGGATATTAAAGAAACATATCAAAATGGGTCAAAAAAGAGATTTGAAGCTAAAATATTTGAAGAATCTTGGTTGTCACACCCTTCTTCATGAGTTGATTCCAATAGAAATCCATCATCTACTACCAAATAATGCAAGGGAGAAAATTATTAGATTGTGCCATTTTATAGAGATATTTGTGCTATTTTTTTCATTTATTTTTTGTAAAAAATTCAGGAAGATTCACCATTAATTTTGTGTGAGTTAGAGAAACTATTTCCTCTATTATTTTTCACATAAATATTGCATCTAACTATCCATCTTTCAACTAAAATACTTCTTGGAGGGCCTATTTCTTTTCATTGGATGTATCCAACTGAAATAAATATTTACACATTGGAGTCTTATGTCAAGCACATGAATCATCTTGAAGGTTACATTGTGAAAGGTTAATTGTCTCAAGAATGTATGGATTTCTGTACAATGTATATGTCTTATGTGACTATGATATGGAACTGACCAATAATAAATGAAGAAGAGCAGTATGAGGAAATTGAACCTAGTTTTCCATCACTTACCCAAAATAGGGTTAATTCCTATATCATATACATTGACTATATTAATCCTTGAAGATTAAGATATGGAACATCAAATAGTTTTGTTTAACTATGATTTGTTTGACGAATACATAAAGTAAATTGAACATGTTTATTTTATCTTATCCCATGTAATTGTAAAAACGTGTTAAACTATTTCTATATTTTTTTGTAGGGAACATAAAAAAATTATAAATATAAATCATCATTCTTTATCTTTGAGAAGGATAAATACTTTTCATAGAGAATATCTTTATTCTTAGTTGAAATTGAATGTAGAAGTATTACTGTAATAAAATAAAAAAAATTAATATTTAGTTAATTTTAATATTAATTTATATTTTAGGTATTGAGTTTACCTACTGAACCTGTATCTGATTAAATAAGAGCTTTGGATTTTGGTCTTAATTCGATGGTTCATGAATGCAAATTGATTGTGATAAATGGGTAAAAATTTATTATCTTTGAACAAGAAACAGATATGAGAACACAACATGATAGTGTTATGGTAATTTCCATAATAGACTATTATGCCAATGCATTAGATATTAGACCTAAATTTGAAAATGTATCTTATTATAGAGCTATTGAGAAAATACTAATATTGGATTTTCTACTCTCATGGTCGAGTCTCTGTGATGAAATTCAATAGGTTTTATTTTATGACGATACATGACACATTTATTGATGACTGTGGATTTTGAGTTATTGAAATGTCTCAAATTCTTGCTACTGATGATCCATATATGTTGGAATCATTGGTGAGAATTTTTTTATATGAAATATCATCCCAGAATTGAGTTTTGTGTCATTATTGAATTAATCCCAAGACATATTTTTGATGATGGTGGGGATAAAATTGACACCACCATTTCCCCCATTGACCTCAATCAATTTATTACTTATGATGATTCCAATAGTTCAATTGTTAAAGTTGATTGTGAACTTGAAGTTGTGGTGGGTAATATATAGAATAATCCATACATATTCTCAGTTATTTTGGTTTAGATCGACTTGGGTTGTTCATGTTGGTATTATTCAAATTCCAGTAATGTTTATTACAAATATTTTGTATCCAACTTTACCTTAATGTGCATTTTCAATATAAACTGGTTGTATTTTTCTTTGAGTTTCATTTTATAATATTAAATTGAACTATATTGGAACCTAAAAAACAAAAAAAAAACTAAAACAATCTAATTAGAAAAAAATATGAATTGAAATGAAACATATTAAACTAATTAGAATGAAAATCAAAACCGATGAAACAAATGACCTAACAAAAAAAATGGCCAAATGACCTAAACCAAAATATGAACCAAATAAACTAAACCAAAAATGGAAAAAAGACATAATAAATTGACCAAAATGAACCAAATTACCTAAAACTAAATTGGATAAAATTTAAAATAGAATAAGAAAACTATTTCATACCCATACTAAACATTTTAATTAGAACATATTGATTTTTTATTGCATGTATTTTATGTTTTGATATTATTATAACTAAATAAAACATAATTATTTTATGTCACATATCCTTTATTTGGATTTAAAATTGGTATTCCTTAATCAATTCATATCAAATATTCTTTATTATTTAGCTTACACATTAGTTATGAATTTCTAATTAAGTGCATATTTCTTTTCAAATGTTGGAAATGAAAAATATTGAAGAGATAAAAAGGAATAGGATGTATGAAAATAGTCTCCTCATGAGAGATATGGGAATTAATCCTATGGTTCATGTTGTGAGTATTCTATTTCAAATATATATTGATATTAATAAAATATAATTTCATTCCATTTTTTTTAATTTTAATTAGAAACCACCACCCAGGAGACAATTATTCTACAAACAACTTAGTGTTAGTGTTTCTCAACCATACAATGAAGGGGGGTGGTACTAGAGCCACTTACACCATTCTTAGAACCTAATCTCACCATGTCCCTACACCAGATATACCATCTAGTATAATTTTTTATCCCATAGTGTCATTAAAATCACCTAGGATATTTAGACTTCCTATACTATCACCACTATTTACATCCAATCCTCATATTTCTTTTCTTTATCTAATGATGTATCCCACTCCCTATCTATATTATAATTTTCCAAAAACATCCATGCTATCTTATTTTCATTTTAATTTATTCTCTTTGGACTTTTATGTTCATGATTATAAGATACAAAACTTTTAATGAGGTAAGTTCTTGTTTAAGTTTCAGTTAATCTCCTTCTATCTTGGTTAATGAAATGTCTATTAGGTGTATATAGAGTTTTTTGGGTGTCCTAGGGGTTTGTGACATGAAAAGGGGGAAAAGAAGGCCATCTAGTGCATGTTTCATGATTGACACACAACTAGTTGTAACCGTGCGCCATAATCATGCAGACTTGGGAGGCAAGTGAATAGTTGAGAAATAATACAGGGGGGATGACATCATGCAAGATTGGATAGAGCCATTATTCATGGACACTGTATGATTTGTGAAATCGTGCGGGCTCCCAGGAGATTGTGTGACCTATACCCCTCTTAGATAGAGGGCGGCACACATTTGGTGCATGGTTTGGCCAACTGTGTGGCCAAACTGTGAACCTCATTAAATAGGGGAAATTCTTGTCCTCCTATCACAATTTAAGGGTTCTAACCCAAATTTCTTCCCCATTCTTCTCCCATCAGACCATGTTATGAACCCTTTCCTCCTAATCATCCAAGGAACGTTTCTACTTCGATTCTTGGATGTTTGGAGTGTGGTTGGGTGAAGATCGAATCTTGAAGTGAGTTTAAAACTCCTTTTACCTATATTTTATAAAATATGTATTGTATAATCATTCTTATTATTTAAAATCCCTAAAACCCTCTTTTTCTGGAAGATTCTAGATTGGGGATTTAAAGGTTGTTTGAGTTTGAATCAAATGCTAAGGTTAAGAGAGCACTCATCTAAAAACTTGAGGTAGGTGGTCTCAAGTTATATCCCATAATCATGTTGTTTATTATGTGTATTTGGTTGTGTGTGGTCTCATTTTAGTATCCATTTGGTTTCCTTAGTAGAAAATGGTAATTTAGTTAATTGAATGATGAATTGAACCCCTCATGATCCCCATGGGATCCGTCGAGGTTGATTAGACTGGGCTAAAGGACACCCATGTGGTGTGACACTCCCTTGAACATGTAAATGGTTTTCTAATTAAGGAATTGAAGGTTTACGATATATAACCTATGATAACTACATTTATCATGATAACTTAGGTTTATTAAATGAAACCAATGATGATTGTGTTTAGTTGTTAACATGGCATAAGGGGATGTTTGGCTTTAATTGAATGTGATAAATGTGTTATGGAACATAGATGGTAAATGTGTTAAATGGTTAATGAAGCATGATCATGTGAATAATAGTATGTGCAGGGTATTATAATGAGGATCTACTCCCATGGTTTAGGCTAGACTGAGGTTCTAGCCCCCCTTTATTGTATGGGTTAGGGAGTTGGACCGAGGCTCTATTCCCCTAAAGAATGCACGTGATATGGTTTCCTAGACTAAGGATCTGAGGTAAGTTGATATATATTGTTTTGTGAAATGATTTCCCCTGTGATATAGGGAAATTGAATCCCCCCTTATGAATAGTTTAATTGACTGACATGGGACAAGGTATGATTGATGAATTTGGATAACATATGAAACTAATGATGAAAGTGGTTAATATAAATTCAGTTAATTAATGGAACCTGAATTATTCTTTTTTTTATATATTTTTTATCACTATACTTCTGCATACACTATTTATTAGACTCAATATTTTTTAGACACTGTTGGTAGTGACCTATTGAGTTGTACTCACACCCTGCTCTGGCCGCCACTAGGTACCCAAGTAGACTTCATTGTTGTAGGTCAGGATAAGAGAAAAGTCCCTATGCTAAAGGGATTACTTTGGGATTAGGGATGCACATGGATGAGGAAAACAAACTTGGTGTCACGACCCATTTTGGGGATTCTTCAACTTGTCATTATTTTTGGTTTCTTGTACACCTGACACTATAGACATGACATGACATATTTACTATTTGGTTGTGGTCTTATACTCAGTTTTGAGAAATGAATTTATGATGCATGATTAATTGTTTATACTATTTCCATTTTTTATTGTTTTATTTACTATGTATTAGTCTAATAAAGTGGGTATAGTATCCCCATGTGTCTCATTATACCCTCGATGCTACTCAACAACCTCTGGTGTACGAGGATGTGTGCCTGAGGTCACATAGCAAACTAGACCAGGGTACCAGTTATAGTAGCACCCTGGCTGAGGCATTACAAAGTGGTATCAAAGGAGTTTCTTTTCTGTTATTTATTTTATTTTAGGAAGGTATAAGGGATATTAGGATGTTTTAGGTCTTGGAAATGATCTCTTTCATGGGACTAGCTAACCCATGTATAGGAGAAAACCCGAGAACCTAGGGTGGTATTATTGTTCTTAATATTTGTTGTTACAGTTGGACGTTATTTCACCTTGGGTAATGAACTTGTTATGTGATGTTACTATTTATTGAGATTTTACTCATGGAAAGGCATGTCATGAGGATTTTTTATGCATGAATCATTCTAGTCACTTAAGGATATATGTGGTATTCATCATGTTAGGCACAGATGGGGAAATGTGTCATGGTTGGGTATGAGAGTTGGATATTCCTTTTAATTATATTGTTAATTTAAGGAAAAAGTGTCTAATAAAGATGTTATAACTATTTAAAGAACTAAAAACCATTATAAATGGTTAAAAAATGGCACCTAATGAAAAAGTTTCAACTGTTTAAAGAATTTAATGATGCTAAATGAAAAAGGGTTAGTATAGTTGGTAATGAAAATTTGAAATGAGATGGTTTGGTTTCCCTATGTTAAACATGACCCATTGTAAAGATGGTTGATATTAGTGATAGGGATGAGATTGTGTATGTTGGGATAGCATATGTGGGGTGAGTTTTTATGGCCAGTAGTGGGCCTTCTTTTGTATAAATTGTGAAACTCTATGTTATATATTTTGATACTTACATTTGGAAATATAGAGAGATGCTTCCATGATGTCATCTATCAGTTGGGTGAAAAGAGGGTATCACTAAGAATGATCTTATAGTAGTGAAGTAATAAACCCCATTGGTTATAATTAATAGAGGGAAAGATTAGTTTCATGAGAACTTCGTCTAGTTTATGCAGATGATGGAATGAGACCTAGGGTGGGTTGTACTAAGTATGTTTGAACTGACTAGAGAGTTTTAGTTGTAGCATCCTATGATGTTTGGTGGAGAGGGTGGACCTGTGGTAGTTGAGTTCTGTATAGATTTCATATAGATGATTCTATATCACTTAGATAATCCTACTAAGAAGAGGGTCAAGTTAGCTACTTATATGTTGTGAGGACCGGCAAAATGCTGGTGGGACATTTTGGTTCAGACTAAGTAGGCAAATGGTATGCTTTGGAAATATTTCTAGGAAAAATTTCTATAACATTTATATCTAGAGACTCTGAGACATGAGAGAGCTATGGAGTTTATGAGGTTGAACTAGGGTAATATGTCTGTGATGGATTATATTAGCCACTTCATTGAACTACAACACTTTTATCCATCATTGGTAGGGGATGAGGAAGCTATGGTGATATGTTTTCAGGATTGACCTAGATATGAGATCAAGTCCCAAGTGAATATATTCCATTTAATTTTTTTTATGAGGTGTTGGATTAAGATCTCATTTTAGAATGGAACTTGAAGGAGGATTTTGGTGGTGGAAATTTGGTCTCAGTTGGGTAGTCTAATAGTATGAATTACAATAGTAAGAAGTGACATTTTGAGGGTTTTCACCAAGTAATTGGTAAAAAAATCATCCAAGGGAGAGGATTGAACTCTGAGGGTGGTGATAAGGTGTTATTTTATTAGTGAAGTGGGATGGAAAAAATGAATGGTTAGTGTCCTCGACCACCAGTTGAGTGCTGAGTGTGCAATAGGATGGGTCATGTAGAGAGGTTCTGTGGGAACCCTTGATAAGTGGGTAGTGATGCAGGATCAAAACCGATATAGAGTGTAGGAAGGAGGTATACCACCCCATAATATGATGTAAGTTTGAGTTCTATTGGTTATACCATTAGGGGTGGAAGACTGGGTGCTTCGAAACAAGAGTGTCCTTATAGAAAGGGCAGTGCAGCACCCGGAAATTAGAATAGACCCTATGGTAAAGGGTAAGGTCATATACATGAAATTCAGCTTGAACTTGATAGTGGCATGACTGGGCCATCGACTATTCTAGGTACAATTCTTATAGCTTCCATGCTTTATAGTTTTTTATTTAATACATGGGCCTTACATTATATTATATCTTCTCATTTTATTAATTTATTGGGTCTAGCGATTGAATATATACATGGGTCCATGTCGATTGACACACCATTTTGAGTACGAGCAAAAAATACCCAATAGTGTAAAGAGTGTGATCACAAGTTTGGTGAGGGTCATTTCCTTTGGAACTTGTTTGTGCTTGAGATGAAAAGTTTTTACCTGATATTGGATATGGATTTGATGGTGCTGTATCGAGCCCATATCAATTCTTATCTCTATAAGGTATCATTTATGTCACATAAGGGTGAAACTTATGTTCACCAAGGGGAATGTAATATCTTGGAAGGCTGTGCAGGACCAATTCATCAGCAGTTGGGTAATCTCACAACCCAAGTGGAATGTTGCATGATTAACGATGGGCGAGTAGAGAAATATGTCTTTCCTCCTATAGTGGATTGGTTTCAGGATGTGTTCCCTAATAAATTATTAGGGATTCCTCTTAAGAGAGAGGTTGAATTCATGATTGAAATGATGCCTAGGGTAGATCCAATCTCTATTTCACTACATAGGATGGCATCAGTAGAGCTTCAAGAGCTTAAAACTTAGTTGGAGGAATTGGAGAATAAAGGGTTTATCCGTCCAAGAAAGTCACCTTGGGAAACTCTAGTTTTATTTGCTAAGAAGGAAAATGAGATGTTGCGATTATGTTTCAATTATCAGAAGTTGAATCGGTTGATAGTTAAGAACCAATATACCCTTCCAAATATCAATGGTCTTTTTGACCAGATGAAAGGTGCTTCTGTTTTCTCCAAAATTGATTTGAGGTCAGGGTATCATCAGATAAGGGTGAGACCTTCTGATACACTGCATACTACTTTTAGGATCAGGCATGGTTTGTATGAGTTCTTTGTGATTCCCTTTGGGTTAAAAAAACTATTTTTGTGTTTATGTCCTTAATGGACTGAATCTTCCACCTGCACCTGGAACAGTTAGTGAATGTTTTCATATATGGCATCTTGGTGTACTCTCAAACTCATGATGATCTTTCCAAACACCTTGAAATAATCCTGAGTACACTAAGAGAGAATAATATAAATGCAAAACTATCTAAGTGTCAGTTCTGGATTAACATGGTACATTTTTTGGGTTACATAATCTCTAAGGAAGGTGTGCTAGTAGGCTCAGAGAGATTTCAAGTATCCATTTCTTAGGAGAATCCCAAGAATATTTTTTATATCCAAATATTTCTAGGGTTGGTGAGTTATTAATAGAGGTTCATCAAGGAATTTTCTCATTTTAAAGCACTAATTTTAGGCTTAACCAAGAAGGGTGTCAAGTTGAAGTGGTCCAGAGCATGTGATAATGATTTCCAAGAGTTGAAGAAGCATCTTACTACCACACTGATCTTGATCTTACCTGATTCAGGTAAGAAGTATACTCTATTTTATGATGCGACTGGAGTCATACCTGGAGTAGTGTTGATGTAAGGAGATCAAGTTGTGGCATATGGGTCACGATAGTTGAGGCTGTATGAATGAAATTACTCTATGCATGACCTCGAGTTGGATGTAGTGGTTTTTTCCCTAAAATGTTGGTGTTATTATCTTTTTGGTGAAAAGTTTTTTTTTGTATACCAAATCATAAAATCCTTAAGTACATATTCTCCTAGCATGATTTTAATCTTTGGAAGTGGAAATGGTTTGAGTACATGATGTATTTTGATTTTAAGGAAGGGAAACAATTTTGTAGATGATCCGAGTTAGAAGAAAGAGACCCAAGCAGTCTAAGAGTCTAGTTCTGAATGGAAGATGATGGCCTTATTCAATGATATGCAGATAGAGGTTCAATAGGGCCAGGGATATATGACCCTTATATCTCTATCAGTTGAGTCCACACTTCTGAGTTGGATAAATGAGAGTTAGTATGAGGATTCAGAGTGTTTATCCTTGGGGGAAAGCATTGAAGGTGGGGAGTCACCTTCTAAATAGACCATCAATGATTATGTGATTGTTTATGTTCATGGACATATTATTGTTACCATGTGTATGTGGGAAGAAATAATGCATGAGTTTTATGCCTTGAAGTGGGCTGTGAATACTGGTTTAACTAAAATGTATTGTAACCTTTATAGACATTATTAGTGTCCATGAATGAAGAAATATGTCATAGGTTTCTTGACGTGATGCTACACCTATCAGCAAGTGAAGGACGGACATCAGAAATAATATGGTTTTCTATAGTTATTTTCCATTCCAGAATTGAATTGGGATGATGTAACCGTATATTTTATGGTAGTTCATCCAATAATTCCTCAAAATGATGATGTAATATGGGTAATTGTGGATTGGTTGACCGAGGTAGCACATTTCTTATCGATTCTAGAGACTTTTACCATGGACCAATTGAGTGACATGTATGTTTGGGAGATAGTGTGGTTAAACAAGGTTCCACAAAATATAGTTTTTGATCATGATCTGTGTTTTACTTTACACTTATGGAAATTGATATAGAAGGTTCTTGGTACCCAGGTGTTTCTGAGTATGGATTTTCACCTACAGACAAATGAGGAGTCAGAGAAAAATATTTAGGTGCTAGAGGACATATTCAGGGCATGTGTCCTATAACTTGAGGGATATTTATAAATGCACTTTGTGTTTGTTGAGTTTAACTAAAACAATAGTTACCAAGAGACTATTAAGATGAAACCATATGAGGCACTCTACGGTAGACTGTGTATATCTATGTTATGTTGGATGGAGCCTAAGGAATCAAAGTTTTTGGGGCTGATACTCATGCATGATACATTAGAGTAGGTGTAGTTGATTAAAAAATGTATGGATATGGATCAAATTAGGAAAAAATCATATGATGATCACCGTCATTGACCTCTTGAGTTTATGGTGGGTGATCATGTGTTCCTTCAGGTGTCACCTAGGTTGGGTCACCATTGAATTTAGAAATATGGTAAGTTGGAACCCATGTACATGGGGTTGTTTGAGATTGTAGAGAGGATTAGACTGGTGGTGCACCAATTGGATCTTACATAGTGGTATAATGTCATGCATGATGTTTTTCATGTGTCATAGTTTTGATAGTATCACCCCTACCCTTATCATGTGATCAATGTTATTGATGTTGAGCTTGAGGATGGTGTGTCCATTGAGGAGAAACCAATTCGTATTGTGGATCATAGTGAAAAAGTTTTATGAGGTAAGAACATGCTATTGGTTGAAGTGTTGTGGAAGCATGACAACGTTCAGGAGGAAACTTGTGAGAGGGATATGGATATGCGGGCCGAGTAGTCCGACCTTAGGTGTATGTGGAGTCTCAGAGGTGTCTCAGGGGACATGGTAATGAAAAGGGGAAAAATAAGGCTATCCAGTGCATGTTTCATGGTTGGAACACAATTAGTATTAACCATGAACTATAATTGTGTGGGACTAGGAGGCTGGTGCATGATTGAGAAACTGTGCAAGGGGGAAGCCTTACACTGATTAGGCTTGGAAAAAGTTATTCCATACAACCACCACATGGTTTGTCAAACCATGTAGGCTCCTAGGAGACCGTGTGACCTAGAACCCCTCTTAGATAGAGGGTGGAACATGGTTGGTCCACGGATTGTCCAACCATGCGGCCAAACCATGTTCCTCATTAAAGAGGGGGAAATTCTCATTTCCTCCCCTCGGGATTTAAGGGTTCTAACCTAAATTTCCTCCCCTAATGAATGAACATGATATGGTTACCTGAACTAAGGCTCTGAGGTAAGTTGATAAATATTGTTTTGTGAAATGATTGACCCTGTGATTTAGGGAACTTGAATCCCACCTTTATGCATAGTTTAATTGTCAAGCATGGGCCGAGTTGGATAACACATGTAACTAATGATAAAAGTGGATCATATAGATCTGGTTAATTAATGTAACCTAGTTTATTATTTTATTTATATTTTTGATCACCATACTTCTACACACACTATTTATTATACTGGATATTTTGTAGACATTGTTGGTGGTGGCCTACTGATTTGTACTCACACTCTGCTCGGACCACCATTGTGTACCCGAGTAGACTTTATGGTTATAGGTTAGGACAAGGGAAAATGACCTATTCTAGAGGGATGATTTTGGGCTTAGGGATGTTCATGGATGAGGAAACCAAACTTGGTGTTATGACCCATTTTAGGGATTCTTAAACTTGTCTATATTTTGAGTTTCTTATACACCTAACACTATAGACATTACATGACATATTTATTATTTGGTTGTGGGTTTGTACCCAATTTTGGGAAATGGATTTGTGATGAATGTTTAATTATTTATACCATTTCCATTGTTTCTTGTTTTATATGTTATGTATTACTCTAATAAATAGGTTATAGTCTCCCCATGTGTCTTATTAAACCCTCACTATTAGTCAACAACCTATAGAGTATGGGGAGGTGTGAATGAGGTCACATAGCAAACCAACACAAGGCATCATTTATACTTGCACCTGGTACGGGGAGTTATAATTCTTATTCAAATTCTACTCCAACACATTTTGAGCCTCACAAGTAGAAATTAGACCCCATTTATACTGTACAGGTCAATGAACCTTCATATCTTAGGTATACAACATTACCAACTGACCATCTTGGCTTAAGTTTATGTATAGAACCCTAGTAATTTTTTGAACATAATTTATTTTCATTATAAGAATTATTGATATAATAATTATTATTTTTTATCTCATAGATATTTTACCACTAGGAAGTGTGGTAATACACGCATACGTGAAGTGTGTATCCACCACACATAGTTGATGGTTGAGTAAAATGAGGATAATAAAGTGATTGGTAAAATAGGGTGAGAATATAGGAGTTTTATGGAAACACTTTCCAAATACTTTGACATAATTCCCATTAATCTATACTCCTAGTGACACCTTCAAAATAAAGTAAAGGATAATGCTTGGGGTGCAAATATGTGTAAGAAAACTCATTATATTTAATGTTATATTATTATTATATTTATGTGAATTAATATTTTGGTAGCATATTCATTATAATTTTCCAAATGGTGAGGCTATGAGGACTGCATGACTCATGGAATTAGGTAAGATATGAAGATTATATAATAATGAATTGTATAATGGTTGGGTTTCTAGAGTTGGAATAGATTTAGAGGCCATACCTATCATGAATCAGTGTCAAGCAACACAATATCAGGAAAAGATTGCTCATTGGAAGAGTATCAAGTTTAAGGTATTAATCAAATTTGAGGTTTTTTAATGAAATTCATGATGATTTATATTAATAATATATTTTGTATGATTGATTTTTAGGAATCATTATAAAGAAATAAAAAAACAAGGATGCTATGAAATACCTCCACACTTTAGGATGGACTATGATGCCGGAACATGTGAGAAAGTAGGTATTTTTCTTTGACACTTGTGTTTAAATATGTACTGCTTATCATATTATGCTTCAATGATTTAGTTAATGTGTACTAGTTATCCATAAATTCCTCTATGAATGTTTTTTCTTGAATTCTTGTAATGTCCCAGCCTGGGTGCCACACCCCAGTGCCCTGAGTCGGACAACCACATGACCTTAGGTGCACCTTCCCATGCACCAGAGGCTACCGACTAGTAGAAAGGGTCTGATATATTGATCATGGAGAGACTATACCCTATTTTATCAAAGTAATACACCATCAAAAATAAATAAACAATAGCATAATGACATATAACCATAACCAAATAGTACTAATATCACAAGATGAAAAAATTTGGAAATACAAAAGCAAAAATAAAGTATAAAACATGTCATGCCAATGTATGCATCAAGTGTCAAAAATGAAACCCAAAACAAAGGCACTAAAAACTCCCCAAGCAGGCCCCAAATTTTTTCCGGTTCCCTCATCCATGCTCCTTCCCAAAACATGTCTTGCCTTTTCCCTTAACCTATTATGCAACCATGAAATCTATTCAGGTACCAATCAGGCAACCCGAGTAGGATGCGAGTACAACTCAATAGGCCACCACTAATGGTGTCTTAAAAAAAATCCAATCAATAACAGTGTATTCATTTTTAGAAATAAATAAGTACAATGCATAAGTAAACAATTATCTCATTATATTTTATTCTTTATTTAACCACATAAACCTCCGTGTTATTGTGGGCACCCGTATCTCAATACCTTCTTTAGGTCATGCCAGAGTTTGAACTATCCCCAAGGGATATCATATTTGAATGTCTATGCTACCATTCATAATCTCATAAGTGAACGTGCATGTTTCTATTCACCATTTTTACAATTGAATAACCATGTTACCATTATTGTTTTCATATGTGAATAACCATGTTACCATTCACCATTTCATAATTGAATGACCATGTTACCATTCATTAATTATCACAATTGAATATCCATGTTACTATTCATTAATTCACATAATTGAATGGCCATGTCACCATTCATTAATTCAAAAAATTGAATGAACATGTTACCATTCATTAATTCTCACAATTGAATGACCATGTTATAATTCATTAATTCAAATAATTAATTCAACAATTAATTATCTCAAATCAGCTACCTTAATATTTTACAATTAATTCATTGGTTAATTATATAATTCACAATCTCATCATCTCATAATTAACTCCATAATTAATTATCTAATTCAACAATCTCAATATCCCATAATTAATTCCACAATTAATTATATAATTATATAATCTCAATATACCATAATTAATTCCATAGTTAATTATATAATTCTATAATCTCAATATCCCATAATTAATTCCACAATTAATTATCTAATTCTACAATCTCAATATACCATAATTAATTCCACTATTAATTATCTAATTCTACAATATAAATATCCCATAATTAATTACAAAATTAATTATCTAATTCTACAATCTCAATATCCCATAATTAATTCCACATTTAATTATCTAATTCTATAATTAATTATCCCCAGATCCCACAATTTCACAATTCCTTTATTAATTAATTTACCACATTAATTAATTCTATTATGAAATTAAATTTCTAAAGAACTATAGAAATTATATAATTTTCATACACATAATCAAAATAATTACTATTATATTTGAATATTAGACCACATACCTTAATTCATTGAAGAACAATTACCCAATGGAAAATCCCCAAAATTTGAGCAGAACAACAACGTAGAACGAGATCCAGATCTAAAACCTCAATAAAAATAAAATAAATCAAGATCCCTCTAATATAGATCAAGATATATAATACTAGATCTAAATACACAATAATAGTTCTAGATATATCCCAAAAAAGGAAGAATAACCACCAAAATAAAAGGAGAAGGAAGGAAGAAGAATGAGAAACCAAGTGGGATAGGATTCTATACCGAGAGGGGTGAAAATATTTGATCCGAGATTTGAATCGAAAATAATAGAGATCAGGAAGGCTTGGAAACATGTTTTCCCTTAACAATGTGCTTAAATAATGCACCTATTATTTTAGGGGTGCACAATTTGACAAACCGTGCACCAACCATGCAATTCCCCTATGTCCAAGGTTTCATGATTTGCTGGGCTAGGGTACATGGTTTTCTCTAACCATGCGCCAGCCATGAACTACCATTTTTATTTCAATTTTTCTCAAATTTCACCCAAACACACCCCAAAGTAAAACCCAAACACAAATTACTCGACATAAGGAAAACAAGTACCTATAAATGAGCTCAAGACAACTATAAAAAATTTCAGGATCTTGCAATATCTCCACCTTATAACAACTCATCCTTGAGCTTCACTCCAAAGCATATCTAAGATTATGAGTAAAAAAGATTAAGCCACTGAGCATGTATATCAACTTCTCTTTCCCATGTATCCTCTTGTACACACCCATTATGACATAATACATGAACTATCAGCACAGTCTTCCCCTACAACAATTTATCATTATGATCCAACACACATATCAGATGTACCTCAATGAATGTATCTATCCCAAGATCAAAATAATCCACATCAATCACATGATAATGGTCGAGGTGATATTTCCATAGCTATGATACATGGAAAAAAACATGAATATGACTATATTTATGTTGAAGAGACAATCAATATGCCACCAGAACGATTCTCTCTACAATATCAAATGGGAACTTGGATACCAACTTTCCCTATCTTCATATCCCACAAATACTCAATCTAGGAACCACTGGAATGAATACACAATCACCCACTATAAACTCTAGGGGTTATATATAAGGTCCCGACCTTAAATGTTACATAATATTGAGTTAATTAAAGAATTCACATTGATGATCTTTTCAAGTTTAGAGATTTTGAGAATTAGGCCATAACTATTACATAACAAAAACCTATAAATACAAATTGGACACTTCCAACAGTATCATTTTCTTCCATAACATAAAATTTTGAAAAATAAACATGGTTTCTTTTCATGTTTAATCATCATAATTTTTATTTGATTCCACACTCGACTCTATTATCCCTTAAATCCTGTGAAAAAATTTAAAAACTTAGGATGGCCATGAAAAGATCAGTAAGGGACATAAAAATAAAGAAAAACCATTATTCTAGATAAAACCTGATAACCCATTCAATGTTCTTTGAGTGGATGAAACAAAATATTTACACATGAATAACACTCATAATTTTTGCTCAATGAAAAAAACTAAAACCAATAGAAATAAATTAAAACTCATTTAGGTGACTTAGAGAATAATATATATAAAACCCTTTCAAATAAATTCCAATTGGAATAACCATATGTTTGACTTCCAAATTGGAGATCTATAATGGGGATCATCCTTCGTATAAGCTATGTCGGGCTCACCCATGAGCTATAATGGGGCTCAAATCTTTGTATAAGCTGTGTCGGGATCACACATGAGCTATAATGGGGATAGAACCTTTGTATAAGATATATCGGGCTCACACATTTCATTTAATTCTCAAGTAACATTTCAAAAACATGTTCATCACAAAAACCTTTTTTTTTGAAAACCCTTCTAATCCCATATGAAAAACATTTTCATATAAAAATTCCATTTTCATTTAAGAACAAATTTTCAATACCAAGATACAAAAATAAATAAATAAGGGATTTATTTTCCTTTTAAAATACATTAATTATTATAGATTAATCCAAATATCAAATAATGGTTATGACAACAGAGAAGTCGTTGTCAATGTATATGTTAAAAAATAACATTTCTTTTGTCATTTTATAAATAAAGTAAAATGATTTTTATAAAAATATTCCTTTTGAAAACATTGAATGAAATTCAATATAGACATAAAGTTTCTTGTATAATCCTTTTATATCCATATAAATAAATATTTAAATTAATATCATGAATAAAAATATTTTATAATTAAATATTTAAATGTTCAAGGTGTCCCATACCACTTTGAACATTTAAATATCAATCTCCATGAATTAATATATTTATAAAAACAAATAATTATATTAGTGTAGATAAAATATGGATATGAAATGTCTTATTGGATATATATAAACCTTATAAAATAATAAAGGTTCATATTATCAAGAAATGCCTCAATTAAAGGTGATTGAGACGAAGTCCCTTACATCGAGTTTGACTTGTCTCATTCGTTCTTTAATTTTCTGAATAATAAACTTAGGTTAATATTTAATTTATTTAGAACATTTTTAAAGTTTATTATTCATTTTATATAACTTATTACCATGTTATAGTTATTAGTTAATTATTTGAGTTCATATTAGATGTTTTGTCGATGTTTGGTATTTGAGTCAAAAAATGAACTTGTTTTGATGAAAATTATCCACGTGGTCATAAGTCCATTATCTATAGAATATTATTCATGATTTAAATATCATATATATAAAATATATATGTATTTATAATAGTCCATAACATTTTTAGATAATAAACTAAATGCACCATTCATGGAGACGGTAGGCCGTATGTACGCATGAATGCTACTTTTATGTCTTGGTCATATTAAAAAAATAAAAAAATAAAAAATACATAGGTATATTATAATTATATTATAATATCTATGATATATATGTTACATAAGTTCATTAAATACATCCTTTATACATTCCATATATGGCATGAACAGTTCATATCACTTTGAGGGGGCAGTAGTCCACACTTCCTCAAATGAAATTATCATATTTACACATTATGGAAAGCACAAAGGTATGTTGTAAATAAAAATTATAGAAGAATAAAGACAATATAAATATAATATATATCATATATAAATATAGTTTTTTCATAATGTCCACCATGAGACGTGGTAGGAGAAAATTTAACAACAATCGTTTCGTGAGGCAGTAGTTCACCGTACACAGAAACAATATATTCTATATCCATTAGATGAAGGTGTGTGTAAGTGTATGTATAACCATTATCATAAAAAAATACTAGTATATTTATTATAATGTTTTTTTATAAAATAATGGAATAACTATAGGGTTGGTGGGTTGGATGAGGAAAATAAATGAAAGAAGCTTGAGAGAAGACGCTACCTCTAAATCGGGTAACTCCTTTTGATTTTAGCCAAAAGGATTTCTTAAATTGACTTCTGCCAAAGGTAAGGACTCTAGAAGGAAGGTAGGGATGTTGGGAGATTATTTTAGCATAATTTTGATGATCCAATGGGATTGAGAGGTGTAGTTAAGTGGGTATAGGTGGTGGTATTTTATAAGAGGGAGGGGGGTCACTTTAAGAAAGTCTTGAAATATTATTTTATTATAAATTTATTTTCAAATTATAATAGTTCCAAAGTGATAAATTTATAGGATAATACGATTATGTGTCTAAATACTATAAAAAAATAGGTTTTATACAAGTTTAGGTCACAAAATTAGCTTATCTTTTAGCTTTAAACCTTAGTTAAAAACATTAACTCTTACCATGTCTTCTTGTATTTTCATAATATATGGTTAATATAGTTACTATAAAATACCAATAGAACTAAAAGTGAATAATTAATGACATTTGTAAAATTATATAAGTAATTTTGCTTAATCTTATATTTTTAGGACTATTTTATCATTTAATAAAATAGTATTCGTTTTAAAAACTCATTTATGTCAATTTTGACACTATTTAGAAATTGATTTTTTGTAAAGTCATAACAACTTTATTCCTTTGAAAAAAGGCATTGAATAATCCATAACATGTCAATGTCATAAAAAAAATTCGTTTATGGCATAAAAATGTTCAAATTAAATTTATTTTAATATTTATAATATCATTTATTTGAATCATTCATTAATAAGGTAATCACTACATCATCATTATGCCATAAATAAAATTATTTATTTAATGTATAAAAATTATAAATAAAATACCATGATTTATGAAATATTTTTATATTTATAATGACTATTTATATTCAAAGATATCATTTATATAAACCAAATTAAAATTATTTTAGTTAGGAGATACATATTTATGTTATATTTCCCTTTTCTTTAAAATAAATATTATAAAAGGTCATTATCACACCCAAATGGCTCCATGTGGTCCTAAAATTGACCCAAGGATTACCATGGTCAGAAATATCTCATAAAATAGGATTAAGATACATTTTAGTGTAGTTCTATATTATTATAATATTATTTTTTACCCTTATTTATCTGATTTGGCCTTTAACCATGGTAAATAAAAATAATTACTGAAGTTACTATTCATAATGTCAAAAAATAAAAGGTACCTATTTAAAAAATTTATATTTTCTAATTAAAAATGTGGAATCCATTTTTTTAAATTCAAAATACATAAATTGCAGTAATTAATTTAAAATTAATTATCATTGTTAAAACTAGAAAGCGGGTTTTTAAGAAGTAAAAACTATCAAAAGATTGACACGTGTTTATGTCCAATTTAAATGTGAAATTAATTTCAATGAACATAATTGGATTAAATGATAAAAAATTAATCCAATTAAAAGTTAAAACCAATTAAAAGGACAATATAAATATATAAATAAATTATATGAAAAGACAGTTTTGAATTAAAATGCAGTATTTTTCACTATTCATAAAATATGGATTTTATCAGAAAAATACAAAAATTTCAACCAAAGTAAATTTTTATGTCCTGTTTCTAAATAAGAAGTTTATTTTATAAAATATAACATATAAAAGTTACAAAAAATATTTTTAAAAATGGTTCTCTATTAAAAGGCAGTAAAACAACCTTAAAAAAATATTAGAGTATTTTATGCTTAAAATTGGATTCATTCTAATTTTAAGACTCTAAAATTAATTGGATAAATATAAAAACATTTATCAAATATGTAAAATCATAATATAGTTAATTATGTTCATTCCCATCTATAAAATGGCTAGGCATTAACTACCATTTAAAATAATAATATTATTGTTGTATTATTTTTCGGTATAACTCAATGTTGTGTGCAACGTAAGATTTCGAAGAAACCCGTTGCTTCATGTTGGGCATGCTATCATACATAGTGTCCCCTTTAAACTAAAATTAATAATAAATTCAATAGTATTAATAGACATGAAAATTTATTATTCTATAAATACTTGGGATGTTACATCATTCCCCCTTTTAGAAATTACCTCCTTGTAATTTTAAAATTGGGCTCAGAAACTTCATTGAAAATCCCACATCATAAAAATAGTCAATAAAACTATCACTTTAAAAGAAATAAGGAGAAGTACGAAGGTCACCTGAGATAACACATACTATGATTACATGTAGGAAAACATGGATATGGAAGAAAAACTAACCATCTTGTTCTGATGGAGAGTGATAGAAAACATGACCAGGAGAAAGTTACCAACCAAAAAACCATAAACTTGTAATGGGTTAAATAATCATTGATTTCCCAGTAGGAAAAGTAAATGAAAAATGTTTTTTTTAATATCATTTTCATAAAGTTGAGGAATTTATTTATAATCTTGACTAATAACATAAGGAAACATACTCACTTGTCAAGTAGAGTTTCATCCTTTAATAAATATCTACCACAAACTCATATTTTATCCAAATGATGAGTATTTAAGATGACTTGGTCACACCTGAAGCATTAGAATCAACTTCTAGAGAATAAAATAATCCACAAAAGTCGAAATATATATTTCCCTTGTCTTTACACATTAACCAAAACCAAAATGGTTAGTATAAGATCAGATAATCCCCCAAAATAATAATCCTTTATAAAAATAAATACTACTCTTAATCTCCAAAATTAAATAAAAAATACCCAAATTTCAATAAAGATCATTAAAAAATAATTTCCTTAAAATTCCTCAAAATAATCTAAACTAATATTGAAACCCAAAATTCAAAAATATTTGATCACATAGTCTTCCACGATAAATCTTAAAATTTATCTCTAAATAACATCAGCTACTCTTAAAGTATCATACTTAAAAGTAATTAAACTAATCACATTTTCTCTATGATAGGTTAATAATTTCCATATATAACCCAAATCACCATATGTATACAATAAAAACATAGATTCTTTAAAAATAAAATTCAACCATTACTCCTCAAATGAAATCCTATAGTATTCTATTTTCCTTAGGCATATAGTGTTCTCAAAAGAGAGAACATATTTCAAAATAACATTTATCACCTAATCACCAAATCATTTTCCTAAACTAAGGATATCCAATTGATAAAACATAAGTTCCCAAAATCAACTTATTCTTGATCCATAAAATCATTTAACTAAAAAGAATAAGTCATACTAACTAGGGACTTCATATAGTCCAGTGGTAAGTGATACATTCCACTCACACTTCAGTTGTGGGTTTGATTCCTGCAGATTTGTCCAACATGACGAGTTGTCACATAGTCTATGTGTTTTCTTTTTTAAAAAACTAAATAATTCTTATAAAATTACAAAAATATTATAAATAACTCAAAAATAACCATAACATTTTTTAACCCCAAAGGTTATTTCATACCTCACATTTTGCATTCCAAAAACCAATAACCCATAATTTCTCCAGAAGTACCATTAGTCACCTTAATATTTCAAATCATAAAGCCTAAAATGGGTTTCTAAGATATTTATCTTAGGATAAACCTTAAAATTATAAACCCATGATGATATACCTAACTCTTAAAAAAACATCCTAATCTCTAAAGTTCTCTAAAACAACATCTGATAGCAACTATAAGGACCCAAACATAAACATTAAATAATATTGAGTTAAGTTAAGAATTAACATTGAGGATATTTCTAGGTTTATAGATTTAGAGAATTAGTCTATAACTATTACATAACAAAAACCTAGAAATACAATGTGTAGACTTCCAATAGTATCCGTTTCTTCTATAACATAAAAACATTTAAAAAGAAACATGGTTTCTTGTCACATTTAATCATCATAAATTTTCCTTGATTCGATCCTTGAATCTATTCTCCATTTAATCCTATGAAAACATTTAAAAAATTGGGATGAGTACAAAAATCTCAGTAAGGGACATAAAAATAAAGAAAAACCATTAGTCTAGTTAAAACCGGATAACCCATTCAATGTTCTTTGAGTGGATGAAACAAAACATTTTCACATGAATAATACTCATAATTTTTTCTAAATGAAAAACACTAAAACCAATATCAAGAAATTAAAACTCCTTTAGGTGAATTAGAGTATCATATACATAAAACCCTTTCAAACATCTTCCAATTGGAATAACCATATAGTTGAATTCCAAATTGGAGGTCTATAATGGGAATCTCCTTTCTTATACGATATATCGGGCTCATCCATTAGCTATAATGGGGCTCGTTCCTTCGTATAAGATATTTAGGGCTCACCCGTGAGCTATAATGGGGCTCAACCCTTCTTATAAGCTATATCAGGCTCAACCATTTCATATAATTCTCAAGTACCATTTCAAAAACATGTTCATCACAAAACCCTTTTTGAAAAACCCTTCTAATCCAATATGAAAAACATTTTCATATAAAAATACCATTTTAATTTAAGAAAAAAATTTCAATACCAAGATACCCAAATAAAGAAATAAGGGATTTATTTTCCTTTTAAAATATATTAAGGCTTATAGAAGAATCCAAATATCAAATAATGGTTACAACAATAGAGAAGTCGTTGTCGCCGTATATGTTAAAAAATAACATTCCTTTTGTCATTTTGTAAAGAAGGTAAAACAATTTGTATAAAAATATTAATTTTGAAAACTTTGAATGAAATTAAATATAGATATAAAATTTCCTTTATAATCCTTTTATATCCATATAAAATAATATTTAAATTAATATCATGAAGAATTTTTTTTTATAATTAAATCCATAAATGTTCAAGGTGTCCCATACCACTTTGAACATTTAAATCCCAATATACATTAATAAATATATTTACCAAAACAAAAAATAACATTAGTGTAGATAAAATATGGATATTAAATTTCATAGTGGCTATATATATACCTTATAAAATAATAAAGGTGCATATTATCAAGAAATGCCTCAATGAAAGGTGATTGAGATGAAGTCCCTTACCTTGAGTTTGACTTGTCTCCTTCATCCTTTAATTTTCTAAATAATAAAAATAGGTTAATTTATACTTTATTTATAACCTTTTTAAATTTTATTATTCATTTTATATCACTTATTACTATGTTACAACAATTAGTTAATTTTTTGAGTTCATATCTAACATTTTGTCGATGTTCGGTATTTGAGTCAAAACATGAACTTGTTTTGATGCAAATTATCCATGTGGTCATAAGTAAATTATCTCTAGAATATTATTCATGATTTAAATATCATATATATCCAATATATATGTATTTATAATAGTCTATAACATTTGGATATAAGAAATTAAATGCACCGTTCATGGAGATGGTAGGTCATACGTACGCTTGAATGCTACATTCATTTCTTTGTCATATTAGAGGAATTAAAAAATAAAAGATACATAGGTATACTATAATTATAGTATAATATATATGTTATATATTTTGTATAATTTCATTAACTCCATCCTTTATACATTCCATGTATGGCATTAACGGGTCATATCACTTTGAGGGGGTGGTAGTCCACACTTCCTCAAATGAAATTATTGTATTTACACATTATAGAAAGTATATAGGTATGTTGTAAATAAAAAATACATAAGAATAGAGACAATATAAATATAATATATATCATATATAAATACAGTGGCATCATAATGTCCACCATGATAGCTGGTATGAGAAAATTGAACAATCATCGTTTTGTGAGATAATAGTTTTCCATAAATAGATATAGTATATTCTATATCCATTAGATGGAGGTGTGTGTAAGCATAGGTATAAAGCATAGAAAAAAAATCCGATTATATTTAGGATACTGGTGTTTTTATAAAATAATGGGATAAATATAGGTTTGGGGGGTTGGATGAGGAAAATAAATGAAAGGAACTTAAGAGAAGATGTTACCTCTAAATCGGGTAACTCCTTTTAATTTTAGCCAAAAGGATTTATTAAATTGCCTTATGCCCAATATAAGGCTTCTATGAGGAAGAGAGGGATTTTAGGAGATTATTTTAGTATAATTTTTATAAGACAATGGTATTGATAAGTGTGAGTAAGTGGGTAGAGGTGATGACCTTTTATAAGAGGGAGGCGGGGCACTTTAGGAAAGTCTTGAAATATTATTTTATTATAAATTGATTTTCAAATTATAATAGTTCCAAAGTGATAAATTTTGATTATAATATAAGTATTGGTATAAATAATCTCAAAAAATAGGTTTTATACAAGTTTAGGTTACAAAATTAACCTTATATTTTAACTTTAACCCTTAGTTAAAAACATTAACTCTCACCATGTCTTCTTATATGTTCATAATATATGGTTACAATAGTTACTATAAAATGCCAAGAGAACCAGAAGTGAATCACTAATAACATTTTTAATATTATATAATTAATTTTGCAGAATATTATATTTTTAGGACTATAATATAATTTAATAAAATAGTATTAGTTTTAAAAACTCGTTTATGTCAATTTTGACACTATTTAGGAATTGATTTTTTTTAAAGTCATAAGAACTTGATTACTTAGACATTAAATCATCCCTAAAATGTCAATGTAATCCAAAAAATTTGTGTATGTCATAAAAATTTTCAAATTACATTTATTTTAATATTTATAGTATCATTTATTTGAATCATTCATTAATAAGGTAATCACTACATCATCATTGTGTCATAAATAAATTTATTTATTTAATGTATAATTTTTTTTAAATAAAATACCCTGATTTAGAAATTTTTTTTAGATTTATAATTACTATTTATAGTTGAATATATCATTTATATAAATCAAATTAATTTTTTTAGTTAGGAGACACATGTTTATGTTATATTTCTCTTTTCTTTAAAATAAATATTATAAAAGGTCATTATCACACCCAAGTGGCTCCATAGGTTCCTAAAATCGACCCAATAATGTACATGGTTAACCATATATTATAAAATAGGATTAGGAAACATGTTATGGTAGTTTTATAATATTATAATATTATTTTTTACCCTTATTTACCTGATTTACCCTTTAACCATGGTAAATAAAAATAATTACCGAAGTTACTATTCATAATGTAAAAAAATAAAAGGTACCTATTTACACAATTTGGACCTTATAATTCAAAATATGGAATCCATTTTTCAAAATTAAAAACACAGAATTTTCAGCAATTAATTTAAAATTAATTCTCGTTGTCAAAACCAGAAAGCGGGTTTTTAAGAAGTAAAAACTATCAAAAGATTGACATGTGTTTATGTAAAATTTAAATGTGAAATTACTTAAAATGACCATAATTAGATTAAATTATAAAAACAAAATCCAATTAAACTTTAAAACCAATTAAAAGGATAATATAACTATATAAGAAAATTAGATGAAAAGACAGTTTTGAATTAAAATGCAGTATTTTTTACTATTCATAAAAATATGAATTTTATCAGAAAAATACCAAAATTTCAACCTAAGTAAATTTTGATTCCTAGATACTAAATAAGAAGTTTATTTTATCAAATTGAACATATAAAAGTGACAAAAAACTATTTTTAAAAAGGGTTCTCCATCAAAAGGATATAAAACAACCTTTTCAAAATATTAGAGTATTTTATGATTAAAATTGGATTAATTCTCATTTTAAGACTCTAAAATCCATTGGATAAATATAAAAACATTTAAAAAATATTTAAAATCATAATATAGTTAATTTTTTTCATTCATTTCAATACAACGATTAGGCGTTAACTACCATTTAAAATAATAATATTAATGTTGTATTATTTTTCGGTATAACTCAGTATTGTGTGCAGTGTAAGATTTAGGAGAAACCCTTTGTTTCATGTTGGTTATGCTATTGTACATAGTGTCCCCTTTAAACTAAAATTAATATTAAATTAAAAAGTATTAATAGATATGAAAATGTTTTATTCTTTAAATACATGGGATGTTACATTATAGACTTCTATCAGCATACAACTTCTATTTACTTTAAGCTGTAGCCACATGTTTTCGAATTAGAGAAACCTACTCCAGTGTCTCCTATACGAGACTCGGTCCCAATAAATCCAACTCACCTACCTCCATCTAGCATAACGGTGATTTGCAAGGTCTACCATAATGTGACTTGTATAGTTCCTTATTTATCTTTTCCTGATAATTTTTTATAGGAAAACTCCACTAAAGGTAGGTACTTATCCCAAGAACCAATGAGGTCAAGGACACATGCCCAAAGAGTATCCTTAAGAACTTGTATAGTATTCTCTGACTGCCCATCTGTTTGCGGGTGAAAATCCATACACAATAGAACCTATGTACCAAGTTAATTCTCTAAGCCCTTATAGAATCATGAAGGGAAAAGAAAATCACAGTATGAAACTATAGTTCATGGAACCCCATACAGATGGACTATCTCTCAAAAATACAAATCTCCTAGTATTTCCACTGAGAAAGTCACCCGTATAGGCAATAAATGAGCTTCCTTCATCAGTTTGTCCACAAAAACCCAAATATTGTCATTATTATGAGGAATCATCAGGAGACCCACCAAAAAATACATGGTCATTTTATCCCACTTACACTTAGAAATGGGCAATGGATGTAGTAAACTTCTACGCCATTGATGCTCAGCCTTCATTAGCTGATAGGTGTAACATCATATCATAAACCTTGTTATCTCATTTTTCATGATCAGCCACCAAAACTGCCTTCATAGGTCACGATACATTTTGGTCAAACCTAGATTTACCACCCACTTTGAGTCATGAAATTCCCACATCAACTCTTCCCACATACTCATAGGAAAAACTACTCAATTTCTAAAATAGATGACCTTATCCTCATTTATCAACTAGTCCAAAGGCGTCTCACTACCTTCAAGTCTTTCCCTCAAGTTCAAATACTTTATACCCTCATACTTTCTATCCCTGATCCTTCTCAAAAGTGTAGACTCCATTTAAAATGATACGAGAGTCATCTTCCCTCTGAATCTCGTGAACCACAACATGCATCTTAGCCAACAAAGTCATCATTTTCCACTCAGCACTAGACTCGTAAACTTCCAGAGCTTGAGTTTTCATGCTCAAATAATTGACCATACTTTTCCCTTTACCAGTCTTATATTCTAGCTCAAAATTGAATGACTACATATAATCAACCCATATCCGCTGCTAGATATTCAAGTCTCGTTGTGAAAATATATAATTCAAGCTCTTATTATCCGTAAACACAATTATTTTTTTTCCTAATAGATAGTGACACCAAAAATTTAAATCATAAAATACTACTACCAACTCAAGGTAATGTATAGGGTAGTTCCATTCATGAGGAATCAACTACCAAGACCCATATGACACAAATTGATCTCCCTGTATCAACACTTCTCTAAGTCTAAATCCATAAGTGTTACAATACACTGTATACTCCTCACCTAGCCTGGGTAGGATCAAGATTGGTGCCAATGTCAAGTGATTATTTAACTCCTAGAAGTAAATATTGCATGATTCCATTCATTAAAACTTTATCCCCTTTTTATTAAATCCTGTAATAAGTATTTTCAATCGAGAAAAGTCTTGGATGAACCTCCAATAATATCCATCCAACCCCAGAAATCTTCAGATATCAAAATTTTTCTTGGGATTCTCCCAAGATACAACTACCTAAACCTTATCTGGGTCCACTAACACAACTTCATCCAAGATTATGTGACCCAAGAAGTGTACTTGGTAAATACAAAAATAACACTTAGATAGATTGGTGTATAGATGATGCTCTATCAGTGTACTTAGGATGATGTCAAGGTGATGGGAATGATCATCAGGAGTTTTGGAGTACACTAAAATGTCATCCACAAACACTACCACAAACTGATCCAGGTATGGATGAAAGGTTATGTTCATCAAGTCCATAAAAACTGATGGTACATTTATCAACCCAAAATACATTTCAAAAAATTCATATAGGCTATACCTACTTCTGAAAGAAGTCCTTGGTATATCAGAAGTCCAAAATCTCAACTGATGATATCCTAATCTCAAGTAAATCATTGAGAAAAAACAAGCTCCCCTCAATTGGTAAAAAACATAATTGATACGTAGAAGGGGATACTAATTCTTCATATTCATCCAAATAAACTTCTAGAAGTCAAAACAATAGTGTAGAGTACTATCCGACTTCTTAACAAACAACACAAGAGAATCCCAAGGTGACGTACTTGGTCAGATAAACCACTTATACTATAAATCCTCTACCTAAATATTGAGCTCCTAAATCTCTGTCGATGCCATTCTATAAGGTTTAATATAAATTGGCTCAGCCCCTAGAATGAGATCAATTGTAAAATCTACGTCTCTCTCATGTGGAATCCCTAAGAAGTATTCCCGAAACACATCATGAAATCTGTCCACTAATGGTGGAAATACATATTTCTTTATACCTCCATCATCCAGCAAAAGACTATCAACCTAGGTTGTGAGGTCTTCTAGTTGCTAATGAATTGGCCCTGTTCAGCCCACCTGGATATCCCACTCTCTATGGTGAATGTACTTGTCACCCTTAGGAGATGTAAATGTCACTCTCTTCTAGTATCAATCTATATAGGATCGGTATGCGACTAGCGAGTCCATACCCAAAAATCAAGTCAAAGATTGACATCTCAAGAATATAGATATACCACAAAAAGTGATACTCCCTAATCTAGAGAGAACATCCCTTTAAAATAGATATCTCTAGACCATACTCCCAACGGTGTATCTATCATCATGACCCCACTCACAAAATCCACCACCAGGCTCAAACCATTAATTTTTTTCTCGATACAAATGAATGATAAAAACTACTATAAAATAAGGCACTAGATAATCTAGAATATATAAGAATAGTACCTCTCTCTATTGATGGTTCGACCTCTCCATCCAAAATTATAGGCTTCACCACATGAAACTATCATACCCATCTCCCCTATGATGCAGTATGGATCCTCTAATCTTTACTACCCTAATAATACATGTGATCTTTACCAAAAGAAACTCATACACTACCTCTATAATCTCATCCAATAGAACTCCATCTTCTAGTCTGATAAGGTGTGGAATATCCCCTTCCCACACTCTGACTCTATCTAGCAGCACCCTCATTGACCATCTATCATTGATTTATGCAGAAATTCTGTAGATGACCCATATTTCTGCAAGACCGGCACCCCACTACTGGTCAGGGGAAGTTTCTATGATAATGGAATGACCTAATGAACTGATGAAAAATCACTCTAGTAAGGTCCTGTGCAACCATACCTCCTATCTGATCACTCAGCTTTCCACTGCCCTGGCTAAAGTTCTCATAACGACACTTCCTACTCTCAAAATTCACATCTCTTAATCATCTAGTAGAAAATATATGTCCAACACTAAAATCCTCCTTTAGGTTTCCCTCTTCTATGATATCCTGATTCACCACCTCAAAAAACTTATTTAACCGAAATAGGTTAATTAGGGACTTAATCTCACATTTAAGTCTATCCTGGAAATTACCTATCATAGCTATCTCATCCCCTACAAATACTAGAGAAAAGTGCTACAAATTTGTAAAGTTTCCAATATAGTTCATCACAAACACGTTCCCCTTATTCAACCTCAAGAACTTAGATGCTCTCTTCTACCTTAGCGTCTCTAGGTAGAAGTGATCCGGGAGCTTCTCCAAGAAGTCCTTCCATAACACACCATCAGCCTGTCTAGTCCGCGTCTGAATGTAACACCGATGCTTCGATGATCCTCATAGAATATAAGTAGATAACTTGTCCCTCATCTCAATAGGAGTCTCCAAATGGACAAGTATTGCCTCAATGGACTCAACCCGAAAATCATCTCCCTCAGGTCCACCCTCTCTAGTAAAAGTCGTAGGGTGATGCAACTAAAACTCATGCATCAGGTCCAACATACTCTTCTCAACCCACCTTGGGTATCTTCACATGAGTTTCATGAAGTGAGAAAAGTTCATTGGGAACTGATCCCCTACTTCCTCACCCGAAACTATCGGTGCCTCAGATTTCACTACTGGTAGTGAATCTCCAGCCATATCCTCCGATCACCCATTCAACAAGCACCATCATAGAGGCATCTCTCTATAATTCCAAACACACACTTTAGGATACAATTCAAAAAATTAACACATTTAAGTAAGAGGGAAACATAGTAAGGCACAACAAGTCATTCCCTAAAATCTTGCCACACAGTCAAAACTGAGGTGTTATCACTACCCTTAACCATCCTACACCTAGGTCCTGATTATCACATGGAGTTCTCATTATACTATCAAGTTTCTCATTAGACACCAATTTATCCATGGTTTTCATAATTTTATCATTTTCAAATTCATATTAGGCACTATTTTCAATTCAATTTTACAAAAGAAAGGAAAAAAGTTTAAGTTCAACAACTTACCCAAAAACCCATTTTCCCATGCATTCCTAAAATGATGCATGCCAAAAAATAATCCTAAGTGCCTAGAATGATTATAGAATACTCAAATATCGTGCCTCACTAGGTCACGAGTCACAAATCAGAAAATATCAATAAATTTCTGAACAAAGTATCACATCACACAACAATTGCATCACACAAGGTGAAATAATATTCAACTATATTAGAAAACAAAAACAAAAACAATCCCACCCTAGGTACTTGGATTTTACCCCATACATGGGTTTTCAACTCCCATGAATGAGATCATAACCAAGGATAAACTCTCCCTAATCTTATGTATACCTTTATCAAATAGTAATAAAAAAGAATATAAAAGGAAACTGGGATCTGATACCACTTTACAACATCCTAACCCATGTGGCACACCCCAGTGCCTCGAGCTAGACCACTATGTGACATTAGGTGCACCTCCCCATATTCCAGAGGATTCTGAATAAAAGTGAGGGTATGATATATCGATCATGGGGAGTCTATAACCTCTTTTATTAGAGTAATACACTAGTGGAAATAAATAAACAATAGCAGAATAACATATAACCATAACCAGAACACTATCAATATCACAAGATGACTAAAGATGGAAATACAAAAGCAAAACTAAAGTTTAAAACATGCCATGACAATGTACTTGTCAAGTGTTAAAAATGAAACCCAAAATAAAGACCCCGATGACTCCCCAAGTAGGTCCCAAATCATGTCTGGTTCTCTTATCCATGCTCCTTCCCAAATTAGCCATATAACACTAGACTTTTCCCTTAACCTATTATTCATCCATGAAATCTATTTGGAAAATGATCAAGAAACCTGATTAGGGTGTGAGTACAACTTATTATAACACCACCAACTGTGTCTAAAATAAATCCAATCAATAATAGCGCATGCAATTGTAGAAATAAATAAGTACAATGAATAAATAAACAGTTATCACATTATCTATTATTCTTTATCTAACCACAAAACCCCTAGGTTCTTGTGGATGACCGCATATCAATACCTTCTTGGGCCTGTGTTGGAGTCTGAACTATCCCCAAGGGATATCATATTTGAATGTCTATGTTACCATTCATAATCTCAAAATTGAATGACCATGTTACCATTCACCATTTTATAATTTAATGACAATATTACCATTCATTAATTATCATAATTTAATGACCATGTTACCATTCATTAATTCACACAATTGAATGACTATGTTACCATTAATCAATTCACACAATTGAATGAACATGTTACCATTCATTAATTATCAAAATTGAATGACCATATTACAATTAATTAATTCACATAATTAATTCAATAATTAATTATCTCAAATCAACCACCTCAATATATCACAATTAATTCATCGATTAATTATATAATTCAAAATCTCAAAATCTCATAATTAATTGCACATTTAATTATCTAATTCAACAATCTAAATATCCCATAATTAATTACATAATTAATTATCTAATTATACAATATCAATATCCCATAATTAATCATCTAATTCTACAATCTCAACATCCTATAATTAATTCCACAATTAATGATCCAATTCTACAATCTCAATATCTATAATTAATTCCACAATTAATTATCTAATTATAAAATCTCAATATCTCATAATTAATTCCACAATTATTTATCTAATTCTATAATCTAAATATCCCATAATTAATTCCATAATTAATTATCGATTTATATAATTAATTATCCATACATCCCATAATTTCACAATTCCTTCATTAATTAATTTAACACATTAATTAATTCTATTACAAAATTCAATTACTAAAGAACTCTAGAAATTCAAAAATTTGAATACACATAATCAAAATCATGACTATGGGATTTAAATATTAGACCCCTACCTCAATTCACTGATGAATGATCACCCAATGAAAAATCCCCAACATTTTATCAGCATAATGATGTAGAATGAGATCCAGATATAATACCTAAATCAAGATCAAATAAATCAAGATATATCTAATCTTGATCTAGATTTATAATCCTAGATCTAGATCCACATACTAGGTTAATATTTATTCAAAATACAGGAAGAAAAACCACCAAAATAATAGGATAAGTAAGTAAGAAGAATGATAAACCAAGAAGGATAGGATTCTCTTATTAGAAGGGGGACATATCTTTTATTTGGGCTCCAAATATCAAATAAAGTAGTTAAAGAGGCATTAAAGTCCATAATTTAGGCTCTAAAATTAATATAAATCGAGTTATTCCAAATTTGGGTCGAATAGGGTGAGTTTTGGGGGTTTGGGTGATTAAAAAACCAATTTTCAGGAGGATTTAAAAGTCGATCAAAGTTTGCTGGATAGGGGTGCACAGTTTTCCCTAACCGAGCATCTAAAACGTGCACATATTATTTATGGATTCATGGTTACTACTTATAAGGAACACTGTTTTAAAAACCGTGTACCAACCGTGCAATTACCATATGTCCAAGGTGGCATGGTTTGTTGGGCTGAGACACACGGTTTTCTCTAACCGTGCACCAACCATACACTGCCCTTTTTCTTTATTTTTTTCTCAAATTTCACCCAAAAAAACCCAAAAGTAAAAACCAAATGAATATTACTCAAAAAAATGAAAAAGAGTACATATAAATGAGCCTAAGAAAACTCCATAAAAGTTTAGGATCTTACAATGCTCAATGCTTCCAGATTATTCATAGATTTCTTGAATCTATCTTCAGGCACATCCACTACAAGTATGAAGCTTCAATATTTATTATTACCCTATTTATTTCCAATATCTTAAAATGGTATCACATTAGTGAATTATATACATCTTTACCATGAATATGTTTGATATTTTAACCCTATAAATAGTTTTCATTCAACCTTGATTTTTCTTCTTCTTTAGGGGTGTCTTTTCCTCTTGACCTCCCACTTCTTAGGGCATCAACGACCACTTATTTATAGCTGTTTGAAATTACCTTTAATCTGGAATCATGATTTCTAATATGAATAGGTATTATTTAGTACCTTTTAGTCTTATTTAGGTGTTAGATTAATAAGACCTAATTATTAAAACTCATTCTTAAATGATTTCACATCTTATTAGCCTTTTTATACCTTTTAAGATATTTACACTCTAAAAATTCAATTCTAGTAGGTGGTTTTAGATATTAATTCATAGCATAAACTTCAAAAATTTCTTCTTTATTAGTATGTTACCCTGAATCCTAAATTTTAGTGGAGCCATCCACTTTATTTTCTCCCATGAAAATGTGTTCCTATTCTATAAATTCAGTAGTTTCTTTTTTAGTGAAGTGGCCAAAAACTGATTCAAGTGGGGTTACTTCCTCAAGGTCTTATTAAATGAAAGTTTCCTTTAAATATTAATTTACAGTGTGTGTTTACTCTATTATAAACTCATAAAGGTTTTCATGTGGTTTGATCTTCTGAAAATACCTACCCTCCCTTGAGGTGATGGCCAAGGAACATTCTATGTGCATGTACTCAGCCTTAATGGGAACCAATTATTTACTCCTTTCACCATATAATTCTTCAAATTTGGTTATAAGAACCTGAGAGAGTGACACTATCCTGATTTTAACTAAGTCTGTCTCATTATTTATTAGTTTTTGGATTAAAAATCCATATATTGTGATCATAATTTATAAAAATAAACTAGAACACAAACATCAATTCACATAAATAGACCTTATACGGACTTCCCACTCTTGATAGCACATGGCATCCCTAACCACTCCCAGCCAGCCTACTACCAAGTAGCACACACTTGACAGGACAACCCAACCACTCCAAGCCAACCCAATACTAAGCAACACATAACTGGCATAACATGGGATATAAAATATAGTCATTGATTTTTTATGCTTAGTCAACTCAATATCAAAAAATCAGATCCATTTAACTCACTATATCATGAAAATCACACCATATATTTCATTGAAAAATCTATGAGATATATTCACCCCACTGAGTTTGTATCGACTATATTCTTATGTTTTTATGAAAACTATAGAATAGAAGCATGATATATTTCTCTTCATGTGTTGAATAGTATTGACCTATTATGGTTTAAATTTTTTTATTTCAACACACTATTCCTCAATCTCATGTTAATTTTCATCATGGTTCTTTGTGATAACATAATTTATTTTCATACAATTTTTTTTCATCACCACACCCAGAACTTAATGGTTGTATCTTGAAATACAAACTTCAATTTCAACTAAGATACTCCTATATTTATTCTTATAATAGATTCCACATATTCATATGATCATCTTATAAATTTATCCTTTTCCCATCCTATCACATTTTAGGGAATATATGAATTTATTAACAATTTTATTAAACTATGTGACTCCTAAATGATTTATTAAATACATCAATAATCACAAATCCATTTAAATTAATCAAAAGGATACATCCATAACTCATATTATCTAACCATATTACCATAACTATGGTTCTCATTACCAATGATAATCTCAAATATAAAACTTTAGAGACTTAATCTACCACATCAATCATAACTCAATCTACTAGTTCTCACTGGTTAATAAAAAATAACCATTCCCAAGAAAATATATTTATCTTACTAACACTCAGAATATAATCAAAGGGATACCTACCTAATCACTTCATAAGTTATAAAATGATTTCTCACCCATTTTTCACGGTTATATCATACTCGATCTCATCCTGAGTGTGCCAATTCACTAATTTCTACTTAAATTCAATGTATTTACTCAATAAAGCCACTGAAAAAAATGAAGAAACCACAACTCAAACCTAATAGAAATCCATGATATTTGTCATAATTCTTTTTCCACCCTCCTCACATGAGTCTATGGTAAAAATTCCACTAATAACTATAATCTTTGTCCCTCATTAGATTTTAGTTCATACAACCCCATATACCCTGAACATAGTATCAAGAATATAGAGTACCCAAAAATCCACCCACCCTATAGTGCAAAACTTCTACTCATTTTTATGAAATATCATTATAAAATAGTTTTACACCCAAGTACATGGACCATAAAATACTTAAGTTAAAACTCAAAAAGAAATATCCATACTTCTATCTCATCAATTTTAAAGAGAATAAATATCCACCAAACAATACTGGTATTCTCCACCAAATCAGAAATTCTTATATCCACACAACTCACTGTAAAGTCAGTGTCACTTATAGTTACATATCAGGGAACCTTATCTCAAAAGATTCATATCATGGAATTCATCCTAGATATGGAATGATTTAATAGAGTTTCATTCATAATTTATTAAACAAATCACTAAATAATTCATTTTTAATGTTTCCAATAAATTAATCTTATTTTTCATTTGTCAAATCTAGTTTCTCAATTTCACACAAACTTGTATATATCATGTGGTCCATTATGATAAATATGATGTATGTATATATATAGATTTAGACCCCAATCCAAGAGATAAATAATAGACCACACCTATCAATATTATATGTTATCATAATCAACACATTGTTAATAATGAAATACACTAAAAATAATCCTAACTCAAAGGAAACTTTAATTATAGATTATGAAGATGCTGGATAGGGATAATTATAGTCTAAACCAAAAAGTTCTAACTAATCCTAGCTTCATATACCATGTCATGAATAATAATATAAATAAAAAAAATCTTTAATTAATTTTTTTAATATGCTCATTTTAGAACCTACCCAGGCATTTTGAGATAAAGAGACATAATCCTCAGGCATTCCACCACATATGAAAGAGGTTGTTGACTGATGAAAGGGGAATGATAAATCCATTTAGGGAGATGATAAAATTAGTAATATCAATAAAAATATAAAATAAATAACTATAAAATATATTTTAAAATTGTAATAAATTAAAGAATAGTGGAATTTTATATGAAAGGAATACCTGAATAAAACCATAGATCATGTTATAAGAAAATCATAGTCCTGTAAATCATATAGTCAAATATTAATAAAATTAAAACCAAAGGGATGATAAAATAAAATAATATACAAAAAAAATATAGGAAACATTTATTGTATACCACCTTAACTAAGGACAATATATATATATCTTTTAATCCCCTCTATCACACTCAACAATACACTATTTATCACATTGACCTACAAGTTAATATAAATTCTATACAACCACTAATTTGAAAGTATATGATGTCAATATAAGTATCTATATATATATATAAAATGAAATAATATCTATAACTATATGTGCATACACATATCAGAAAAATATATGGCTAGAAAGAAACCCAGATGGTCAATTCATACCTCCTTCAATAAGTGATAGTTTATATTTTGAACCCATTAAATAGTTATTGGGCCTGCAAATCATCCACCTACATGATCATGTACCACCAAAGAATATTTTATGGAATAATTCTAAACTAGTCAAAAATCATATAAATCTAGGATAAAACCTTTCCCAACCCATTCACAGGGAATAATTACATGGTTTAAATCTATTATAAACAAAAATAAACCCATCACATGGAATATCACCGAACATCCACATAAACTAAATATTAACTGATAAAACACAATTTTGTTAAATATTTTATTTATAATAAATGAAAAAATTTCCTCACATTGTTTTAATTTTTTTTATTTATAAAATATTTGGGATTAGATCATTCATTTGAAAACTTGATGAAAATTCTAGTTTTAACCTTTAAAAATTCACAGTTGTATTTCAAACATAAATATATATTTTTGAATTATTTGAACTTAATATTTTTTAAATGTTTTTCTAACTTAATTGTATACAACTTTTATTCAGGAAATTTGAGTTAAATAATGCATTTGGTTGGTGAAAATGGTCCATAAAGTCAAAGTTGGTCTGGACTCGCTAGATTGGACATCAGTTCTATATTTGGGACATAAATTCTACATATGTTCTTGGATTGGACCCAAATTTAGAGAGGAGACTGATAATAACATTTAGAAAAAATAAACCTGATAGATAGATAGATGGTTCATACGTTTTGAAGGTCAAAAAGGCGGTAAAACATGGAATAAAATATTTGTCCAGGTTTCCCCATTCACACTTAATACCACTTGAAGCTAGCATCCCCTTCACTATATAAATTGGTGTTTTTCTCATTTGGAGGGGTTGAAATGTGCATTGATATATTGAAGGAATATAATAATTGGTTTCACTCCATTTATCCAGGCATTTAAAGAGGGATATCTCTTGAAGCTAGGATGCCTTCATCGAAGCCTTCTTCTTCTTCTTTACTTTGTAATATTGTTGTGATTTCAATAAACTCTTAGTTTCTATTACATTACTTCTAATATTTTAAATTTTATTCTTCACTTAATCTTATTATTTGGGCTATAATTCAATAGTAGAAAAAATATTGGGTTATAACCTTTCTAAACCCTTGCAAATGCAAAATGTTTCTACGATGACTACACTGCCCATGGAAGAGTAGTTTTCTTAGTAATTGATCTACCTCTTAACTTATTAATTTATTTATTTTGAATCAATAAGATACTATAATTCAAATATTATGATTTATGAATTGTTTTTTTAATTAAAATAAACTAAACAAGAAATTTAAAAATTATCACAAAACTTGCAAGGTTGAGTGATGTGTGAATTGTGAGAGCACAATCTTAATCGGTGAAACAAAAGCACACAAGATAAATTTGTAGAGTTAAAATATAATCCCTAAACACAATTCATCCTAATTTTCCAGAAAATATATGTGACCTAATTTACCACTGACCATAATCTAGACTTAGAACATTAATCAAAGCAGGGTGCTACGATTGCATGTTCCGAAGCTAGACTAGGGTTTAATTTACTTCATCTTAGTGGTAAAGTTATTTCTCATAGGGTTTGGGAATTAAAAAATTAGGGGATAATAAATAATTGGATATTAATTTTAATGATAATGATAAATGGATAAATGAATAAGTGGAGTTAGATCAATTAAAACTTTTAAAATATTTTCTAAAAAAACATCTTCTTGTTGTGTCTTTTTAATCAAACTTAATTTCAAAAAAAAAAATTAAATCTTTTTATAGAAAAATTATCCCAGTTTTATAAAATATAAACCCACCATCCTTTCAAGTAGTGTGTTTAATTTATTTAATTTTAGTTTAAAAATAACTTCAACATGTTGTCTTAAATTACTTCCTCCTTTGAAAGACGACTTTGGTCATCCACTTGCTGCACCTAAATAAACCAAAACTAAACATCATTTGAAAGCTCCCATGACAACACCTTTTAAATTGGAACCATTTCCAAATAGGAAAGTAATTATTTCAACCAATTAGAGGCATTCCTTTTATTTTTCATTTTATTCTCTTATTCTCTTCTTTCTTCCTTCTTTACCCAATCTGAATTTTTATTCTTCTTTTATTTTTCTTCTTCTTATTTTTGGACCATCAACTAAAATTTCTCATTTTTATTTTGTTATGGTCCAATTTTATTCTTTTAATTTTTATTTGAATTATTACATAAACTAGGCTCAAATATCTCTTAGATCTTAACCCTAAGATTGAATGCAACCTCAGGGATCAAATCAGACATTATCTATCTACGAGAAGTTCAACATTCAACCAGTTATAGAATTTATCCATTTTGGGAACATATAAATTGGAAACACTTATAAATAAATCTTAAAACAAGAACCAATGGATGAAAAAAATAACAATGAACTTAATATAACCATTCGAGAATTGGACACACTAGTCATTAATTATCAACCAAATTTCATTGCATACCCAAATATTGAATCAGACTTTAAACTAAAATATGGGTTAATTCACCTTCTTCTAAAGTTTCATGGATTATCTAGTGAGGACCAAAAAAGGCATTAATGAATTTAATGTGATTTTCTCAAACTTGAAACCAATAAATGTATCTTAAGATCATATCAAATTAAGAGCATTCCCATTCTCACTTGATGGAGATGTGAAATATTGGATGTATTATTTACAACATGAAGATGTAACTTGTTGGAACGATTTGATATGTCTTTTTTTAGAGATTTTTTCCAGCATCAGGGACCAAATCCATTCAAAAAGAGATATCTGGGATCAAGAAAGCACAATGGGAGTCAATTTATGAGTACTGAGAGCGATTCAAGAAGTTGTGCACAAGATTTCTGCATCCCCAAATAAGTGAGAAACTCCTCATCCAATACTTATATGAAGAACTCACACCTATGTAGAGAAGAATGGTGTATTTTTTAGCTAGAGGGACATTGGTCGACAAAACACCAGTAGCTACACATGCGTGATTGACAAGATAACACAAAACTCCCAACAATTTGGAGATTGAGGTACACTACATGTTAGAGGAGTACACTAGGTAAGTCCATATTCTATTGAAAGTCATTTAATTGATACCAAGTTGGAATAATTGACCAATATGGAGAGACAAATTGTTTTGGCTAAAAATATGTCCCAACCCACTCATGTGAGACCTTGTGTAATTTTTACTGAAATAGACCACCCAACTGACCGTTGTCCCCAATTACAAGAGTCATAGGATTGTGCATTAGTATTACCTAAGAGACTATATCAGCATAAATAACATCAATATCCCCAAAATAAGTATGATTTCTTTGCACCAACATAAAACCAAGGGTGAAAGGATCAATTAGACATGAGGTATGGCTCTAGAAAACAATAAAGTCCCCCTTTTCAACAAAACTTCCAGCTGCCTCCACCTTACCAGTAGGGTTTCTAACAACCCCAAAGAAGTTTTGAAGCCCAAGCATCAAAAAGCCAACAACAAGGGACTTATTAACCAAAGTTATTTTCTAATACTGATGATATTTTGAAACAAATTGTTCTTAATCAACAGAATGAGATGAAGAGTCAAGGTTTGGAGCTGAGGTAGTTAAAGACTCAAATGAGCCAGATTGCCACTACCTTCCATGAACTTGTAAGTAAGAATTCCAGAAATCTACCTTCCAAACCTACTCTAAATTCCAAGGGTAATGTAAGTTCCATCACATTTAGAAGTGGGAAGCAAATAAATGACACTTCTACACCAAGAATTCCACTAGGATTCACCTTAACTCTGGAGAATCTCCATTCAAGATTATCTGATGAGAAACCAAAAGAGAAATACAAAGGTAAGAAAAATATTGACGATGTTCCTCCTAAACCCCTTAAATTTACAAACATGATTTTACAAACCAAGAAGACGGCTGTGGAGGTGATGAAAAAAATGTTTTGGACACATTCAAGCATGTGGAGATCAACATCCCTCTACTTGAATCCATTAAGAAAATCCCATGGTATTCCAAATTCTTAAAATAACTTTGTACAAATGGAAGAGGGATCAAGGTAAATGAGAGGATCAATCTTGGAAGGAATGTGTCAACACTCATTAAACCAACTCTAGAAATGCCAACAAAGTGCAAGGATCCTGGTGTAACGTCCCGGTTCTAGAAGCCACCCAGAGGTGCCCCGTACCCAGTTGGTCACATGGCCTCAAGCACATTTTCCCAGACGCCAGAGGATGCCGACTAGCAGCGAGGGCCTTGGGTGTGATAGTGGAAAAACTATACCCTCATTGGAAGAGTACACAGTGGAAGAAATAAACATGCAATAACGGAGGCAGTAAATAACCAACAATAATGAACAGCAGAAGACTAAATTAACAAACTGGAGAACATATGTATATATGGAAAGATGAAAGATACAACTCTAGGAAAGCAGCCAAACAAGTCACAATGCTGAAAACCATGGTACCAAAACAATTATAAAAGAAAAGTAAATAGCTCCTCAGCATCGCACGTCAAATATTGGTCCCATGCTCTCCTGCTCCAAGAAATCACGTACCAGAAGTCGAAGGGAGATTGCCCTTGTCTATACCTGCAACAACATAGTATTCTTGGGCCCAAAAGCATGGCCCAAACAGGGTGTGAGATAAAATCCCAATAGGAAACCACCTGAAGATCTGTGCCTAACAATCAGTGAGTATATGGAAAGTAAAAGTACAATAAGCAGTAAACAGAAACAACAAGCAGTAGGCAGTAAACAATAAGTAGTGAAGCAGGATGATACACAACAGTAATCAATCCACAACCAAAAACATCAGTGAAGCAAATGGATAACAAGAAGGAAACCCTCTAGGAAGTACTCGCAGCCACCCCCTTTGGTTCTATCCAAGAAGTACCACAACCCTCTGGGCAGCGCACTCAGCCTAACCCCTCTGGTTTGGTCATATGAATTTATGAGACTCTCTGGGGAAGCACACTCATTCAATTACCCATATAGTCTAGGGTAGTTAGGGACTCTCTGAGGAAGATCATGCGGTCTAACCCTCTTAGCCCCAGGGTCTATAGACTCTTTGAGGAAGCTATCTTGGTCAATTCCTCCTATATCCTCAAGTATACCACAGACTCTCTGAGGAAGATCACTCGGTCAATTCTTCCTCTAGCCTGGGAAAGTTCTTAAAGAGATCCAACAAGGTAAGACTCTCTGAGGAAGCTCACTTGGTCTACCCTCCTGTAGTCTATAATATCCAAGACTCTCTGGGGGCTCACTCGGTCTATCCCCTATAGTCTATAATGTCCAAGACTCTATGAGGAAGCTCTCTCGGTCTACCCTCCTGTAGTTTATAATATCTAAGACTCTATGGGAAGCTCACTCGGTCTATCCCTTATAGTCTATAGCACCCGGTTCTCTCAGTCCCATTCCAGTCAGTGCATAATAATGATGTAAGGCCAAAGTATACCTATAGAGATAATTGGATAACCAAAGTAAAACTATAGAGCTACTTGGCTAAACAGTCTATAGGGCAACAAACATGTTATGAACCTCACTCCAACCTATAATCACAAGGCATGGAAACAGGTGTAACAGCCAAAGGCAAACGAGACCCCAAAGGTCGTAAAAAGAAAAAATCATGGGAAAAACATCCAAGAACAAGAAAGTATCCTCTAACATGATCAATTTACCTCTACGAAATCATACAAGTAAGGTAGTAAAACAACAAGGGCAAGGCAGAAAACACGCAATACCCCGTTCACGAGTATTGGTGGAATTTGTGCATAAAACTCAACGACTTTGAATGGTAAGGCACAAACCACCTACCTTGATCCTAGGAGATCTATATAATTGAACCACGATGATTGATTCTCCCCTGAACGTCATAGATCTGATAAAACACCCAAAACAATCAACCGACGATATCTTGAGAAGGAGGAGGAATTGGAAAACAAGGCTGAAGCAGAAGGAAGAACTCATTGCTGCGATTCCAACGCAATCGAACATGCTCGTATAGGAGAACAAATGGAGGAATGGTGGCTCATTTAAGATCCACGGATTCCCGGTGCTCTCGGACGAAGAAACTGGAGAAGAATACCTTTTCGTCGATTTGGCGTGACCTCAGTTCGTTTAATGAAAAAAAATAAAGTACACGACGTGTACTTTTAGAGTACACGGTGTGTACTAGGTCTTTTTTTTACTCCGCTAAAATCGGCCTCCACGTCACCCCTACACACTGTGTGTGTGGCCTGGACACGGCCAGTACGTGGCTTTGGGCGGGAAAAGAGTACACATCGTGTACTTAGAAAGTACACGACATGTACTTCAAAAATTTCCAGAAACTTTATTTTTCTCAAAAACTACAGAAAAAGGAAGGACATACCTGAAATGAAGATCTGGGTTCCTAAAAACTTCCCCCCTTAAAGAAATTCATCTCCGAATTTCCCTAGCGAGGCGTAGAAGAAGAAATCCCGAACAGCTCCGGCCACTGCGATCGTACATCGACCTCCCTCTCCCAGGTCTCGTCCTGTACTCGCCCATGCTTCCAAAGCACCCATAATAAAGGAACAAACAGCCCACAAAGAACTTTTTTGCTGTAATCGACAATCCGGATAGGATTCTCCTCAAACAATGCATCCGCTTCGAGCTCAACCTCCTCGGGTTGGAAGACATGAGACGGGTCTGAAAAGTAACGTCGGAGCTGAGAGATGTGGAAGACGTCGTGCATAGCCTGATACCTCTAAGGTAGCTACAACCGATAGGAAACCAACCCAACTATCTCCAACACCTCAAACGGACCGACATACCATGATGAAAGCTTTCCCTTTCTCCGAATCCTCTTGTGTCCCAACCTCGGTGCGACACGCAAGAAAACCTGATCCCCGACCTCGAACTCCAAAGTTCGTCTCTGCTGATCAGCATAAGACTTCTTTCAAGACTGTGTTGTATCCATCCTCTTCTGAATCAACTCTATCAGCTCAAAGGTCTCCTGAAGAAGACGAGGTCCCAGAAAAGTTGCCTCTCCTACCTCCAACCAACATAAGGGTGATCGGCATGGCCTACCATACAGAGCCTCGTATGGTGCCATATTAATGGTCGCTTGAAAGATATTGTTGTAGGCGAACTCCACAAGAGGTATATGATTCTCCCAAGAACTTCCTAAGTCTAGAATGCAAGCTTGGAGCATATCCTCAAGCACCTGGATCATGCGTTCGGATTGGCCATCAGTCTGGGGATGGTATGCTGTACTCAAAAGTACCTGTTTACCCAAAGCCTTTTGAAGTCCCTGCCAGAACCGAGAAGTAAAGAGCACATACCTGTTTGAAAAAATAGAGTGTGGAACTCCATGTAGACGTACGATCTCCTAGATGTACAACCGTCCCAGATCATCAACACTGAAGGTCTCCTTAATCGGCAAGAAGTGTGCGACCTTCATGAGTCTGTCGACGATAACCCAAACACCATCACTTCCCTGAGGTGACCTCGGTAACCCGGTCACAAAGTCCATCGCGACATCATTCCACTTCCACTCGGGAATGAGTAACTGCTGTAAAAGCCCTACTAGTCACTGATGCTCTAATTTCACCTGCTGACAAGTAGAACATCTCATAAAAAAACCAGCAACTTCTTTTTTCATACCTGGCCACCAGTACTGGCGAAGTAGGTCACGATACTTATTGGTGATGCCAGGATGAACTGCCCAAACTGAGGAATGAAAATCCCACATCAGCTCCTCGTGTATGTCTACTGGCACCCATACGCATCCCCAGAAACACAAGATCACATCCTTGCTCACTGTCCATCCCGAAAGAGGGTCCTCTCCTAACACAATCTCCTACAAGACTAAGCCTTCTGAGTCTGATAGATGCCTCATTTGTAGCCAATCAAGTAGTGTAGAGGTAAAAGATAAAGAAGATAGGATAGTCTGTACCTGCCTGTCGTGCACCTCCAGATGCATCTCAGAGAACAAAGCCATCAGCTGCCACTCACTGCTGGCCTCCTGAACTGCCTGAATCTGTGTTCTCCTAATCAATGCATCTGCCATGATGTTTCCCTTTACCGGCATATAGGTGAGCTCAAAGTAGAAAGACTGAAGATACTCGACCCACCTGCACTGTATCAGATTCAGATCACGCTGAGTGAAGATATACTTGAGACTCTTGTGGTCGGTGAAAACCACAAAGTGTTCTCCCAGAAGGTAGTGTCTCCAATAGTGTAAGGCATGAAAAACTAATTCCAACTCCAGATCGTGCGTCGGGTAGTTCCTCTTGTGTGGCCTCAACTGCCGAGACCCGTAAGCAATGACCCCAACTCTTTGTATAAGCACAGATCCCATCCCGATACCTGAGGCATCACATTAAACAGTGTAGACCTTTCCTGGATCTAGAAAGACTAGTATCAGTGCTGACGTCAACCTCCCTTTCAGCTTCTGAAAGGCTGACTCACAAGGATCTGACCATAAAAACTTTTCCACCTTCTTGGTCAGACCTGTCAACAGTGCTGCTAGGCGTGAGAAGTCCTGTATGAAACACCTATATTATCTAGCCAGCCCTAGAAAACTCCGCACCTCAAAGATGTTCTTAGGATGCTCCCAAAAAACTACAGATCTCACTTTCCCAGGGTCCACTGAAACTCCTATCTCTGAGATGATGTGACCCAAGAAGTGAATCTGATCCATCCAGAAGTGGCACTTCGAGAGTTTAGCATACAACCGATGCTATCTCAGTGTAATCAGAACGATCTCAAGATGTGTGGTATGGTCTTGTCAAGTGTGAGAGTACACCAAGATATCATCCATGAATACCACAATGAAGGAGTCCAAAAACGGATGGAACACTCGGTTCATCAGTGCCATGAAAACTGCAGGCACGTTCGTGAGACTGAATGACATGATTGTATACTCGTATAGACCATACCTGCTCCTGAAGGTTGTCAGAGGTATATATGATGGTATAACTCACAACTGATGATAACCGGACCTCAAGTCGATCTTCGAGAACACCCGAGATCCTCAAAGATGATCAAAGAGGTCATTAATCCTCTGCAATGGATATTAGTTCTTGACCGTCAACTGGTTCAGATTCTGATAATCCACACAAAGCCGAAGGGTGCCGTTTTCCTTTTTCACAAACAGGACAGGTGAGCCCCAAGGAGAAGTACTAGGTCAGATGAAACCCTTTTCCTGAAACTCCTCCAACTGCTTATTGAGCTCCTGGAATTCAGGTGTACCCATCCTATAAGGAGGAATGGACACCAGTGACGCTCCTGGCACCAGATCAATTGAGAATTCTACCTCACGCTCTGGAGGAAAACCTGAAAAGTCCTCTAGAAAGACATCCCCAAAACGATCCACCTCTAGGGGAATTTCTAATTGTGAAGTCCCCTGGTCATCCAGATAAATACTGGAAATCTGGGCTGTAACTTTCCCTAGCACATGATGCTCTGGTCCAGCTCTACCCACCTGGACATTCCACTCGCTTCTATGAAGAAAAGATCTGCCCTCTGGTGAAATGAAACTCACCCTGCGACGATAGCAATCGACGACTACCTGGAAGGGAACCAACCAGTCCATACTGAGAATGAAGTCATAGCCCGAAATCTCTAGGACATAGAGTTCCCATAAGAAATGACACCCCTTAACCTCTAGAGGTCACTCTCTGCACTAACATATGCTAAATGTCCTCATTCCCAACAACGTGTCAAGAGTCAATAAGTCAGAAGACGAAACGATACAGAGCCCAAGGCTCTCCACAATCAAAACAGAGATAAATCTATGGGAAGCACTAGTATCGAAAAGAGATGAAGATAAAAATGAGGCTACTAAGATCGTACCTCGAACTGTAGAAGGCCTGTGATCCTGCTCCTGATAGGTCTTCTCCACGGAGAAAGAATGGCTTGCACTGTGGCCCTGCGCCGCTGGCTGACCACTCTGAGCTAATCCACTCTACTGTTGCTAATGATCTGGTGACTGACCACCACGGCCGTGACCTCCACCTCGGCCTAAACAGCCAGAAAAACTCCATTTCACAGACTGGTGGAAAACTGGTGAAGCATCTCCAAAACTCGGGGTCATAGAGGAAACCCTACCACCATCTGAAGGTGAGAAGATCAAACAAAAGCGCTTAAGATGGCCGATCTTGCCGCAAGATCGGCACTCCATCAGATCCCTCTGGCACTGAGGCCTAGTATGCCCACTCCTACCACACTGGTAGCATACAATTTGGCTGCTAGAAGACGTATCCCGCGAACCCTGATCTCGTTGAGAAGACTCTCTACGACGCTTCCTACTATCCGTAGGAGGAGCACCAGATATGGATGTCGAACCGCCCTGGATCACTGCTCCAGAATCCATCAGATTGCGCTCAGTAATCAGAGCCTGGTTGATTATGGAGGATATAGAAGTTAACTGGAAGATATTCACCTGGGAACAGATCTTCTGCCTGAGATTGTCCTTGAACTTCCTAGCAAGGAACAACTAATCACCTGCTGGGATCGGTGTGAAATGCTGTAGCTTAGTGAAGCGAGACAAGTAATCCATAATAGAGAGAGTACCCTGCTGCAGACTCATAAAATCCTGGGCTCGATCAGCCCTCAGGGTCTCTGGATAGAAGTAGTCATAAAAGGTTCATTGAAACTTGTCCCAAGACATACCCTGCTGACGCCCTGACTGTGAGATCACCTCCCACCACCTCTTGGCGGTGTCCTAGAGTATATAAGTGGACATCTTTACCCTCTTCTCTAGGGGTATCTCCAAAAGCTCAAAGATAGTCAGGGTGGCCTCAAACCATGACTCTGCAGCCTGGGGTCCTCCATCCCCTGAGAAAGTAGGAGGATGTTGCTGCTGAAAAACCCTCACCAACTCAGCCATAAACGGGGTAGGAGGCGTCGCTCCCTAAAAATTCTGCAACATCCTCAGGAAGTCCTCCCTGAACTGCGTATCGGCGCCTACGATGGGTATAACTACTGGTGTCAAGGCTGGCACAGTAGGAGGATCAACAGGAGGTTCCTGATTGGCCATATATGGTGTCTGATCTCCGTTTGGCAACTAACGTACGACCGAAGGATGTCTTGGAGGTATAGCTCTAAAATATCAAAAGCACACTTTAGATCCGGATAAAAAAGACTGAAAACATAGGAGTATAAAATAAGAACAGGGGGAAGAAACTATCAAGTTTCACAAAACACGACTACACATCGTGTATAAAGACTACACGACATGTACTTTTATCCATTAACATGGGCGTGTACTCCTGCCACTACTGGTCATGTAACACCCCAAACTACACGGCGTGTTGTTCCCACACATGGCGTGTACTTGATATCTAAACCCCTGCCCAATTCTCCTTACACGGCTAACCCACACGGTCCAAACTAACCCCAGACTACACGGCATGTTCCCTAGGGACACGACGTGTACTAGACACGATCTCGGTAGCCCGTGTTGTTAGTTACATGGCCGTGTACACGGCTTCCCTTACATGGTGTGTTCCGAACAAACACGGCGTGTATAGAAGAAGATAACACCGACCCATGTTGTTTGTGACACGACCAGGTAACTGGGACAAAACTACACGACTTTTTCTTTACCAACACTGCATGTTCTACTCGAGCTTCCCTGGACCGTGTTGTTAGTGACACGACCGAGTACACGGCTCTAAACTACACAGTGTGCACCTACCGTACAGGGTGTGTTCCTGGAGTTATTTTAATGACACTATGTTTCTGCTCACATGGTCAATGACACGACCTGAAAACTAAACGACGTGTATCCAGAAAGTACACGCCATGTATTCTAGTTTTTTTCTGGGCAGTAGCTCAGAAACTGCACAGAAGCCCAGAAACACTGAAAACAAGGAAAAGAGGTACCAAATTCTGATCCGTGAGGGCCCATACTCCCCGCGAATCAAAGATTGGAATCTACTACAGTCATGTACAAGAGAAAACATGATCATGACCCACCAACTTCTGATTCAAGAGGGCCCATAACACCTCAAGAATCAAAATTTGGCGTTCATTTTAAGAAATGTATAAAACAAATAGTTTCTCTATCAAAATGCAGAAATTATATCAAACATCTATCACAAAAGCATGCATAATCTACACAACATCTATCACAAGAACTTGCAATCGCTAATGCACCCTAGATGGCATGGAAAGAATGCATGGCATGTGATTTTTAATAAAACAATAATAGCACAAAGCATGCAAATCACTCTAGGTGAAATTATATCAATCATAAAATCCCAAACCAGAGAACTACAATAAACAAGGTAGTATGGATTTTCCCTGTACACGAGTTATCTACTCTCGGGAACAACTTATTACCAAGTACCGAATCCTTCCTATCCCTAGCTAAAGTCTCTAAACCGTAAATCAAGAGAAAAGAATTCCTCTGATACCACTTTGTAACGTCCCGGTTCTGGAATCCACCAGAGGTGCCTCGTACCCGGTTGGTCACATGGGCTCAAGCACATTTCCCCAAACGCCAGAGGCTGCCGACTAACATTGACGGCCTTGGGTGTGATAGTGGGGAAACTATGCCCTCATTGGTAGAGTACACAATGGAAGAAATAAACATGCAATAACATAGGCAGTAAATAACCAACAATAATAAACAGCGGAAGACTAAATCAAAAAACTAGAGCACATATGTATATATGGAAAGATGCAAGATACAAATCTAGGAAAGTAGCCAAACAAGTCACAATGCTGAACACCACTGTACCAAAACAAGTACAAAAGAAAAGTAAATAGATCCTCAGCATCGCAATCCAAATCTTGGTCTCATGCTCTCCTGCTCCATGCAATTATGTATTAGAAGTTGAAGGGTGCTTGCCCTTGTCTATACCTGCAACAACATAGTCTGCTTGGGCCCAAAAACATGGCCCAAACAGGGTGTGAGATAAAATTCCAGTAGGCAACCACCTGAAGATCTGTGCCTAATAGTCAGTGAGTATATAGCAGGTAAAAGTAAAATAAGCAGTAAACAATAACAACAAGCAGTAGGCAGTAAACAGTAAGTAGTGAAGCAAGATGATACACAACAGTAATCAATCCATAACCAACAACAGCAGTGAAGAAAATAGCTAACAAGCAGGAAACCCTCTGGGAAGTACTCGTAGCCACCCCCTCTGGTCCTATCCAAGAAGTACCATAACCCTCTGGGCAGTGCACTCAGCCTAACCCCTCTAGTCTGGTCATACAAATTTATGAGACTCTCTGGGGAAGCACACTCGGTAAATTCCCCTTATAGTCTAGGGTATTCAGGGACTCTCTCAGGAAGATCACAGAGTCTAACCCTCTTATCCCCAAGTTATAGAGACTCTATGAGGAAGCTATCTCGGTCAATTCCTCCTATAGCCTTAGGTATACCACATACTCTCTAAGGAAGCTCACTCGGTCAATTCCTCCTCTAGCCTGGGAAGGTTCTTAAAGAGATCCAACAAGGTAAGACTCTCTGAGGAAACTCACTCGGTCTACCCTCCCGTAGTCTATAATATCCAAGACTCTCTGGGATCTCACTCAGTCCATCCCCTATAGTCTATAATGTCCAAGACTCTCTGAGGAAGCTCTCTCGGTCTACCATCCTATAGTGTATAATATCTAAGACTCTCTAGGAAGCTCACTCGGTCTATCCCTTATAGTCTATAGCACCAGGTTCTCTCACTCCCATGCCAGTCAGTGCATAATAATGCTATAAGGCCAAATTATACCAATAAAGCTACTTGGATAACCAAAGTACACCTATAGAGCTACTTGGCTAAACAGTCTACAGGGCAACAAACATGTTATGAACTTCACTCCAACCTATAATCACAAGGCATGGAAACAGGTGTAACAACCAAAGGAAAACGAGACCCCAAAGGTCGTAAATAGAAAAAAGCATGGGAAAAACATCCAAACACAACAAAGTATCCTATAACACGATCAATTTAACTCTACATAAGCATACAAGAAAGGAAGGAAAACAACAAGGGCAAGATAGAAAACACGCAATACCCCATTCACAGGTATTAGTGGAATTTGTGCATAAAACTCAAAGACTTTGAACAGTAAGGCACAAACCACCTACCTCGATCCTAGGAGATCGATATACTTGAACCAAGATGACTGATTCTCCCCCGAATGTCGTAGATATAAGAAAAATCTCAAAATGCTCAACCCATGATATCTTGAGAAGGAGGAGGAATTGGAAAACAAGGCTCAAGCAGAAGGAAGAACTCACCGCTGCGATTCCAACGCAATCGACCATGCTCGAATCAGAGAACATATGGATGAACGATGGCTCATCGGAGATCCATGGATTCCCGGTGCTCTCGGGCGAAGAAGCTGGAGAAGAAGAACTTTTCGTCAATTAGGCGCGACCCTGGTCCGTTTAATGAAAAAAGAAAGAAAGTAAATAGCGTGTACTTTTAGAGTACACGACATGTACTAGGTCTTTTCCGTACTCCACCAAAATCGGCCTCCACGTCACCCCTACACACCGTGTGTGTGGCCCGGACACGGCTAGTACATGGCTTCGGGTGGGAAAAGAGTACATGGCGTGTACTTTAAAAATTTCTAGAAACTTTATTTTTATCAAAAACTCCATAAAAAGGAAGGACATACCTGAAACGAAGATCTGGGTTCTTACAAACTTTCCCCCTTAAAGAAATTCATCCCTGAATTTCCCTAGCGAGGCGTAGAAGAAGAAATCCCGAATAGCTCCGGTCACTGCGATCGTACATCGACCTCCCTCTCCCAGGTCTCGTCCTGTACTCGCCCATCTTCCAAAGCACCCGTACTAAAGGAACAGACCACCCATAGAGAAATTTCATGTTGTGATCGACAATCCGGACATGATGCTCCTCAAATGACGAATCTGCTTCAAGCTCAACCTCCTCGGGTTGGAAGAGATGAGATGGGTCTGAAAAGTAATGTCAGAGTTGAGATACGTGGAAGACATCGTTCATAGCCCGATACCTCTGAGGTAAATGCAACCGATAGGAAATCGTCCCAACTCTCTCCAACACCTCAAATGGCCCGACATACCGCGGTGAAAGCTTTCCCTATCTCCGAATCCTCTTGTGTCCCAACCTCGGTGCGACACGCAAGAAAACCTGATCCCCAACCTTGAACTCCAAAGGTCGTCTCCGCTGATCAGCATAAGACTTCTATCAAGACTATGCTGTAGTCATACTCTTCCAAATCAACTCTATCTTCTCAGAGGTCTCCTGAACAAGATGAGGTCCCAGCAAAGCTGCCTCTCCTACCTCCAACCAGCATAAGGGTGATCGGCATGGCCTACCATACAGAGCCTCGTATGGTGCCATATTAATGGTCGCCTGAAAGCTGTTGTTGTAGGAAAAATCCAAAAGAGGTATATGCTTCTCCCAAGAACCGCCGAAGTCTAGAATTCAAGCTCAGAGCATATCCTCAAGCACCTGGATCGTGCGTTCAGACTAGCTATCAGTCTGGGGATGGTATGCTGTACTCAAAAGTACTTGTGTACCCAAAGCCTTCTGAAGTCCCTGCCAGAACCAAGAACTAAAGAGTGCATCCCTCTCTGAAACAATGGAGTGTGGAACTCCATGTAGATGTACGATCTCCCGAATGCACAACCATCCCAGATCATCAAAACTGAATGTCTCCTTGATCGGCAAGAAGTGTGCGACCTTCGTGAGTCTGTCGACGACAACCCAAATAGCATCACTTCCCCGAGGTGACCTCGGTAACCCGGTTACAAAGTCCATCGCGACATCATTCCACTTCCACTCAGGAATGGGTAACTGCTGTAAAAGCACTGCTGGTCACTGATGCTCTTCTTTAACCTACTGACAAGTAAAACATCTCATGAAAAAACCAACAACTTTTTTTTTCATACCTGGACACCAGTACTAGCGAAGCAGGTCACGATACATCTTGGTGATGCCAGGATGAACTGCCCAAATTGAGGAATGAAAATACTGCATCAGATCCTCGTGTATGTATGCTGGCACCCATACACGTCCCCAGAAACGCAAGATCTCATCCTCGCTCACTATCTATCCAGGAAGAGGGTCCTCTCATGACACACTCTCCCACAAGACTAAGACTTCTGAGTCTGATAGCTTCCTCATCCGTACCTAATAAAGTAGTGTAGAGGTAACAACTACAGAAGATAGGACAGTCTGTCCCTGCCTATCGTGCACCTCTAGATGCATCTCAGAGAACAGAGCCATCAGATGCCACTCACTGCTGGCCTCCTAAACTGCCTGAATCTGGGTTTTCCTGCTCAACGCATCTGCCACTGCATTTCCCTTTCCCGGCGTATAGTTTAGCTCAAAGTCGAAGGACTGAAGATACTCAACCCACCTATGCTGTCGTAGATTCAGATCACGCTGAGTGAAGATATACTTGAGACTCTTGTGGTCGGTGAAAACCACAAAGTGCTCTCCCTGAAGGTAGTGTCTCCAACAACGTAAGGCATGAACAACTGCTTCCAACTCCAGATCGTGCGTCGGGTAGTTCCTCTCGTGTGGCCTCAACTACCAAGACCTGTAAGCAACGACCCCAACTCCTTGCATAAGCACAACTCCCAGCCTGATACCTGAGGCATCACAGTAAACAGTTTATCCCTTTCCCAGCTCTGGCAAGACTAGTATCGGTGCTGACGTCAACCTCCCCTTTAACTCCTGAAAGGCTGACTCACAGTGATCTGACCATAAAAAATTTCCCCTCTTCTTGGTCAGACCTATCAATGGTGCTACTAGGCATGAGAAGTCCTGTATGAAATGCCTGTATTATCCAGCCATCCCTAGAAAACTCTGCACCTCAAAGACGTTCTTCGGCTTCTCCCAGGAAACTACAGCTCTCACTTTCTCAGGGTCCACTGAAACTCCTGTCTCTGAGATGACGTGACCCAAGAAGTGAATCTGATCCATCCAGAAGTGGCAATTAGAGAGTTTAGCATACAAATGATGCTATATCGCTGTACTCAGAATGATCTCAAGATGTGTGGCATGGTCGTGTCAAGTGTGAGAGTACACCAAGATATCGTCCATGAAGACCATGATGAAGGAGTCCAAAAATGGATGGAACACTCGGTTCATCAGTTCCAGGAAAAACGCAGGCATGTTTGTGAGACCGAACGACATGACTGTATACTCGTATAGACCATACCTGCTCCTGAAGGCTGTCAGAGGTATATCTGATGGTCTAACTCGCAGCTAATGATAACCATACCTCAAGTTGATCTTAGAGAACACCTGATATCCTTGAAGCTGATCAAAGAGGTCATCAATCCTCAGCAAGGGATATCGGTTATTGACCGTAAACTAGTTCAGCTTCCGATAATCCACACAAAGCCGAAGGGTTCCGTCTGCCTTTTTCGCAAACAGGACAGGTGAACCCCAAGGAGAAGTACTAGGTCGAATGAAACCCTTTACCTGAAACTCCTCCAACTACTTCTTGAGCTCCTGCAATTCAGGTGTAGCCATCCTATAAGGAGGAATAGACACTGGTGCCACTCCTGGCATGATCTCAATCGAGAATTCTACCTCATGCTCTAGAGGAAAACCTGAAAAGTCCTATGGAAAGAAATCCCCAAAACAATCCACCACTGGGGGAAAGTCTAACTGTGAAGTCCCCTGGTCATCCAGATAAATACTGGCAATATGGGCTATAAATTTACCTAGCCCATGATGCTCTGGTCCAGATCTACCCACCTGGACATCCCACTCGCCTCTATGAAGAAAAGATGCGCCCTCTGGTGAAACGAAACTCACCCTGCGACGATAGCAATCAACGACTGCCTGGAAGGGAACCAACCAGTCCATACCGAGAATGAAGTCATAGCCCAACATCTCTAGGACATAGAGGTCCCATAAAAAATGACACCCCGCAACCTCTAGAGGGCACTCTCTGCACTGACGTACACTAGATGTCCTCATTCCTAAAGGCGTGTCAAGAGTCAACAAGTCGGCAGACGAAACGATACAGAGCCCAAGGCTCTCCATAATAGGAAGAGATATAAAGCTATGTGAAGCACCAGTATTGAAAAGAGATAAAGATAAAACTAAGTCTACTAAGATCGTACCTCAAACTGTAGAAGGCCCGAGATCCTGCTCCTGATAGGTCTGCTCCATGGTGAAAGACTGGCCTACACCGTGGCCCTGCGCCCCTGGCTGACTACTCTGATATGATCCACTCTGCTATCGCTGATGACCTGGTGACTAACCACCATGGCCGTGACCTCCACCTCGGCCTGAACGGCCAGAAGAACTCTAGTTCCCAGACTGGTGGGAAACTGGCGAAGCATCTCCAGAACGCGGGGTCATAGAGGAAACCCTACCACCAGCTGAAGGTGAGAAGATCTGAAAAAAGCGCTGAAGATGGCCCATCTTGCTACAAGATCGGCACTCCATCAGACCCCTCTGGAACTGAGGCCTAGCATTCCCACTCCTACTGCACTGGTACCATATAACCTGGCTGCCATAAGACGTATCCCTCGAACCCCAATCTCGTTGATAAGACTCTCTACGACGCTTCCTACTGTTCGTAGGAGGAGCACCAGCTATGGATGTCGAACTGCCCTGGCTCACTGCTCCAGAATCCCTCAGATTGCACTCAGTAATCTGTAACTGGTTGAAGATGGAGGATATAGAAGTCAAATGGAAGATATTCACCTGGGAAAAGATCTTCTGCCTGAGTCCATCCTCGAACTTCCTAGCAAGGAACAACTCATCACCTGCTGGGATCACTGTGAAATGCTGAAGCTCAGTGAAGCAAGAAAAGTACTCCATAATAGAGAGAGAAACCTACTGCATACTCATAAACTCCCGGGCTCGATCGTCCCTCAGGGTCTCTGGATAGAAGTAGTCATAGAAGGTGTGTTGAAAATCATCACAAGACATACCTTACTGACGCCCTAACTATGAGATCACCTCCCACCACCTCTTGGCAGTTTCCCGGAGCATATAAGTGGACAACTTTACCCTCTTCTCTGGGGGTATCTCCAGATGCTCAAAGATAGTCAGGGTGGCCTCAAACCACGACTCTGTAGCCTGGGGTCCTCCATCCCCTGAGAAAGTAGGAGGATGCTGCTACTAAAAAACCCTCTTCAGCTCATCCATCGACGGGGCAGGAGGCGTCGCTCCCTGAAAAGTCCGCAACATCCTCAAGAAGTCCCCCCTGAACTGCGTATCAGTGCCTGAGACGGGTATACCTACTGGTGCCAAGGCTGGCATAGTAGGAGGATCAACAGGAGGTTCCTGATTAGCCATATCTGGTGTCTAATCATTGTCTAGAAACTGACGTACGACTGGAGGACGTCTTGGAGGCATAGCTCTAAAAGATAAAAATCACACTTTAGATCCGAATAACAAAGACTGAAAACACAGGAGTATAAAATTGGAACGGGGGAAAGAAACTGTCAAGTTTCACAAAACACGACTACATGGCGTGTATAAAAACTACATGGTGTGTACTTTTATCCATTAACATGGGCGTGTACTCCTGACACTACTGGTCGTGTAACACCCCAAACTACACGGCCTGTTGTTCCCACACACGGCATGTACTTGATCTCTAAACCCCTGCCCGAGCCTCCTTACACGGCTAACCCACATGGTCCAAACTAACCCCAGACTACACGGAATGTTCCCTAGGGACACGGCGTGTACTAGACATGGTCTCGGTGGCCCGTGTTGTTAGTTACATGCCCGTCTACACGGCCTCCCTTACACGGCGTGTTCCAAACAAACACGGCATGTATAGGAGAAGATAACACCGACCCGTGTTGTTCATGACACGACCAGGTACCTGGTACAAAACTACACGGCATGTTCTTTACCAACACGGCGTGTTCTACTCGAGCTTCCCCGGCCCGTGTTGTTAGTGACACGGCTGAGTACATGGCTCTAAAATACACGGCATGCACCTACCGTACACGGTGTGTTCCTAAAGTTATTTTAACGGCACCGTGTTTTTGCTCACATGGCCAGTGACACGGCCTGAAAACTACACGACGTGTATCCAGAAAGTACACGCCGTGTATTCTGGTTTTTTTCTGGGCAGTAGCTCAGAAACTACACAGAAGCCTAGAAACACTAAAACAAGGCAAAGAGGTGCCAAATTCTGATCCGTGAGGGCCCATACTCACCGCAAATCAAAGATTGGCATCTCCTACAGTCATGTACAAGAGAAAACAGGATCATGACCCACAAACTTCCGATTCAAGAGGGCCCATAACACCTCAAGAATCAAAATTTAGCGTTCATTTTAAGCAATGTATAAAACAAAAAGTTTCTCTATCAAACTGCATAAATTCTATCAAAAATATATCACAAAATCATGCATAATATACACAACTTCTATCACAACTACATGAAATCGCTAATGCACCCTATATGGCATGGTAAGAATGCATGACATGTGATTTCTAACAAGTTCCTATATGATGCATGAGATGGAATACCCTCATCTCATCGGGTTGCAATAGAAATAGAACCGTAATATCAAAACAATAACAACACAAAGCATGTGAATCACTCTAGGTGAAATCATATCAACCGTAAAATCCCAAACCAGAGAACTGCAATAAATGAGGTAGTATGGATTTTACCTATACACGGGTTAGCTACTTCCGGGCACAACTTATTACTAAGTACCAAATCCATCCTATCCCTGGATAAAGTCTCCAAACCATAAATCAAGAGAAAAGAATTCCTCTGATACCACTTTGTAACATCTCGATTCCAGAAGCCACCCAGAGGTGCCCCATACCCGGTTGGTCACATGGCCTCAAGCGCATTTCCCCAAATGCCAGAGGCTGCCGACTAGCAGTGAGGGACTTGGGTGTGATAGTGGGGAAACTATGCCCTCATTAGAAGAGTACACAGTGGAAGAAATAAACATTCAATAACGGAGGCAGTAAATAACCAACAATAATAAACAACGGAACACTAAATCAACAAACTGAAGAACATATGTAGATATGGAAAGATGAAAGATACAACTCTAGGAAAGCATTCAAACAAGTCACAATGCTGAACAACACAGTACCAAAACAAGTAAAAAATAAAAGTAAATAGCTCCTCAGCATCGCAAGCCAAAGCTTGGTCCCATGCTCTCCTTCTCCAAGCAATCACGTACCATAAGTCGAAGGGCGCTTGCCCTTGTCTATACCTGCAAAAACATAGTCTGATTGGGCCCAAAAGCATGGCCCAAATAGGGTGTGAGATAAAATCCCAGTAGGAAACCACCTGAAGATCTGTGCCTAACAGTCAGTGAGTATATGGCAGGTAAAAGTACAATAAGCTGTAAACAACAACAACAAGTAGTAGGCAGTAAACAGTAAGTAGTGAAGCAGGATGATTAACAATAGTAATCAATCCACAACTAAAAAAAATAAGTGAAACAAATAGATAACAACCAGGAAACCCTCTGGGAAGTACTCGCAGCCACCCCCCTCTAGTCCTATCCAAGAAGTACAATAAACCACTGGGCAGTGCACTCAGCCTAACCCCTCTTGTTTTGTCATACGAATTTATGAGACTCTCTGGGGAAGCACACTCGGTCAATTCCCCTTATAGTCTAGGGTAGTCAGAGACTCTCTGAGGAAGAACACGAAGTCTAACCCTCTTATCCCCAAGGTCTAGAGACTCTCTGAGGAATCTATCTCTGTCAATTCTCCTATAGACTCAGGTATACTACAGAATCTCTGAGGAAGCTCACTCGGTAAATTCCTCCTCTAGCCTGGGAAGGTTCTTAAAGAGATCCAACGAGGTAAGACTCTCTGAGGAAGCTCACTCGGTCTACCCTCCTGTAGTCTATAATATCCAAGACTCTATGTGAGCTCACTCGGTCCATCCCCTATAGTATATAATGTCCAAGACTCTTTGAGGAAGCTCTCTCGGTCTACCCTCCTATAGTCTATAATATCTAATACTCTTTGGGAAGCTCACTCGGTCTATCCCTTATAGTCTATAACACCAGGTTCTCTCAGTCCTGTGCCAGTCAGTGTATAATAATTCTATAAGGCCAAAGTATACCTATAGAGATACTTGGATAACCAAAGTATACCTATAGAGCTACTTGGATAAACAGTCTACAAGTCAGCAAACATGTAATGAACTTCACTCCAACCTATAATCACAAGGCATGGAAACAGGTGTAACAACCAAAGGAAAATGAGACCCCAAAGGTCGTAAACAGAAAAAAGCATGGGCAAAAAATCCAAGAAAAAAAATGTATCCTCTAACATGATCAATTTATATCTACGCAAGCATACAAGCAAAGTAGGAAAACAAAAAGGGCAAGATAGAAAACACGCAATACCCTGTTCATGGGTATTGGTGGAATTTGCGCATAAAACTCAAACACTTTGAACGGTAAGGCACAAACCACCTACCTTGATCCTAGGAGATTGATATACTTGAACCACGACGAATGATTCTCCCCCGAACGTCATAGATCTAAGAAAAATACCAAAATTCTCAACCCACGATATCTTGAGTAGGAGGAGGAATTGGAAAATAAGGCTCAAGAAGAAGGAAGAACTCACCGCTGCGATTACAATGCAATAGACCATGATCGAATCGGAGAACGGATGGAGGAACGGTGGATCGTCGAAGATCCACGGATTCCCGGTACTCTCGGATGAAGAAGCTGGAGAAGAAGACCTTTTCATCGATTATGTGCGACCCCGGTCTGTTTAATGAAAAAAAGAAATTACATGGCATGTACTTTTAGAGTACACGACGTGTACTAGTTCTTTTCTATACTCTGCCAAAATCGGCCTCCACGTCACCCCTACACACCGTGTGTGTGGCCCAAAAAAGGACAGTATGCGGCTTCGGGTGGGAAAAGAGTACACGATGTGTACTCATAAAGTACACGGCGTGTACTTCAAAAATTTCCAGAAACTTTATTTTTCTCAAAAACTCCAGAAAAAGGAAGGACATACCTGAAACGAAGATCCTGGTTCTTACACCCGGGACATTCACCATCCCATGAACCATAGGGGAGTTGCACTTTTTTGATGCTCTTTGTGATTTGGGAGCTTCCATAAATGTGATAACTCACTCTGTATTCTCTTATTTATAGTTTGGTGAGTTGAAGTTGATGAGAGTAGTGGTGTAGTTTGTGAATAGAGCTACAACATATCCAATGGGATTCCTTGAGAATGTACTTGTTCGAGTAAGAGACATGATCTTCCCAGTAGATTTCTACATGCTTAACATTGATGATGATCAAGTAAGTTATCATGCTCCCATTATATTAGGTATCCCCTTCCTCAAAACTGAAAAAATATCATAAATGTTCATGAGGGTACACTTTCCATGGATTTTGGAGATGAATTTGTTATATTTAATGTTACGGACTCTATAAAGTACCCCTCAGAGGATCATTCTGCATTTTTTATCTCCCATTTTGAACCACCAAATAAAAACCCCATGGAATTTGATTGTACTATGATTAGAGATATTATGAGTATTGGTTCTAATTTAATGTCTAATATCACTTCCACACTAGTTTCTAATTCAAAAACCTCTCTTAGATTTGATTTTGGAATGGATTCATATTCTGATTTTGATCATGTGAACTCTGATTATGACATGGATGTTGAGTATGCTGATGGATTTGATGCTTTATTCTCTGATTTTTATGATGTATATTCTCATACTGATGTTCATTGTGCACGTATTTCAGTTACTTCAATTTCTACATCCATAAATCACCCCCTAAACTGGAACTCAATCCATTTCCAGATAATCTTAAATACTCATACTTAATAAGTGGTGAGAAATTACCTATTATAATTGCTAACAATATCCCTTTTGAACATGAAGAATTTTTTTTGAATATTTTGAGGGATAACATCAGGGAAATCGAGTGGACCTTGGATGAAATATATGGTATTATCCCCTCCATTTTCATGCATAATATTCTTTTGGAGGATGGGAAAAAACCAGTGAGGCAACCACAAATGAGATTCAATCCAACTCTTCTAGAAGTTGTTAAAAAAGAAGTTGAAAAATTGATCAAGGCAGGTATAATTTATACCATTTTTCAGATTCCCATTGGGTGAGTCCTATTAATTTTGTGCCTAAGAAAAGTGGTGTTATAGTTTTTAAAAATGATATAGATGAGTTAGTTCTAATGAGGGTGCAAAACAGTTGGTGAGTCACTACTGGAAATGAAGGATTTCCCAACGGTTTAGAACTGTTGGGAAAGGCTGCAGAACCATTGGTATATGTTATACCAATGGTTCTGCAAACCGTAGGGAAGTAAGCCGTGGGAAAAGTTTTTCCCAACAGTTCTCCCAACAGTTCTGGAAAACCGTTGGGAAAAACCCAACATATCCTCTTTCCCAATGGTTTAGAACCATTGGGAAAATTGTTTTACCAACGGTTCTATGAACCGTTGGTAAAACAAGACCTACACATTCTATGCCAATGGTTTTGAACCGTTGGCATAGCCTCTACTAGGCAAATTGCACAGCAGCTCTGCAATTTACCCAGAAGCTCTCCAATTTGACCACCGGCTCTCCAATTTTCCCACCAGGTCTCATTTTGTGGGTTCCCTCTCATTTTCAATCCAATTATTGTACCTACAATAAACTAACACATACATATACAATTATTGTACTTGCAATAAGCAACTAACACTTACATATAGAGAACAAATTCATACACATTTAACATATAATGGTGGAAATATACACATCCATAATTAAATTAGAATTCATAACGTAATTATAAACATACATAATTCATTTATAATTCAATTTAAAATTTATATGACAATTATATGTGGAATCTGGAAGTCAATTCATAATTTGATCGGTTTTTTGTATACCATATATTTTTACTTGAAATAATGTCCATTTTAAACATAATACATACACATGGAGAGCTACCGGCCACACCACACCTCAGATTGAGGCGGGGTTGACTCGTACATGTCACATATGACCCATGGATCGTTGTGCTAATGTATCGACACAATCCGAATGCGTTTGGTTGGTTTTCCGTATGCCAGTTGATGTTTTTCAATTAAAATGACGTACTTTTGAAACAAAAGGCAGACACTTTGAGTGGTGACGACCACACCGTGCCTCGTATTGAGGCGGCGTTGACTCATACACGTCACATATCACCCATGGATCGTTCTCCTAAAGTTTCAATAGAAACCAAATGCGTTTGGTCAGTTTTCCGTATGTACTTAAATTGTTGTCCATTTTAAGAAAAAGAGAGCCACTTAGAGTGATTCATGCCACACCGTGCCTCATATTCAGGCGGGGTTGACTCGTACACATCACATATGACCCATGGATCGTTGTGCTAAAGTATCGACACAATCTGAATGCGTTTGGTCGGTTTTCCGTATGCCAGTTGATGTTTTTCACTTCAAATGACGTCCTTTTGAAACAAAAGACATACAATTTGAGTGGTGGCGGCCACACCTCACCTCGGATTGAGGCGGGGTTGACTCTTACACGTCACATATGACCCATGGATCGTTGTGCTAATGTATCGACCCAATCCGAATGCGTTTGGTCGGTTTTCCGTATGCTAGTTGATGTTTTTCAATTAAAATGATGTACTTTTGAAACAATAGGCAGACACTTTGAGTGGTACTGGCCACATCGCACCTCATATTGAGGCGGCGTTGACTCATACACGTAACATATGACCCATGGATCGTTCTCCAAAAGTTTCAATGGAAACCGAATGCGTTTGTTCGGTTTTCCGTATGTACTTAAATTGTTGTCCATTTTAAGAAAAAGACAGAAAATTTGAGTGGTGGCAGCCACACCACACCTCGTATTGAGGCGGGGTTGACTCGTACACTTCACATATGACCCATGGATAGTTGTGCTAAAGTATCGACACAATCTGAATGCGTTTGGTTAGTTTTCCGTATGCCAGTTGATGTATTTCACTTCAAATTATGTCCTTTTGAAACAGAAGACAGACACTTTGAGTGGTGGCGGCCACACCGCGCCTTGAATTGAGGCGGGGTTGACTCGTACACGTCACATATGACCAATGGATCATTGTGCTAATGTATCGACACAATCCGAATGCGTTTGGTCGGTTTTCCGTATGCCAGTTGATGTTTTTCAATTAAAATGACGTACTTTTGAAACAAAAGGCATACACTTTGAATGTTATCGGCCACACCGCATCTCGGATTGAGGCGGCGTTGACTCGTACACGTCACATATGACCCATGGAACGTTCTCCTAAAGTTTCAATGGAAACCGAATGCGTTTGTTCGGTTTTCTGTATGTATTTAAATTGTTGTCCATTTTAAGAAAAAGAGAGCCACTTAGAGTGATTCCGGCCACACCGTGCCTCAGATTCAAGTGGGGTTGACTCGTACATGTCACATATGACCCATGGATCATTGTGCTAAAGTATCGACACAATCCGAACGCGTTTGGTCGGTTTTCCGTATGCCAGTTGATGTTTTTCACTTCAAATGACGTCCTTTTGAAACAAAAGACAGAAAATCTGAGTGGTGGCGGCCACACCATGCCTCAGATTGAGGCGGGGTTGACTCATACACGTAACATATGACCCATGGATCGTTTTTCAAATGTATCGACACAATCCGAATGCGTTTGGTCAGTTTTCCGTATGCCAGTTGATGTTTTTCAATTAAAATGACGTACTTTTGAAACAAAATGCAGACACTTTGAGTGGTTCCGGCCACACCGCGCCTCAGATTGAGGCAGCGTTGACTTGTACACGTCACATATGACCCATGGATTGTTATCCTAAAGTTTAAATGGAAACCAAATGCGTTTGGTCGGTTTTCTGTATGTACTTAAATTGTTGTCCATTTTAAGAAAAATATAGACACTTTGAGTGGTGGCGGCCACACCGTGCCTCAGATTGAGGCGGGGTTGACTCGTACACGTTACATATGACCCATGAATCGTTTTTATAAAGTATCGACACAATCTGAATGCATTTGGTCAATTTTCCGTATGCCAGTTGATGTATTCCACTTCAAATTATGTCCTTTTGAAACAGAAGACAGACACTTTGAGTGGTGCCGGCCACACCACGCCTCAGATTGAGGTGGGGTTGACTCGTACACGTCACATATGACCCATGGATCGTTGTACTAATGTATTGACACAATCCGAATGTGTTTGGTTGGTTTTCCGTATGCCAGTTGATGTTTTTCAATTAAAATGACGCACTTTTGAAACAAAAGGCAGACACTTTAAGTGGTGCCGGCCACACCACACCTCGGTTTGAGGCGGCGTTGACTCGTACATGTTACATATGACCCATGGATCGTTCTCCTAAAGTTTCAACAGAAACCGACTGCGTTTGGTCAGTTTTCCGTATGTACTTAAATTGTTGTCCATTTTAAGAAAAAGAGAGCCACTTAGAGTGATTCCGGCCACACCATGCCTCATATTCAGGCGGGGTTGACTCTTACACGTCGCATATGACCCATGGATCATTTTTCTAAAGTATCAAGACAATCCAAATGCGTTTGGTCAGTTTTCCGTATGCCAGTTGATGTTTTTCACTTCAAATGACGTCCTTTTGAAACAAAAGATAGACACTTTGAGTGGTGGCGGCCCCACTGTGCCTCATATTGAGGCAGGGTTGACTCGTACATGTCACATATGACCCATGGATCATTGTTCTAATGTATCGACACAATCCGAATGCGTTTGGTCAGTTTTCCGTATGCCAGTTGATGTTTTTCAATTAAAATGACGTACTTTTAAAACAAAAGGTAGACACTTTGAGTGGTTCCGGCCACACCGTGCCTCGGATTGAGGAGGAGTTGACTCGTACACGTCACATATGACCCATGGATCGTTCTCCTAAAGTTTCAATGGAAACCGAATGCGTTTGGACGGTTTTCCGTATGTACTTAAATTGTTGTCCATTTTAAGAAAAAGACAGACACTTTGAGTGGTGGCGGCTACACCGCGCCTCATATTGAGGCGGAGTTGACTCTTACACGTCACATATGACCCATGTATCATTGTGCTAAAGTATCGACACAATACGAATGCGTTTGGTCAATTTTCCGTATGCCAGTTGATGTATTTCACTTTAAATTATGTCCTTTTGAAATAGAAGACATACACTTTGAGTGGTGGTGGCCACAACATGCCTCGGATTGAGTTGAGGTTGACTCTTAAACATCACATATGACCCATGGATCGTTTTTCTAATGTATCGACACAATCCGAATGCGTTTGGTCGGTTTTCCGTATGCCAGTTGTTGTTTTTCAATTAAAATGACGTACTTTTGAAACAAAAGGTAGACACTTTGAGTGGTGCCAGCCATACCGCACCTCGAATTGAGGCAGCGTTGACTCGTACACATCACATATGACCCATGGATCGTTCTCCTAAAGTTTCAATGGAAACCGAATGTGTTTGGTCGGTTTTCCGTATGTACTTAAATTGTTGTCCATTTTAAGCAAAAGAGAGCCACTTAGAGAGATTCCGGCCACACCGTGCCTCAGATTCAGGCGGGTTTAACTCATACACGTCACATATGACCCATGTATTATTTTTCTAAAGTATCCACACAATCCGAATGCGTTTGGTCAGTTTTCCATATGCCAGTTGATGTTTTTCACTTCAAATGACGTCCTTTTGAAACAAAAGACAAACACTTTGAGTGGTGGAGGCCACATCGCGCCTCAGATTGAGGCGGGGTTGACTCGTACACATCACATATGACCCATGGATCGTTGTGATAATGTATCAACACAATACGAATGCGTTTGGTCAGTTTTCCGTATACCAGTTGATGTTTTTCAATTAAAATGACGTACTTTTGAAACAAAAGGCAGACACTTTGAGTGGTTCCGGCCACACCGCACCTCGGATTGAGGAGGATTTGACAAGTACACGTCACATATAACCCATGGATCGTTCTCCTAAAGTTTCAATGGAAACCGAATGTGTTTGGTCAGTTTTCCGTATGTACTTAAATTGTTGTCCATTTTAAGAAAAAGACAGACACTTTGAGTGGTACCGGACACACCACGCCTTGGATTGAGGCGGGGTTGACTCGTACATGTCACATATGACCCATGTATCGTTGTTCTAAAGTATCGACACAATCCTAATGCGTTTGGTCGGTTTTGCGTATGCCATTTGATGTATTTCACTTCAAATTATGTCCTTTTGAAACAGAAGACAGACACTTTGAGTGGTGGCGGCCACACTGTGCCTCGGATTGAGGAGGGGTTGACTCATACATGTCACATATGACCCATGGATCATTGTGCTAATGTATCAACACAATCCTAATGTGTTTGGTCGGTTTTCTGTATGCCAGTTGATGTTTTTCAATTAAAATGACGTACTTTTGAAACAGAAGGCAGACACTTTGAGTGGTGCCGGCCACATCGCGCCTCGGATTGAGGCGGCTTTGACTCGTACACGTCACATATGACCCATGGATCGTTCTCCTAAAGTTTCAATGGAAAACGAATGCGTTTGGTCGGTTCTCCGTATGTACTTAAATTGTTGTCCATTTTAAGCAAAAGAGAGCCACTTAGAGTGATTTCGGCCACAACGTGCCTCAAATTCAGGCAGGGTTGACTCGTACACGTCACATATGACCCATGGATCGTTGTTCTAAAGTATCCACACAATCCGAATGCATTTGGTTGGTTTTCCGTATGCCAGTTGATGTTTTTCACTTCAAATGACGTCCTTTTGAAACAAAAGACAGACACTTTTAGTGGTGGAGGCCACACCGTGCCTCATATTGAGGTGGGGTTGACTCTTATACGTCACATATGACCCATGGATCGTTTTGATAATGTATCAACACAATCCTAATGCGTTTGGTCTGTTTTCCGTATGCTAATTGATGTTTTTCAATTAAAATGACATACTTTTGAAACAAAAGGCAGACACTTTGAGTGGTTCCGGCCACACTGCATCTCGGATTGAGGCGGCATTGACTCTTACACGTCACATATGACCCATGGATCGTTCTCCTAAAGTTTCAATGGAAACCGAATGCGTTTGGTCAGTTTTCCATATGTACTTAAATTGTTGTCCATTTTAAGCAAAAGACAGACACTTTTAGTGGTGGCGGCCACACCGCGCCTCATATTGAGGCGGGGTTTACTCGTACATGTCACATATTACCCATGAATCATTGTGCTAATGTATCGACAAAATCCGAATGCATTTGGTTGGTTTTCCGTATGCCAGTTGATGTATTTCACTTCAAATTATGTCCTTTTGAAACAGAAGACAGACACTTTGAGTGGTGGCGGCCACACCATGCCTCGGATTGAGGAGGGGTTGACTTTTACACGTCACATATGACCCAAGGATCATTGTGCTAATGTATCGACACAATCCGAATGTGTTTGGTCGGTTTTCCGTATGCTAGTTGATGTTTTTCAATTAAAATGACGTACTTTTGAAACAGAAGGCAGACACTTTGAGTGGTGCTGGCCACACCACGCCTCGGATTGAGGCGGAGTTGACTCGTACACATCACATATGACCCATGGATCATTCTCCTAAAGTTTCAATGTAAACCAAATTCGTTTGGTCATTTTTCCATATGTATTTAAATTGTTGTCCATTTTAAGCAAAAGAGATCCACTTAGAGTGATTACGGCCACACCGTGCCTCAGATTCAGGCGGGGTTGACTCGTATAGGTCACATATGACCCATGGATCGTTGTACTAAAGTATCGACACAATCCGAATGCGTTTGGTTGGTTTTCTGTATTCCAGTTGATGTTTTTTACTTCAAATGATGTCCTTTTGAAACAAAAGACAGACACTTTGAGTGGTGGCGGTCACACCGCGTCTCCGATTGAGGTGGGGTTGACTCGTACATGTCACATATGACCCATGGATCGTTGTGCTAATGTATCGACACAATCCGAATGCGTTTGGTCGGTTTTCCGTATGCCAGTTGATGTTTTTCAATTAAAATGACGTACTTTTGAAACAAAAGGCGGACACTTTGAGTGGTGCCGGCCACACCATTCCTAGGATTGAGGCGGCGTTGACTCGTACACGTCACATATGACCCATGGATCATTCTCCTAAAGTTTCAATGGAAACCGAATGTGTTTGGATGGTTTTCTGTATGTACTTAAATTGTTGTCCATTTTAAGAAAAAGACAGACATGTTGAGTGGTGGCGGCCACACCGCGCCTCAGATTGAGGCGGGGTTGACTCGTACATGTCACATATGACCCATGGATCATTTTTCTAAAGTATTGACACAATCCGAATGCGTTTGGTCGGTTTTCCGTATGCCAGTTGATGTATTTCACTTCAAATTATGTTCTTTTGAAACAGAAGACAGACACTTTGAGTGGTGGCGGCCACACCGCACCTCGGATTGAGGTGGGGTTGACTCGTACACGTCATATATGACCCATGGATCATTGTTCTAATGTATCGACACAATCCGAATGTGTTTGGTCGGTTTTCCGTATGCCATTTGATGTTTTTCAATTACAATGACGTACTTTTGAAACAGAAGGCAGACACTTTGAGTGGTTCCGGCCACACCCCACCTCAGATTGAGGCGGAATTGACTCGTACACGTCACATATGACCCATGGATTGTTCTCCTAAATTTTCAATGGAAACCGAATGCGTTTGGTCGGTTCCCCGTATGTACTTAAATTGTTGTCCATTTTAAGCAAAAGAGAGCCACTTAGAGTGATTCCGGCCACACCGTACCTCAGATTCAGGCGGGTTTGACTCGTAAACATCACATATGACCCATGTATCGTTGTGCTAAAGTATCGACACAATCTGAATGCGTTTGGTCGGTTTTCCGTATGCCATTTGATGTTTTTCACTTCAAATGACGTCCTTTTGAAACAAAAGACAGACACTTTGAGTGGTGGCGGCCACACCGCGCCTCGTATTGAGGTGGGGTTGACTCTTACACGTCACATATGACCCATGGATTGTTTAGATAATGTATCGACACAATACGAATGCGTTTGGTCAGTTTTCCGTATGCCAGTTGATGTTTTTCAATTAAAATGATGTACTTTTGAAACAGAAGGCAGAAACTTTGAGTGGTTCCAGACACATCGCACCTTGGATTGAGGTGGCATTGACTCGTACACGTCACATATGACGCATGGATCGTTCTCCTAAAGTTTCAATGGAAACCGAATGCGTTTGGTCAATTTTCCGTATGTACTTAAATTGTTGTCCATTTTAAGAAAAAGACAGACACTTTGAGTGGTGGCGGCCACACTGCACCTCAGATTAAGGCGAGGTTGACTCGTACACATCACATATGACCAATGGATTGTTTTTCTAAAGTATCGACACAATACGAATGCATTTGTTCGGTTTTCCGTATGCCAGTTGATGTATTTCACTTCAAATTATGTCCTTTTGAAACAGAAGATAGATACTTTGAGTGGTGGCGGCCACACTGCACCTTGGATTGAGGCGGGGTTGACTCGTAAACGTCACATATGACCCATGGATCGTTGTTCTAATGTATCGACACAATCTGAATGCATTTGGTCGGTTTTCCGTATGCCAGTTGATGTTTTTCAATTAAAATGATGTACTTTTGAAACAGAAGGCAGACACTTTGAGTGGTGCCGGCCACACCGCTCCTCGGATTGAGTCGACGTTGACTCTTACACGTCACATATGATCCATGGATCGTTCTCCTAAAGTTTCAATGGAAACCGAATGCGTTTGGTCGGTTTTCCGTATGTACTTAAATTGTTGTCCATTTTAAGCAAAAGAGAGCCACTTAGAGTGATTCCGGCCACACCATACCTCAGATTCAGGCGAGGTTGACTCGTACACATCACATATGACCCATGGATCGTTGTGGTAAAGTATCGACACAATAATAATTCATTTGGTTGGTTTTCCGTATTCCAGTTGATGTTTTTCACTTCAAATGATGTCCTTTTGAAACAAAAGACAGGCACTTTGAGTGGTGGCGGCCACACCGCGCCTCGGATTTGAGGTGGGGTTGACTCGTACACGTCACATATGACCCATGGATCGTTGTGCTAATGTATCGACACAATCTGAATGCGTTTGGTCGGTTTTTCGTATTCCAGTTGATGTTTTTCAATTAAAATGTCGTCCTTTTGAAACAAAAGGCAGACACTTTGAGTGGTGGCGGCCACACCGCACCTCGGATTGAGGCGGGGTTGACTCGTACACGTCACATATGACCCATGGATCGTTGTACTAATGTATCGACACAATCCGAATGCGTTTGGTCGGTTTTTTCGTATGTACTTAAAATGTTGTCCATTTTATGAGAATCCTCTGTGCGGGGGGTTGTTCGGGGTCCAAGGAAGAGGGTGGGGGGGCTGTCCGGGGGGCTGTCCGGGGGGCTGTCTGGGGTCCAGGGAGGAGGGTGGGGGGGCTGTGTGGGGGGCTGTCCGGGGGGTGTTCGGGGGGTTGTCCGGGGTCCAAGGAGGAGGGTGGGGGGGCTATATGGGGGGCTATCCGGGGGCTGTCCGGGGGGCTGTTCGGGGGGATGTCCGGGGGCTGTCCAGGGCTATTCGGGGGGTTGTCCGGGGTCTAAGGAAGAGGGTGGGGGGGCTGTCTGGGGGGATGTCTAGGGGGCTGTCCGGGGGGTTGTTCGGGGGTCCAGGGAGGAGGGGGGGGGGGGCTGCCTGGGGGGCTGTCTGGCGGGGCTGTCCGGGGTCCAGGGAGGAGGGTGGGGGGGTTGTCCAGGGTCCAGGAAGGAGGGGGGTTCCCAAACACACAACCACTAAAAGACAACAACATCCATAAAAACAGATAATATATAAAAAATAACTCAACTCCAATAATATACTACGAGTCTAGATAAAACCAACAACTAGAATAGATTAAATATCAAATATCAGTAATATCAGTCAAAAATGTAATGGATCAACTTGTCCCACAATCACCATCACCATCATCAACATCATCATCATCACCCTCATCCTCGCCCTCACCCTCCTCCTCGTCCTCTCCCTCCTCCTCGCCCTCGCCACCCGCCTCACCCTCCTCCTCTCCATACATTCTTGAGCCAAGTAACCATTCACGATAAAACCTTTAGGATGATTTCTGTTTCGGACATAAGACTTTAATGTGAACATATTTCTTTCCGTTGGATACATCCAACAAAAAGAAACAGGTCCCTCCGAGAAGTATTTCATTGGGAATATGGATAGTCAGATGCAACATGCATATGAAAAATGATGGAGGACATATTTTCTCCAACTCACACAAAATTAATGGGGCACCTGTCAACATTTTTTTCAAGAAAGACTTGGACAAATTCTTAGCACAAATATATCTAAAAAAATGGCACAACCGAATAACAACCACCCTTACATTATTGGAAAAAAGATGAAGGATTGCTATTGGAAGAAACTCATGAAGTAGAACGTGATAATCATGAGTCTTCAAATATTTTAGCTTCAAATATCTTCTGTTGACCCGTTTAGATATGTTTCTTGAATAGCGATCAGGAACTCTAATAGTCTCTAATACTTCCAGAAATTTTTTTTTCCGTAGGTGTCATCACATAAGAAGCACATGGAAGTTGCCATTTATTTTCACTGATACGCACAGGATGCAATTCTGGTCTGATGCCCCCAATCCACCAAGTCACGCCGAGATCGTAAATCATCTTTTTTCTTCCCCTTGACATTTAGAAGAACCGAAAGCAACATTTCACATATATTCGTTTCAATATGCATTATATCTAAGAAATGACGTAACAAATTGGTTGACCAATAAGGAAAATAAAAAAAGATACTCTTCTTCCTCCAATTGTAACAGTTTTCAGTGGAAACATTCTTTCTCTTCCCAGATTTCATTTGACCCTTCCAAACAAAAAACTAAAATCTTTCAATTCATTAAGCACATCAGTTCCAGACATACGCTGAGGTGGATCATCGGTCTCTATGGTATTATCAAATCTTCGACGATTCATTCTATATGGATGATCCTTTGGCAAGAATCGTCGATGTCCCATAAAACTGAAACTACAAAGATGTTTCAGTCTTCTAGATCGTGTATTCTTCATACAAACTAGAGATGACAGTTTTCCCTTCGTGCTCCATCCAGACATCATTGCATAAGCTGGAAAATCATTGATCATCCACATAAGTGTAGCACGCATCTGAAATATGTCTTTCGAACATGAATCGTATGTGCGCACACCCACATCCCAAAGAAGTTTCAACTCTTTTATTAAAGGTTGCATGTATACATCAATATCAATGTCGGGATCAGAAGGACCAGATATGAGTATACTCATGAAAGTGAAAGGTTTTTTCATACACAACCATGGGGGAAGATTATAAATGTGTATAAAAACTGGCCATGTGCTGTGCGAAGTAAGCATCTGCCCAAACAGATTAAAACCATCGCATGAAAGACCCAGCCTCACATTACGCACGTCAGCTGCAAAATCAGGATGTCGAGCATCAAATCTCTGCCATGCAAATCCATCTGCAGGATGAACCAACTCATCATTAGTCTTCTTTCTCTTGGTATCATTCCATCTCATTTTTATTGATATGTCATCAGACATAAAAAGATTCTGAAGTCTGGGGATCAATGGAAAGTGCCACATTACTTTTTGTGGAACGTGGGATGGTGTTCCATCAGATTTTGACTTCCAGCGGGATGTGCCACATTTTATACAATCATTTCGTTCAGCGGTTTCCTCCCAGAATAAACTGCAATCTTTCGGGTAAGCATGAATTTTGTTTCTTGAAAATCCAAGTTCCTCAACTAACTTCCATGCCATATAGTGGTTTGAGGGAATATCTGCATCATCTGGAAGTAAATCCTTCAAGAGGGTAAGAATGTAATCGATTTCTGTATTAGAAATTCCATACATAGTTTTCCCATGAAACAATCGGATTAAAAATTCCATCTTTTTTATTTTATCGCATTGTCGATATACTGGAGTCGTGGGCAGCATCATTCAATTTTTTCACCCTATCAATATCATCATTTTCACTAGATGCATCAACTATCCTCATATAAAAGTCTTATTGAGTCGAAATCCTTTCTTTTTCATGATGACGAATAAACGGAAACCGACCATCTAACAAATTCTCCATTCCAGTCCTTTCATTTCGATCATCACCAATCTGAGATTTCATTTTCTCCCCATTGTGATACCATACAAAGTAGTTTTCTTTAAAACTATTTTTGGTTATGTGGTAGATGACTTCTTCATGGATCAACCAAGGTCTACCAACACAATTGGAACATGGGCAGTGTATACGACCACTATCTGAAGCATTGTGAAATGAAAAATCTATAAAGATCTCCAAATTGTTTTGAAAATCTCTTGAGATCTGATCGGTTTCATACATCCAACTTCTGTCCATTCTATAAAAAGAATTTATATAAGTCATTTTGTCATAAACAATTCAATAGGATTGAACTTTAATAGAAAATATATTTAAGTAAATGATAAAGTAAGGAGTTTCTAATTGACGTAGTGAACTATTAAAACAATGTAAAGATATACTAATTAATTCAGTTATGTGTGCCTAGATTTGAGGTGAGTGTGTTTTGTAATTTTTTCATTTATCACATACCAAGAAGACACCATAGACCTGATAAAACATTGTTCAAGATATTACAAAGTGAAGGCTTTTCATGAAAGATGCAGAATGTGTAAAGAGAGTTTTTTAAATAATTTATTCATTCTAAAAAATGGAAATATTGTGAAAAGTTAGTACATTTCATAACACCCAAACTAAAGTCCACAGAAAGTACCATATCACCCCACTAAAAAAAGGAAAACCACCTACCCCACTAACCCAACCATGTAAATTACCTCAACGAGGGCTTCTATGTTCTTTTGTATTTGGGAAGAGGTTGAAGGAGTCTAACCTGGATGGGGGAGTTGCAGCCGATCAGATGGAAGACCTCAGGTTAGGGTTCACCTGTGTGGGGGGATTCTGGAAATTAGGGGAAATGCAGAGTTATTTGCTTCTGTGTAATCGAGGGCGGATTTTCCACGGGGGTGGCAGGGTTGTCCAGGGGGTACGAGGTGTCCAGGGGTGTGGGCGGGCTGTCCATGAGGGTGGCGGGGCTGTCTAGGGGGGAGGGGGTGTCTAGGGGGTGGGCGGGCTATCCACGGGGGTGGGGGGGGGGGGCTTTCCAGGGGGTACAAGGTGTCCAGGGGGTGGGGTGGTCCGGGGGGGGGGGGGGGGGTGTCCAGGGGGGTGGGTGGGCTGTCCACGGGGTTGGGGGGCTGTCCAGGGAGTAGGGGGTGTCCAGGGGCTGGGAAGGCTTTCCACGAGGGTGGAGGGGTTGTCCAGGGGGTACAAGGTGTCCAGGGGGGTGGGAGGACTGTCCACGAGGGTGGCAGGGCTGTCCAGGGGGTATGGGGTGTCCAGGGGGTGGGAGAGCTGTCCACAGGGGTGTGACTGAGAGCTATGAG